>JAQQAC010022866.1:10964353-11020535 GCA_029783875.1 Phataginus tricuspis
GTCTGCAGCGTCTCTTTGCTACCTATGGCCAACCACAGGTAATTGAGAGTGATCAGGGCACCCATTTTACTGGACAAACAGTGCAAAAATGGGTGCCACAGCTGGGAATAAAATGGAAGTTTCATGTGCCATACAATCCTATTGCAGCAGGCATGATAGAGAGGCACAATGGCTTGTTAAAATCCAGACTAAAGTAAGATACCAATAGTCTGCAGGGATGGGTCAGTCCGCCTATGGACCATGCTACAGCGTTTGTATGAGAGACCCCGAAAGGGAGTCCTGAACCCCATAGACATGTTCACACATATTGCTGTGTTTCCTATATAACGGCAAGTATAAACCAAGGAAGAACCACTGACACCAAGGTTCGGCCACCAGAATAACATCTTGCTGCCAGCACCAACTGCACTGAACCCCGGAGACTCCATTGAGTGGACGTGGCCTTAGACCTTTCGACACATGGACCAATTATTGCTGGCTCCCCTGGCACCTTGGGGACAAGGCCTGGAAGCTGGCCTCCTGTGTATTCCTGGAATAACAGCAGAGTGGCCCCCAAAGGTCACAGTAGTATATCCTGAATGGCCAGAAGGTAGGAGCATCTTACCGGGGAGTTTTATTTTATCATTATGGCCAGTGCATACACCTCCAGTAGCATGTATACTATGTTTATACCCTTCAGTAACCCCCACGGGGAAAGGAGTAAAAGTATGGTGTACTAGACCTGGAAGGGACCCCCTTCCTGCTACAGTCCTATCACAGAACCACTCTCTTGCATGCATCTTACCTGATGGACAAGATTTGCCTATGTTGGTGGCATTAAAACACGTGACTTATCTCCCCTAAGGTCTTTGTGGATTGAGAACTTCCTCTAGCTTGAGGATTATTATAATGTTTTTACCTTATCAAAATCTTGTTGTATCTTAATTTTTGTTATTATCCTATGTTGTTGTTATCCTCTGTTGCTGTTGTGGAATCTGGTTACAGTGCTCCAGCTTTCTCGCACAGGGACCATTGCGGAAGATGGAAAGTGTGTAGATTGTAAGGTGAGAATCCTGGAGGGGTGGAGTGTGGGGAAGTTGGGGTTCCTATGGCCAGGATTCTCACTGAACTTAAACCACCTGATGATGTAACTGGCCTGTTGCTAGGCTACTGCTTCCATACCTTTCAGCAATAAGCTATTATTGCACTATATAGAGAGCTTGGCACTATATAGAGAACTAGGGCAGAGGCAGAGACGCTAGTACTCGACCCACCGCCGCGAGACCAAGCCAGGTAATAAATCCTTTCACCCTATAGAAATGTTCTACTGTCATTTCTTTGGTCACACTGAATCCATAATGAACTTGCTGGGGGCTGAACCCCATTGACAAGACATAACCCCAAATCAAAATGAAATACCACCTCAGACCTATTAGGAGGTTGTTTTCTTAATTAGCAATCTGAGAACGACTTAGTCAAACCAAGTGTTGACACATTGTAACAGCTTCTCTGACCTTCCTTCAATCCAAATCAGGGTTATGTGCACATATTTTATGATCATATTGTTGTCATATTACTCAGCACATGAAGAGTGAACCTAGGTTTTGTGGAGTTTGAAGCCTTTAAAATTTGAGGGATCTTCTTTAGAAGAAAGAACAAAAATTTAATATAAAATTGAGTGAGGGTCCCTGAAGTTTTCCAGTTAAATTGCCTTGCACCATATTATGCTGATTCATAGTATATCTGCTTATTTTCATATCTCTCTAACTATATGGTTAATTCTTCCTTGGACAAGGACTGAATCTTATATATCTCCAAGGTCCCTAATCCTGTACAGTATTTAGTATACAGAGGATGCTCAATAGATGCTGGTTGACTTAATGTTTTTACATAAATTTAACATTGAAAAACTCCATGCTGGATCTTCCCCTTCCTTAGGCTCTTCTCCTTTCCACTGAGATGTAGCTTTTTATCTTCCTATAGTCAATAGTGCCACTGCTTTACCACATTCCCCACCACCATTCCCTCTGCTGGCGTTGAAGCACCATCAAATGTCTCATTTTGCCTAACTACTTATTTCCTGCCTCCTTTCATTTCTGCTTACCTTTCATGACCTGGAAAATTTCTACTCATCCTTCAAGAGCTACTTAAAGCTTGATCTCCTTTTGGAAATGCTGCCTGTGGATAAAATGAAAGTTCCTGCGGACAGGATTCTCACCTAGCCCTGGTTGGGTGACTCGCTACACACGTGTGGGCGATATGTTGTTATTGACTCTATATGGGGGCTCTGTCCAGTGCTCTGGGTGACACGGTGGCACAACTGCAAGGCTGCAGGAGAGCAGAGCTGAGTCTGGAGTTGTGGCAGAGCCAAGAACAGAGGCCAAGAGGATGGCTGTTCAGGTAAAGAGGCCCAGAGGACAGCTGTGCAGGCAGGGAGGCCCAGAGGCAAGAGACTGGTTTGCTGTGTGCAGACTTGCTCTGAATGGATGGGATTTTAGTGACTGACTTTCCACTGTGGAAATAAAGTTGGGTATAACCCTTTCACTCTAAGAATGTTTTACTGTCATTTCTTTAGTCACATTGAATCCATAGTGAACTTGTCCAGAACTGAAACCCATTGGCAAGACACTACCTTAGTCCTTCGAGCAGAAAGTCCTGCAATTCTTTGTTGGACATTCCTTACAGCATGCAACAGTTCTGTCTGCCTGATGCTTCCCTGCTGGCCTATTATGGAAGTTTGTGTAGGTTGCAAACAATCTAAATAATCATTCTTAGTCACCCAACCCAGTCTCCATCACTATAAATTTGTGATAATGCAAACAAATGAATGAATGAATGAATGAACAAAGAATAAACCTATTCTTGCTGATGTCCGAAAGAGAGAGACATGCTCTTCTAGATCAGGATGATATTTGGAGAAGAGAGGTTGTTCCAGAGACCAAGATATTTTTGTAGCCCTTCCTTTGTTTTAATGAGGGCTCAAGTCCAGCCACATGACCTCATCCCCTCTACACACCCTTCTTGCTTCTGGCAGTGACCTAGGAATTCCACTGTGTTTTCTTCTTTCTTTCTGTCTACGCACATTTCAGGGCCTGACTGTATTGCACTCTGTCTTGTCCATGGGTTTCAGTCCCAGACAAGTTCACTATCGATGCAATGAGACTGAAAAAATGACAATGGAACATTCTTGGGGTGAAAGAGTTTATACCCAACTTTATTCCCAGGGTGGCAGGTCAGCCACTAGACTCTCATCCACTCAGAGCAAGTCTGCATGCACCAAGCTGGTTTCTGCCTCTGGACCTTTCTGCCCCACAGGTATCTCAGTCTCTATCCTCAGCACTGCCACCACTCTAGTTTCTGCTCTCCTGCAGCCGTGCAGCCCTGCAGCAGCCACAGAGTTGCCCAGAGCACTAGCCGGAGCTCTTTATATAGAGTTAATAACAACATATTGCTCACACGTGTGTAGTGAGCAAGCCGACCAGGGCCAGGTGAGAATGCTGGCCATTGGAACCTTCGGTTTCTCCACACACTCTTGGAAGAAAAAGGATTTGAACTGGCACTCAGGTCCTGGGAACTCTTGCCCTGTCTGGCCTTCTACTACCTCTTGTGGAGGAGGGAAATGGTAGGATGAAGAGAGAGAGGCCATAATGGGGGTGTTCTGCCTGAGGAAAAGTGCAGCACCTGGGAACTAGCCCCAGACTCTGAAGAAGAACATCAGCAATTAGTCTTCTGCACACTGGACCTCACAAAACAGCGTCCTTCAGATTCAGTAACCTGTTGTCAAGCACTGCCTTTGCATCCCTACTAGTGCATTAAGGAAATAAAAGTGTCATATTGATTGTAATTCTTATTGCTGCTATTCAAGCCTTATCCAGTGGATTTGGAATTTTGAGCAGGGTTCTAGCTTGAAGGTGCCTGCTGCCCATTCTCATGGTATACCCACCTCTTACTACTCCTTTGTGGCCAGAATATAAGATGAGACAGAAGACAGGGTCTGTGGGAAGTAAGGGCTCTCTAACAGAAACCCTCCAATCCAGGCTGAAGACCTCTGCTTTCCCTGTATCTCCTGAGTCTGTCCTCCCAGTCTGGGCTCCTCCATTCTGCCTTGTGCTGAGAATCTTGTTTCCCCTATTAAACTGGTAGATGGCAGGTAAAATTTTCTCTTCTCTACTTCTAGCAATCATATCTCACAGAAAACCTGAGTTGTAGTTCCTGTTAGAGGATTCCAAGTCTGTGCTTACTTGCCTCCTAACCATTCTGGAATACTGTTTTTGGGCTGCTAATCCTGTCACAGGGGAAGCAGGAGCATCATAGATACAGGGCTCTTCTGCCACCACTGGAGCCATGGTGCTTTTTCCAGAATAAAGGACCTCAGATGCCCTTGTTTCTGAATCCCTGCTGTCCGTTCCTGCCATGTGGCCTCTGGTCACTTGCTACCCATCTTGTCACCTCTTCAATTCAAATGACTCTGATACAACTTAATCCTTTAATTAGATAATTAGCACATCTCCAATGAACAGGATTTGTCCTTATTGGGCTGGGAAAAATAATTGTGCATCATGGGAAAAAGATGAAACAGGGATGTGAGAAGTGCAAAGGGAAGTGGTTTGGCTCCATAAAGGGGCAATGATGAGAGGTCAGCAGCTCCCAGAACAACTCTTTCTTGGCAATGGCTGAAATCCAGTTCTCAACAGTTTGCAAATATACACTGGTTCCTTAGGTCCTTGAGGTGGGGAGAGGTTAAACTCCTCCTTGGCAGGCTTGTACCTGCCTTCTCCTTCACCTGTCCAGGCTTTATAGACCAGCCACCATTCATTATAGGTTTCCTCTATAGCTCATCCCCTTGTTAAGCCCTCTCCCTTCCTGGACTGCCCCGCATTCCTCCACTTCCTACTCCCTTCTCCCTGGGCAGATATTGTCCAGAACTGACAGCCCCAGAGGCGTTAAAATGCAGCTCCAAAGCAAGACGTGATCACAGTGTGAAGACCCCCTACCTGCAGGGCTCCATGGGCTTGAGGGATGCTGACAATTACAGACCCTTGAGACCCAAAGGAATCATCTTCCCCAAATGTTTCCAGGGTGAAAAGACTAGTTTGGTATCTCTGTCTGGGGCTTTAAGAGTTATTTTTGTCCTTGAAGTCTAATAGTGGGTTATTTGTAATTATAGGAAAAAAGAATGGAGTGGAAATAAAGGGTTTTTTGAAGGTTTTTTTCTCGTTCCAGTATTATATTTTGAATTTCCTATTCAGTTTGTCACAACTCCTGAGATCATGACCTCTATGATTATAGCAAAAAAAGACCTCCATCATCCACAAGCCTATGATTCCCACTTTGTTTCTATCCCTCTAACTGGCATAATTTCTGTGGATACCACAGAGAAGGGATGTTACCTAAATACTTGTTTCGCAGGGTGCCATTTCCATGTGTCAAGTTCACTTGAGGTAAGGGCACACAGGAGCCCAGTGAGTCTCCCTTCATTGGTGCTTTCTTCAGAGACCTCAGAATATTGGCTCTGTCAGATGTCTTCAGTGGCTCCCATCTGCCAACAGATGGAAAGCCTCAGTCCTCAGCTGGGCCTCCATTTCCTCTGCAGTTGGCTTGCACACTCTCAGTCATTGTGTCTCATTCATTCATTCATTCATTCATTCATTTTTCCTCTCCTATGAACATGGATTTGCCAGCTCTTCTGTGTTGCAGAGCCTATCCTAGTTTCCAAGGATATAAACAAGACTAACAACTTATTTTTCTTTGGTTCTCAAAGGTCTAATAATCCAGAAGACAAAGATGTAAACCAACACCATAAGAGACATTGTCCGTGAGAGTGTGCTGGGGCTCCTGTTAGGGCTGAGCAGGGCACAAAGAAAGAGGGGCCCTGTTTCCCTCAGGAATGGGCTGGAAGATAACCAGAAAGGTTTCAAAGAGGACGTGGTTCCAAGATGTGGTTATGTAAGTGTGGAGAAGCCACTCCAGCTGGAATCAGTATCTTAAGGCCACAGAAATACTGGCCACAGTGTACTCAGGAACTACAAGCCAGAACGCAGGTGGCCAGAGACGCTAATGGGAGGGCAAAGGCCAGAGTGTACAGAGCAACATGTAGGTTATAGAGGCCGTTACTGGCTGCTGTGATGTGTGAGTGTGTACGTAGTAATTGCATAACAATGCCTTGAATACCCAAAGGAGCAGTACAGCTATAAAAATATTTTATTTTATGATTTTTTAAAGTTTTTTTTATTAAGGTATCATTGATATACAGTCTTATGAAGGTTTCACACGAAAAACATTCCGGTTACTACATTCACCCATATTATCAAGTCCCCCTCATACCGCATTGAAGGCACCATCCAACAGTGTAGTAAGATGCCACAGAGTCACTACTTGTCTTCTCTGTGCTATACCGTCTTGCTCATGACACTCCCACACCATGTGTACCAATCATAATACCCCTCAATCCCCTTCTCCCTCCCTCCCACACACCCTTCCCAACCCCTCCCCTTTGGTAACTGCTAGTCTCTTCTTGGAGTCTGTGAGTCTGCTGCTGTTTTGTTCCTTCTGTTTTGCTTCTTTGTTACACTCCACAAACGAGGGAAATCATTTGGTACTTGTCTTTCTCCTCCTGGCTTATTTCACTGAGCATAATATCCTCCAGCTTCATCCATGTTGTTGCAAATGGTAGGATTTGTTTCTTTCTTATGGCTGAATGGTATTCCATTGTGCATATGTAACACCTCTTCTTTATCCATTCATCTACTGAAGGACACTTAGGTTGCTTGCAAATCTTGGCTATTGTAAACAGTGTTGCAATAAACATAGGGGTGCATAAGACTTTTTGAATCTGTGATTCAGTTTTCTTAGGGCAAATTCCTAGGAGTGGAATTCTTGGGTCAAATGGTATTTCTATTTTTAGTTTTTTGAGGAACCTCCATACTGCTTTCCACAATGGTTGAACTAGCTTACATTCCCACCAGCAGTGTAGGAGGGTTCCCCTTTCTCCACATCCTCCTCAGAATTTGTTGTTGTTTGTCTTTTGAGTGTTGGCCATCCTAACAGCTGTGAAGTGATATGTCATTGTGGGTTTACTTTGAATTTCCCTGATAATTAGCAGTATGGAGCATCTTTTCATGTGCTTGTTGCCCATCTGAATTTATTCTTTGGAGAATTGTCTGTTCATATCCCCTGCCAATTTTTGATAGGGTTATTTGCTTTTTGGGTGTGGAGGCATGTGAGTTCTTTATATATTTTGGATGTTAACTCCTTGTTGGATATGTCATTTACAAACATATTCTCCCATACAGTAGGATGCCTTTTTGTTCTACTGATGGTGTCCTTTACTGTACAGAAGTTTTTTAGTTTGATGTAGTCACATTTGTTCATTTTTGCTTGTTTCCCTTGTCCAAGGAGATGTGCTCAGGAAAAGTTGCTCATGTTTATATTCAAGAGATTTTTGCTTATGTTTTCTTCTAAGAATTTTATGGTTTGATGACTTACATTCTGATCTTTGATCCATTTCAAGTTTACTTTTGTGTATGGGGTTAGACAATAATTCAGTTTCATTCTCTTACATGTAGCTGTCCATTTTTGCCAACACCAGTTGTTGAAGAGGCTGTTTACCCATTGTATTTCCCATTGTATATCCATGGCTCCTTTATCATATATTAATTGACCAATGGATATACTTGGGTTTGTGTCTGAGCTCTCTAGTCTGTTCCATTGATCTATGGGTCAGTTCTTGTGCCCGTACCAAGTTTTCTTGATTACTGTGGCTTTGTAGTAGAGCTTGAATTTGGGAACCATAATTCCCCCAGTTTTATTCTTCCTTCCTAGGATTGCTTTGGCTATTGATGGTCTTCTGTGGTTCCATATGAATTTAGAACAATTTGCTCTAGTTCTTTGAAGAATGCCATTGCTATTTTGATAGGGATTGTATTGAATCTGTAGATTGCTTTAGGCAGGATGGCCATTTTGACAATATTAATTCTTCCTATCCATGAGCATGGGTTGTGTTTCCATTTATTGGTGTCTTTAATTTCTCGTAAATGTCTTGTAGTTTTCAGGATATATGTCTTTCACTTCCTTGGTTAGGTTTATTCCTAGGTATTTTATTCTTTTTGATGCAATTTTGAATGGAATTGCTTTCCTGATTTCTCTTTCTGCTAGTTCATCATTAGTATATAGGAATATAACAGATTTCTGTGTATTAATTTTGTATCCTCCAATGTTGCTGAATCCAGATATTAGTTCCAGTAATTTTGGAGTGGATTCTTTAGGGTATTTCATGTACAATATCATGTTATCTTCAAACAGTGACAGTTTAACCTCTTCCTTACCAATAAGGATGACTTTTGTTTCTTTGTGTTGTCTGATTGCTGTGGCCAGGACCTCCAGTACTATGTTGAATAAAAGTGAGGAGAGTGGCATCCTTGTCTTGTTCCCGATCTTAGAGGAAAAGCTTTCAGCTTCTTGTCATTAAGTATCATGATGGCTATGGGTTTGACATATATGGCTTTTATTATGTTGAGATATGTGCCCTCTATACCCATTTTGTTGAGAGTTTTTATCATGGATGGATGTTGAATTTTGTCAAATGCATTTTCACCATCTATGGTGATGATCATGTGATATTTGTTCTTCTTTTTGTTGATGTGGTAAATGACATTGATGGATTGTGGAATAGTCTACCATCCTAGCATCTCTGGAATAAATCCTACTTGATCAAGATGGATGAACTTTTTGATGTATTTTTGAATTTGGTCTGCTAATATTTTGTTGAGTATTTTTGCATCTATGTTCATTGGGGATATTAGTCTGTGATTTTCTCTTTTGTGGTGTCTTTGTCTGGTTTTGGTATTAGAATGGTGCTGGCCTCTTAGAATGAGTTTGGAAGTATTCCCTCCTCTTCCACTATTTGGAAAACTTTAAGGAGGATGGGTATTAAGTTTTCACTGAATGTTTGATAAAATTCAGCAGTGAAGCCATCTGGTCCAGGAATTTTTGTTCTTAGGTAGTTTTTTTTATTACTAATTTAATTTCATTGCTGGTAATTGGTCTGTTCAGATTTTCTGTTTCTTCCTGAGTCAGTCTTGGGAGGTTGTATTTTTCTAGAAAGTTGTCCATTTCTTCTAGGTTATCCAGTTTGTTAGTATATATTTTTTCATAGAATTCTTTCAAAATTCTTTGTATTTCTGTGGTGTCCATAGTGATTTTTCCTTTCTCATTTCTGATTCTGAATATGAGTGTAGACTCTCTTTTTTTCTTCATAAGTCTGGCTAGGAGTTTATCTATTTTGTTTATTTTCTCAAAGAACCAGTTTCTGCTTTCATTGATTCTTTCTATTGTTTTATCCTTCTCTATTTTATTTATTTTTGCTCTCACCTTTATTATGTTCCTCTTTCTACTGATTTTGGGCCTCATTTGTTCTTATTTTTCTAGTTTAATTAAATGTGAGTTTAGACTGCTCATATGGGATTGTTCTTCTTTCCTGATCTACGCCTGTGTTGCAATGTATTTCTCTCTTAGCATGGTCTTTGCTACATCCCACAGATTTTGCGGTGTTGAATTATTGTTGTCATTTGTCCCCATATATTGCTTGATCTCTGTTTTTATTTGGCCATTGATCCACTGATTATTTAGGAGCATGTTGTTATGCCTCCATGTGTTTGTGGGCTTTTTCGTTTTCTTAGTGTAATTTATTTCTAGTTTCATACCTTTGTGGTCTGAGAGGTTGGTTGGTACAATTTCAATCTTTTTGAATTTGATGAGGCTCTTTTTGTGGCCTAGTATATGATGTATATTCTTGAAAATGTTCCATGTGCACTTGAGAGGAATGTATATCCTTCTGCTTTTGGGTCTAGAGTTCTGTAGATGTCTGTTAGGACTTTCTGTTCTAGTCTATTGTTCAGTGCCTCTGTCTCCTTACTTATTTTATGTCTGGTTGATCTGCCCTTGAGAGTGAGTGGAGTGTTGAAGTCTCCTAGAATGAATGCATTGCATTCTATTTCCCCCTTTAATTCTGTTAGTATTTGTTTCACATATGTAGGTGCTCCTATGTTGGGTGCATAGATATTTATAATGGTTATATCCTCTTGTTGGACTGACCCCTTTATCATTATATCATGTCCTTCTTTGTCTCTTTTTATTTTCTTTGTTTTGAAGTCTATTTTGTCTGATACAAGTACTACAACTCCTGCTTTTTTCTCCCTATTAGTTGCATGAAATATCTTTTCCATCCCTTCACTGTTAGTCTGTGTATGTCTTTGGGTTTTAAGCGAGTCTCTTGTAGGCAGCATATAGATGAGTCTTGTTTTGTATACATTTAGTGACTCTAGGTCTTTTGATTGGTGCATTCAGATGATTTACATTTATGGTTGTTACTGATAGATATGTACTTATTGCCATTGCAGACTTTAGATTCGTGGTTACCAAAGGTTCAAGGGTAACTTCCTTCCTATCTAACAGTCTAATTTAACTCTCTTTGTATGCTACTACAAACACAATCTGAAGGTTCTTTTTTTTTTTGTTCTCCTCCATTCTTCATATATTAGGGATCATATTCTGTACTCTTTGTCTTTCCCATGACTGACTTTGTGGGTAGTTGATTTGATTTTGCATCTTCTTAGTAATCAATTGCTCTACTTTTTTGCCATGGTTTTATTTCCTCTGGTGATAGCTATTTAGTCTTAGGAACACTTCCATTTATAATAGTCCCTCCAAAATACACTGTAGAGACAGTTTATGGGAGGTAAATTCTCTCACCTTTTGCTTATCGAGAAATTGTTTAATCCCATCTTTAAATTTAAATGATAATCTTGCTGGGTAGAGTATTCTTGGCTTGAGGCCCTTCTGATTCATTGGCTTAAATGCATCATGTAACTCCCTCTGGCCTGTAAGGTTTCTGTTGAGAAGTCTGATGATAGCCTGATGGGTTTTCCTTTGTATGTGATCTTTTTTCTCTCTCTGGTTGCTTTTAATGCTCTTTTCTTATCCTTGATCTTTGCCATTTTAATTATTATATGTCTTGGTGTTGTCCTTCTTGGGTCCCTTGTGTTGGGAGGTCTGTGCACCTCCATGGCTTGAGAGACTATCTCCTTCCCCAGATTGGATAAATATCTCCTCAAAGACACTTTGTATCCATTTTTCTCTCTCTTCTTCGCTGGTACCCCTATAATGTGATTATTGTTCCATTTGGATTGAGCATACAATTCTCTCAATATTCTTTCATTCCTGGAGATCCTTTTTTCTGTCTGTGCTTCAGCTTCTTTTTATTCCTGTTCTCTAATTTCTATTCCATTTACCATCTCCTCTATTTCATCTAATTTGCTTTTAAATCCTTCCATTGTATGTTTCATTTCAGATACTGAATTCTTCAATGTTTGTTTCTCATTCCTGAATTCCTCCCTGAGTTCTTGAATATTTTTCTGTAGCTCCATAAGCACGGTTGTGATTTTTATTCTGAAATCTCTTTCAGGAAGATTGATGAGTTCAGTTTCACTTGGCCCTCTTTCTGGTGTTTGTGGGATTTTGGTTTGATCCAGGTTAATTTGACATTTCATATTTGTATGTGGTGCCCTCTAGTGCCCAGAAGCTGTACTCTCTGGAGCTGCTCATCCCCTAGAGCAATACTGGGGGTTGCAGGCTAGTGGTGCTGCTGCTTGTCAGCAGGAAAGAGCTCTCTCCTGCTTCCTGGCTGCAGTACCTGCCTCCACTGCCAGGCCACTGAGTGCACAGGGAGAAGCTTTATGCTTTGCGATTGTAGCTGCCATAGGCAGGGCTGCCCTCTGGCTTGTCTGGAGCAGTGGCAGGGGCAGCTTGTTCATTAGCCGGTGCCGGCCTGGAGGAAGGCACAGCAGGCTGCATATCGTGGTGGGGGGCCTTGTAGCTGCTAGCCAGCCAGGGGGCTGGAGTGCCTGGAGCCCTGAAATTTCCAAACTTGCTGGGCAGAATGTGCCTGGACAATTTTGTCCACCTGTCATTTCTCTTCAGCAGCAGGCTCTGTGCAATCCTTGTCCCTTTACCAGCTCTCTCACTGTTAGAAATTCTCTCAGACTGCCCACCATTCTTTTATCCCAGTGAGGCCTGTTGTAGATACGTGTTTTCTATAAGCAGCTGGAATAGCAGTCTCTCCAAGTATTCCTCCTGTCTTAGCTTTCCAACTCTACTAATCTCCAGAGCACCATGTAATGTAGTTTCATGCTCCCAGAGAAGATCTCCAGGGCTGGGTGTTCAGCAGTCCTAGACCTTTACCCCCTCCCTGCTCCATTTATTTTCCTCCCTCCAGGGAGCTGGTGTGGGGAAAGGGCTTGGGTCCCTCTAGATCACAGCTTTGGTACTTTACACTTTTCCTTGAGGTCGGCTGTTGTCCCCAGGTGTAGGCAGTCTGCCACAGCCTTCTTTCTTGTTGCTGTTTCTGGATTAGATGTATTTCTGTATTTTCATATTATATGTGGTTTTGGGAGGAGGTTTCTGTCTCACCTCTCACACCACCATCTTTATCCAATCTATATATAAAAAAAGTATTTTAAACATGAAAAATAAATAACCTAAATGACATCCAGTTGATTGATTTAATCATGAAATGTGTAGTCCAAAACTTTCTGGCTCACTAGCCCCTCCTGTGTATGCAACCAGAGCAATTCCTGCAAAGGTCACTGGTTATTTCTGGGAGCCCCCAGGAAGTGACTCATGGGCCAACAGGACTGCCTATCACCTCAGAGGTGCTAAGTGGCTCCTGCCCCTCTACCTGCCCTGCACTGATGTCCTTTCATGTGTTCATGCCCTGTTCCACCCATTGTGGGGACACTGACTTTATGGAGCAGTGTCTGGGTGTTTCTGTGGTTCAGGCTTTGGTGAGGCAGAACCAAAAAGGGACACACTTAGGGAAAGGAAAATCTACACCCCAGTTTTGGGTCACACAAACCCCAAAGAAGCTGATCTTGAAGCAGAGACTCACTGGGCTGTTCCTGAGAGCTGCATCCACTTGGCCCTTTCCTGTGACAAGGTGACCAAGACCTGCCCTGGAGTCAGATCATGGGAAGAAGCTATTTTTCTGCTCTCTCTCCTCCTTGCCTCTGCCTCCAGTGCCTTGTATCTTCCCTACTGAAATACAAATGCTTCCAGTTTGCTGCTTATTTAAAGAGTACAAGGGTAGCTTCTCCTTGAATAGTGCTTTTCCTCCTCGAAGTGCTGTGGTTTTAGAGAAGAGTTGCAAAAGGGAGGGTGGCTGAGCTGTGAGCACACCACTGTTTATCTCCTTTCCCCTTACCTAGGCCACAATGTATGAAAACATAAGGATTTGCTACCTACTTCCTTCTGTTCCCCTGGAGCTCCAATGATAACCCATCAGGGTGCACCGATTCAATGAGGAAAGACAAGGGGAGAATGGAAGCAGAGTGATGTGCAGAGTTTTTATTTTATTTCTTAAATAACAATAACATTTGATTAAAAGAATCAGAGAGCATACACTCTCTGAGCATAGAAATCTGAAGAAGTAGCACAGACTTGAGGAGAGGAGACCAAGAAAAGTGAGAAGCCTGAGGCCTCATTTGTGACTTTCTGTCCAGGCCAAGAAGGAAGAGAAGGGGGACAGGAGGAGGAAAGAAAGGGAATTAGAGATGGGCATTCCAGGGCAAGGAGGGTGGAAGGAGACATAAACAAAGCAAAGAATTGCAGACAACTCAGCTATAAACTGAGAGGCAAAACCAGTTCCTAGAAGGAAAAAACAGTCTGATGAGTAGTTCACGTCAGCCAGGGTGGGTGTGCAGCCCCAAAGGGAGTGCAAGTTTCTTAATTTTGGTGGTATCCACATTTGCTTTTTTCAATTCTGAGACCAGGTGTGCTTTCCTGAGAGGGCTGCATGGTTGCCAAGAGCCCACAAAAGGGATGGAATGCTGAGCAGAGGGATGGGATTGAATGGGGGCCATACCCAGGAAGGCATCATGTTCTATGAAGAATATGGCAAATTTGATTTTTCACATCAATGCATGCCTTCTCAGGCTAGAAGTAGTCCAACAAATACAGGGGATAAAGAGACTTTTTAATCTGTGGATTTTATGCCAGCAATCATCTTACAATGACAAAATAGCAGTGATCCTTAATGAATGTCTGGGATTGAGAACAGAAAGTACAAAAGTAGGAAACGTGGTAGGTGGGAACTATGACTGAAATGTGCTTTTGGCTGTGTCTTCCAGATAATTATAATGGAGTCGGCTTCTCCCCCACCCGTGCCTGTCATCCTCAGTATTAAATTATGATGATGATGATGATTACTGATAATTATCCCTTTCATGTACTCGGCATTTTCTACTTTCTCAAGTACTTGCTCGTGAATCCCTTCACCATGAGTCATGCAGACAGGAAGGGCAGGCACTGCTTCACCCATGTTTGAGATGAGGAGTAAGGTTGCAAGTCCCTTACCTTGGGTTACACAGCTTGTTAGGGACCCTGGGCATCTAATGGTCCCTAGTTATATCTTATCTGCATATTGGCTCATTAGATGGCAGGTATTTCTTTCCACATTCAAGGATAAAATGGATAAGGATATGGATATTCCATACATCAAAAATTGAGTTACTATACATTAAGTATATAGCACTGTTAAGTTTAGAGTATATTTCCTCCTCTCTTCTTCTATCTCTGTCTCTGTCATACAAACATGCACACACATGCGTGCACACACACACACACACACACTCAGTTGTTCACTTAAGGATTTAAAGTATTTTCCATGTAATAAGACATTGTCTCTTTTGTCAGTTATGGAGAGAACTTTAGGAAGCCTTGTCTAAGATTTCTTCTTCTTCTATGTATGGAGCAAAATCTAGGGACAGAACTGGCTGTTAGTATTACAGTGTCAAAACTGGGTGTAGGGAGCTGGCTACGGAAGACTGCATGTGAGGTACTACCTGCATTGTGTTTTACCCAACTGCTGATTATTGTCCATGATCTGGAGCTAATCTCAGGGATTAAGTGAGCATTTGCTCTCTGGATGCTGAAAATTGGATGGGGCCAAGCCATAAACTGAGCGGGTGGATTAGGTTAGGGCCAACCAGCCAGAGTGGAGAGGTCTGGGCTTCTCTGAGAGACATGGAGATTTGATCCTGCTGCTCTTAATCTGTCCCCCCAGCACATTGTTCCATTCTGCCCTCACCCAGGCTCTCAGCCTGGATGCTGTGCAGGCTGGTGATTAAGAGCCAGAGACAAATGCTGGTGTTTGTACCTGCTCTGCCAGCTCTATATGCTCTGTGTGACCTTGGGCAGATTGCTGTGGGCTGGGGCCTTAGTTCTCTTATCCAGCGAATGGGGATAATGGCAATAATCTACTCCTCAGAATAGCATTGCAGATTGGATGAGATGGTTCCCTTCAGTGAGCCTTGCCTATAGTCATTGCTGAGGTCCGCATCACCCTGGTGCTCCTTCACTCTTTGTTCCTTACTTGTCATTTCAGCTCCAGTGCCACCTCCTGGTACTCCAGTACCTACCGATTCTCCTTATCCTTTGCCACATATTCTCTGGACTACTCTTTTTTTGGCTTTCACCTTCTTAGGGTCATGCATTTACTTTTCTGTTTTATGGATCTGAGTCTATGAGCTCCTTCTGAGGAGACTATGTTTCACATCTTAATTTTCTACACACTCACACACACATGAGGGTAGAAGGGAAGGGAAGAAGGGAAGGAGAAATGAATGAGGACAGTGACTTTATTTTAATCATCCCAATATTAGTTCCTTCTCATACTTCCTCCTCTTTAGACAAAGCAGTCTTTGGGAGCTATGCCTAATAACACAGACTTGGCAAAAACTCAGCAGAGAAGTAGAACAAAACCCTAACTTTATGATGTGATCAAAGTAGTGGTGATACAGAGAAGCCTATGTCCTTAGGAGGCAGCAGGGTTCCCATTGCCTTATCTTAAGCACTTTCTTGAGATGGGGCCTGTTTTGCCGAGGCATCATCTCTTCTCCTAGAAATTATTCCTGGAAATGGGAAACAGGCAGACAATACACTGGGAAGGTTGGGTTTGTCAAAAGAGATGAGTGTCTTAGGTTATAAGAGGAGCTGAGGAGCACTACTAACTGGGTCCAAGTTACCAGCAAGAGCACCGGCCTTGTGCCCAGGCATGGGCCCTAGCTCAGGAGGCCACAGATCTCCCTGGACTGCCTGGGGCAAGTGACCTAACCTGTGTGGCCTCAGCTCTTCATCTGGAAAAGGTAATGACGCAGGGCTTCTTCCAGTGCTGACATTAGGTGGCTTGCCACAGCCCCTACAGACATCACTGTCTCTGTGCACAAGACAGTAATTGGTATTAAAATAATGGTGGTGAGTCATCTAGAAGCAATGACAAAAGAAGATTGTTTTGATTTATTCACTACAGTGCCTCCACAGTTTGGAATCCTGAGAGCTGAGGGATTCTGCAGAAATTAAATCTTCCAGATAACTGACCTCTTTCTACTTTCAAATACCCAAACTGAATTTTGCTCTAAACTTAAGAAAGATTAAACATATTTTCTTAGAATTTTTTCATGATATTTAATACTTTGTTCTAATTACCTTTTGTCTTCAAGAAAGAGGGGGCGGAGAGAATACCTTGCATTTCTTCAGATGAGCACAAACACTGGTAGCGCAGGGGTACCCTCTGGAGCTCCCGAGCTCTACCATGGGTTTGCATTTTCTCTCTGCTGAACAACCCCGAGTCTTTCACCATTCCCTTCAGCCTCTGATGGAATCACTCAGCCGGAACTAGAAAGGATATAGTTCTCATGTGTGAAGGCCAAGGGCCAGAGCAGGACAAGAATTTCTTCAAAATCTAAGAGCGAGTCAGTGGCATTACTGGGGGAGAACAAGCTCTCTTTATCTTCTGAGCCACAGTCTTGGAGGACTTACCTCACTTTCAATCCCTCACTTCCCTTCTCAGAGGGGCGTTAAGCCATCCAATTCAAGTTTCAGGGTCGACTCTTCATGCAGTTGATTGATATTGTTGCTAATGAAGACCCCATCGTAGAACCTACTGTATATCATATTTTCAAATTTTTCAGTCTAAAAAAATTCTTTGGTAGGGGCTAATAAATTAAAAAACAATTACCTATTATATCAACCCAAGATCCTTGCTCCTGCTTGGGTAACTGGAAGATAGCTGGGCAGAATCATATATAAGAGATTTTATCTTTTCTATTTTTCTCTGTCTCCCTTCCTTTCCTTTGTCCTTCTCTCTTTCTCACTTTATTCCCTCCTTCCCTCCTTTTTCCTCTCCTCATCTTCCTCCTTTTTATTCTCCACCGACCCCTTTCTTGTTTTGTTCTTTGCTGAAGATGCTCTTGCTTCTGATGTGAATTCTACTGTGATCTTATGTTCTGCTGACAGCCCAGGACTCCGGCGGGACTGCTTACTTCCTTGCAGCCCTTTGCTGGCAGTGTTAGCAGATCCCATCATAGATGGTGGAAACTTGGTTGCATCATGTGGTCTAAGCAACCAGGCTCAGCCCAAAGTGTGACAGGGACGGCCTCTCAAGACGGTCAGGGAGGCAAAGTCTACCTCATGGTATGATGGTATCTACTTTGCATTGTGTATCCCTTTTTGTCCAACTCATGTGAAAAGGAAGCATGCATCCAGAATGTATGATAACAGGCTGTGGTGGATTCAAAACGTGTCAATTAGCTTGGCTGAATGCCATTTCCCACATGTTTCTGGTTAGGGTGGGCCACAGCAAAGATTCTTATGGGAGATTTATTGAGCTAAAGGGAAGCAGTATTTAGTATCTTATACATATTATCACTTTCTGTTATTTACCTATTATTATGAGACAATAGCTGGGCCTGTAACTGTCTCCCTTACCCCTGAATTCTGGGCCAGGGGTGTAGGTTTAGCTTTTGGCTTTCCACCAGGCCTTAGTAGAGGCCAAACACCTGACCAGAGACACCAAATTACCATGTGACCTGAGCTGCCTATTACAGATTGGCATTGTCTTATCCACAAGTCATGAAGCTGAGCATGGACAGAAACTCTCCATTATCAAATGGAAGTGATATATATGAGATTGGGCTTAACTAGGCTTTAAAGGCACACATATCTGGAGGTGGCCCAGATGTCCGTGACTCCTACTCCTGCCACATTGTCTTCTCTTTCTCAACCTGTGGCCTCAAAGGGAGCTGCTATGATCAGCCAACTGAAGAAGAAAATATTGGACTTGTGTTTTGCAGATGGTTCTGTGTGATATTCAGTGACCATTAGAAAGTATATGGCAGCTGCACTGTAGCCTATTCCAGATGGCCTTGAAGGGCAAAAGTGAAGGGAAATCTTCCCAATGGCAGGACATTGGGCAGCATCTGTAAGAGATGGCAAGAGTTGCAGATTGATTCTGATTATTCATAGACCATAAATGATTTGACTGGTTGGTCAGGGACTTGAAAAGAACATGAGTGAAAAATTGGTGACAAGAAGTTCTGGGGAAGAGACATGTAGATAGACTTATAAGAATGGGTACCTAGTATGATGTTATTTGTGCCCCATGGGAATGCTTACCAAAGGGTGATCCCAGTAGTGTAGGATTTTAATAATCATGTGGATAGGATGGCCTGTTCTGTGGATACTGGTCATCCTCCTTCCCAGCCACTCCTGTCATTCCCTAATATGTTCATTAACAAGTGGCCATGATAGCAGGGATGGAAGGTATATGTAGGCTTAGCAACATGTACTGCCACTTGGCAAGGATGAACTGGCTAAGCTACTGCTGAGTGCCCAGCTGCCAGCACATGGACCACCACGGACATGGCACCATTCCCCGGGGTGACCAGCCAGCTAGCTGGAGGCAGGCTGATTACATTTGTCTGTTTCCCTCATAAAAGGGTAGCACATTGTTCTTAGTGAAAACGAAATTTGCTGTCTATATGGTTTTGCCCCAAGAGATACATAGATTTAAATAAAAGGAATTCCAAGCATCAACAACTAAATCCATACATTTGATATATTTTGAGATTAGTTTTTTGTACAATTAAAAAAAAGGTTGGTTATCTTATGTCCAGGTCCACTCAATGATAGAATATTCGAAATACAAATGCAGAAGTAAATCTCCTAGGGTGGGGTAGGTTATGATGCACTAACAGACAGCCTCCAAGTCCTGACGGTTTAACACAATGCTCCTTTCTTTCTGCTGTCATCGTAGGTTGTCCGGGGGCTCTGCTTCAGAACCCAGATTGACAAATCAGCCACCTTCTGGAGTGCTGCCAGTCATGATGGCAGGGAGAAAACCTCAGGGGGTTCTTAGACTGGTGATGAAATTGACAGGCCCAGGCCACGTGCCCCTCAGCCCCAAGGGAGTCAGGAAGTTCAACGTTTCAGAGCCAGAACTTTTTGGAGATCAGAACTAATGAGTACTCTAGAGGGGAGTGAAGGCTGTAACTGGCAGGGTCCCCCACAGCACTGAAAAATGACAGCTGTTTGTTAGGGAAGAGACAAAGGAAAGATGAGAAGTCAAGATGTAAGACTGGGGCCATTTACTTTAAGAGCAGATGGTTAACTACAGAGGCCCGAGTCAGTCACTGCTCTTCAGTACAGTACAACAAATGATGTCAAGCCAACTCCCAGTCATTGAGGAAAAGTAAAATGGTGTTCTGAGCATTCTGTTTAATATTACATTTTAAAATTATTTCTATGCAAATTTCCTAAAATATCGATATTTTGTACGTAAAGGGACACTATGTTCATCTTATTCTGTAAAGACATCCAATAGTGGCAACACAATAGAATTTTCACTGATTTTGTTATTTTTATAGTCACTATATACATACTGGGCCTTATTTCTAAGTGAATTAAATCACAAGAAGCAAGGGAAAAGGCCAAAGCCTCGTGGGAGGACATCCACTTATTTAAGTCTGTCAGTGGCTATTTTCAGCTGCATCAGTTGGGAACACGTTGGGATGACATGCAGCCCTGGATAAGATTGTTTTGAATAATATGAGAAACCAGTGGCATTCAGGCCAAATTAAATCTAATTTACTCTACAAATTGCCAAACTATCAGTCCTATTAAATCTGTTTATTAAAAGGCAGGAGAGTCGGCCTGGGTCGTAAGCTGTGGCTGGGATAATAAGGCAAAGATGAAACCCACTAATGTAGATAAATCATGTTTGATTTCTAGGCCAGAGGTAGCCAATGGGAGGGCTTTCACCTCGCCTTCCCTGTCATCCAGAGGTGTCTGTGAGCCAGCCGGAATGTCCCCAGAGTCAGGCCATACTGATTGATTTCCATGGCACTGACAGGTCCATGTCATTGCCCCCAGTCTGGGGTCATTAATAAAACTAACTCTATTTCTCTCTAGTTATCCATTCTACAAAATACAACTCAAGCAGTTCTTCATGATTCAGAGATGAGTGGGTCGAGGAAAGTAGGGGGCAGAAATGGTGGTTGTAGCTGTAGGGGTCAGAGGTTGGGATTGTTAAACTTTTAAATTTTAAAATGTAAGATGGGGCAGGTAATAGTAGACCTTTATTCCCAAGTTACTTGGGGTGAGCCACAGAACTTTGCAAGGTTTGGGGTTGGATTTTATATCTTAATAACTGCGCACATATTCATAAAGTGAGGGGGAAAGGGCAATACTAATCAAGACCTTATTCTTTAAGAAAGATCAGTCTTCCTTTATGGTGCTCACCTGCATGGAATGCTCTATCTGAGGGTCTCCAGTTAATCAATTCTGCTCATCTGGGGGTGGGGATGGGGGGTGTCTATCTTAAGTCTCCTAGTCTTAAGAAGTCCTCTTTTAATATCCCAGTCCTTAGCTTTCCTTCTTTTGAACTTCTGTCCCTGGGAATATTTATAGCACTCGACTGGACAAACATCATATACTTGACTGCATTTCACTTTAATGAATCTTTTTATGAAATATTTCCCGGACACTACAAAATAAATATGTGGAAAGATCCAGTAACTTGCCCAAGATCACACAATTAGTAACCTGTGCTCTTTCTAAACTCTCCCTCAATGTTTGATTCCATGGGGTAGTCTGATGGGAAGAAACTTCATTAAGGATATGAGTTGGACTGGCTAGGGAATACAATGTGAACTGTATTCTTTATGGGGTTAGAGAAAACAAGACCCCTTCAGTAGATGTCAAGCAATGACCCTTCAGCCAGTGCTGGCAGACAGGCTGGGATAAGGCTAAATGAGCGGGTTCACTAATGCAGAAAAGTATTCCCTTTCATTATAATTTGGCCTATAAGCAACTTCCACAGATCCATCTCTGTGCTTCCCACTTTGTTCCAGGCAGCCTTTAGCTCAGACAGCTTCTCCACTGGATCCTTTGCTGAAATTAGGAGTAAGGAGAATGAATGGGAATAGAGAACAACCCTTGAGCACACAACCCCAAACCCCAGATATTAATTCCATGGAAGAAGCCTGTGGGTTTCAGTCACCATTCACGTAGCACAATACAGTGCTAGGTTCAGGAAGCCTCCGGAGGAGAGTTGAGGTGGGAGAAGGGAGGATGAAAATCTCTCACAGTAATCCAAGGGCTTTATTAGTCTGTAATTAGGAGTGATGGGAGGAAGCCAAGTGAGGGAAAATTTAAGCTGAATTGCATGAAAAATCGAGTCTCTAACAATGAAGAGTATTCAACTGTGGAGGAGGATGACAGAGACAGAGCAGTGGCAGTCACTCATAATTTCTTTATTGGTAATTTGGTCTCTATATTTTGGATGAAATACATATCTGGGAACCATGCCAAGTCATGCAAGGGATGCCCTTTAACGGGCATTCAGGGTGATAGTGTTAATGGCTCTGGGAGAGGGAAATGAGATAATCTTGAGAACCAGCTGAGAATGAGACGTCCAAAGAACAAGGTGTTCTCTTAGGTTTGGGTCTGGAGCTGCATACTGTTTGAGCTACTCAGAGTTCATGGCCTGCACCTCCACAGCAGAAGCCAGGGATCTCTCATCTCTAGAGGGCTTTCCTTGCTGTTTCCAACTTTAGATAAATCTGAATTCTCTGAATCTTGTACTCTAGGAAATGAGAATTAAAATGTGACTCTGTTCCATGTAATACATTTATTTTAGAAGAGAAAGAAGAGCAGGGATAGGTTTTTAAAAATGAATTAAAACATGCATAAATGACTTTGCACCATTCTCTGATAAGATTTATTTATGAAAACAAACTTTTTGTTGCTTTCTGTCTAGAATAGTCTACAAGTGTTTTAAACAGCAGTTCATTCTTCCTTTAGCCTCTCAATCAAGTGGATTTTTGAATGCAGCTATTTTCATGTCACCATACTCTTCACAGACATTACTTAAATCCTCTACATTTTAAGTTTCCAGTGTGTTCCATGTTTTCCAAACCACACACACATCCATGTGCAACACATGCCCAAACATGAACACATGCTTACAAATGTATGCATACATGTTCACACACACATGCAAACAATGCAACAATGCTTTTTTCATTTAACATACTGACAGTCTAGTGTTTCTGGGAAAATAATTTAAGGAAATGCCTCTTTTGTTTTTAAACCCAGTCTACTTGTTCTTCAAATCCATTTCCCACCTTTGTTAAAAAGATACATGCAAATTTTAATACCATTCTTCTTTCCCCTGGAATCATCCCCATATGGCTCACTGTATCAGAAATCTAATTGCCTTTTGAGGCTCAAGTCCAGCCCTGCTACTACAGAATGTCCTTCCTAACCTCCTCAGCAGGAAGGGGTCCCATGTTTCTCCGAAATTCTGAAGATTGGTGAGTAACCCAAGGATGCTCAATATATCCATCTTCTAGGGCAGGTCTTTGCATTCATGCTCAATCTCCCTTACTGGGAGGAACTTTCTCAAAGTTGAGGATTATGTTTCACATAGCTTCACAGTTCCCATAGCAGCTATCAAGGTCCTTTTGATCTAGTAGGTATTCAGAAAGTACTCTTTTTAGAGATCAATAAACTACTCAGAAGATGAATTTTTCATCATATCACACCTCCACTTAGGTCATTTTCTATTTAATTTTTCCTCCAAAGTCTCATTAGGCCGAGTGATTCCCCTAAAACCACATGTAGGGTCAGTACATTAGATCACCACTGGGCATCGGCACTCCTTCCTCTTCCGACTGAGACTACTGCAGCTGAATCCTCTGCCTAGAGTGACGGCTTCCTTCACCTGGCACGTCGGACTGACCAAGCCCCTGGCTTCTCCAGGAACCCTCTTGTGGCCATCCCAGTTTCGATGAACACTCAGGTTCCCTGAATTTTTATGCAATTGTACTTAAACTGCATACTGCAGCACTTAACTATTTTTTAAGAATGTTTTTGTTTCTCTAAGTAGACCATAAATTAATGTGGGGACATATAGAATGGTGGTAAAGGCTTGAACTCTGAAGTAAGCAGCTTGGCTGGAATCTGACTCTGACACTTACAAGCTGTGGCATCTTGGGAAAGTATGTAGCCCTCCATGCCTCATTTTTCTCTTCTGTAAAGTGGGGATATTGGAAGTACATAAAGATTAAGTAAAGATGAAATACCTGTAAAGAGCTAATACATGTAAGGCACATAGATCAATGCCAGGTACAGAAAGCACTGTAATGTGCATATTATTATCATTATAAGAGCATAGGTTGAATTTTTGCCTTATTCTATATCTTCTCTTCAAAGTGCATGGTAGAATTCCAGACACATGATATGTAATGAGTATATTCCCTATGTAAATCAATCATTCAACAAATATTTATTGAGTACCTACTAGGTGCCAAGAACTAGAGATACAAAAGAGAACAAAAGAAGTGGTACTTTGTCCTGAAAGGACTTATATTTTATTGGTAGCATATTAATAGTAAATAAATGTAAAAAAATATAATAATATATAATACAAAATATATAAAATAATATATAACAATATGTAATATATAAAATATGCAATAACACATAGTATATTAATATTATAATATACATTACATGTCATTACAATTGTATGTACATGTATATTATATATAGTCATATAGAATATTGATATAGTATATCTATGTTATGCTATATGATGATACAAGTGAATATATATATGCTATGAAGGAAAATACAGCAGTGTGAGAGGGAATGAAGTGAAGGAGGCTATTTTATAAAGGTTAGTCATAAAAAACCTTTTTGATGGGTGACATATGATAAGAAACCTAAAAGAAGGAGCCATGAGGGTATCTGCTTGCCAGAGTGTTCTAGGCAGAGAGATCTTCAAGTTCAAAAGCTCTGAAGTCGGAAAATGTTTTGTTCTATTTGAGTAATGGCAACGAGGCCAGCACGGCTTAAACAGGCTAAGCAAAGGGGAAGAGAAGCAAGAAATGAAATTAGGACCTATTGGGAGTTGAGATCATCTAAAACTTGTATATCATGGTAAGAATTGTTTTACTGAATTGGATGAGGAACTATTAACCTATTGCTTCAGTTACCTACTGCTGGGCAACAAAAATCACCTCAAAATTAGTGGTTTAAAACAGTGCATATTTCATTATTGCCTGCAAGTCTGCGGATCACTGGGGGGTTCTGAAGTCATCTGGCAGTCAGCTGGGTGTTGATGGTCCTGGATGGCCTGACTCACACCTCTTCCAGTGGGTACCCTGGTTGGTCTAAGCAAGTTTCACCTGGAATCATTCATCTCTGTTCCAGGTGGCTTCTCATCCTTCTACAAACAAGACTGGGATTCTCCAAATGGCAGCCATGATGTGCTGATCAACTGTGTCTCTGAAAAAAATTATCATCTCTGATTTGTAAATTTGCTGATTTTAGGGTGTAATATTCCCACCATGGCTGATATCAATGACCAGTGGTTAAAGAGACAATGTGTAAAATTCCCGAATTTTGACTGGAATTAAGCCAAGCACATGCTGTTAAGTTTACTCATAGGGAGTCAGAGATATTCCTTAGTGAACAATTTTGCTTCCAGTGATAGTTCCCTTGTCTATTTTCCTCCTGCAGTTTTTTGTAACACGTAGCTTCACCTGCAGACATTTCCTTTCACATAACAAATGTCCAATTTTGCAGATAAGTAGCTCTTTCAAGTTGCTTCCTGCATGTACACACTGAACAATCAGAGATCTCTTTTTATTTGAACTTCCTCTGTTCCATTTAGTACAAGCCAATACAATTCCTTCAAAAACTGTGTGGGCTTCCAAAGTGTAAGAAAACTGGGTGTCTTGGGCTGTCCAAGAAGTCTTTGAGTTGATTCTTGAAGAATTTTATCAAGGGAGAGAACACTGTGTGGAGTTATTCTGAGTCCAGGCATGTTGTGTGGATGTGATTGAGAAACAGAAGGACCTGTTAGGATTGTGGATAAGTAGGTCTAGCTATGGGTTTATGTCGGTGGTAAAATGAAATTAATTTCCCTGAGCACATTGAAGCAGTTTCTTTGAAGTGCATTGGCCATATTTTCTCGGCTTGTATTCTTTGTACCTGGTTTTATGATGGCACAGGGTCTAGAACACAGAGACTACCTTGGAAAATGTATGACATGTGATTTCTGCACCCAGTCATGCTGGGGGCAAGAAAAACGCCAGCTAGACCATTTTCAAAGCTGAGGAGAGGGTGGCAGTGTGTTCTGTATGTGCAAAAATTATGGCTTAATCACATGGTAGGAAATGAGACCTCTGAGGATGCCATTAGCTTCCAGAGGAGGCTGCACCTCTTCAGTGGGTGATGAAAGGAAAGGTACCACAGAACCATGGGAATGATGAAGGTTGCATATGCTTTGGGGCACTCCATTAACCTCACTCCTTCCAATTCCGTGATGTTAAATAGCAATTAGAACGTCATGCATTTATTTTCTGCCCTGCCCCTGGGCCCCTTGAAATCACTCCATATTTGAGTCTTAATGGGACATGATAATAGAGTCAAGAACTGTAAACCCACCAGATTGGAAAACTTTTGGGGAGAAGTCACATGAAGGGCACATTATTACTGTAGTAACCGACAATTATCTTCAAAAAGGCTTCAAATGCTGCTTCATAAATGTAACATCCCAATCACATCCTTATTGTTTAAATGTGGAGACATGAAAACTCAGCTGACAGAACTCTAACTTCCATGAAAGTATTTTCATTTGAAAGAGGCACTGAAAACACCTTTAGAAGAAAGGGCCTATGTGAACACACAGCACAGTGGACTTCATGAATCTGATACTGACCCAGTGAACCTCTCTCATCAGCCCTGTACATCCTGGATGAGGCCACAGATGTTACTCTGCCCACCTGCACCATCTTTCCCTATATTAGTTCTGTAAGTCCCACTCATCCCTCTAAGTCCTGATCAATTTGTCCTCCAGTTAAACTTCCCTTGCTTCTCTAGCCCTTCTCTTCTTTTTCTAAGTCCTATGGTATTTAGAGCTCAGAGCTCATAATTAAACTATGAATTATAGACTATTCTATTGATGTTAATAATATGATTTTAACATAATGTGTTATGTACTGCTGCTTCAAGTACACAAAGCTCAAATTCCCAACTAGCAGCATGTTATGAAAAGAGCCTGTTAAGAATGACTGGGGTAGACCTTTCTGAAATGGCATTGTATCTTTAGGGGTGGTATTTGGGTTAGGAGTCCCTTGAATGACATTTCTGTCTCAAGAACAACTTGCATCTGTACAATGGTTTGTATATGCACCGGTAAGCATGTGTTTGAGTTAACTGTTTATTGCTCTAGGGAAGCCCTTTTGGTTAAATTTAATTCTGAACTGTAAATTAAAGGCATGCAAGTGATAAGCTATCATGCTAAGTTTGTTGTGGGGGAGAGGTGGTCAGGGAATGGAGAAAAATCTTTTGAAAATGTGTCAGAAATCTCATGTGAGATTCTGACTTATCTGTGTATACTTATGAATTCTTGACATATAACCATCCCCTGGTGGGCACAGGGGCTGTGAGCATAAGACCTTTTTCCAGTGAGGGGATTGACATAGAATGACTATGATACTTGGGTCAACTCACAAGGTCATTTGCCTTTAGACACCATATACTCAAAACAGGTACAGGACAGTTGTTTCCAGAAAGATGTCCATTATCAGAGGATGAATAAGATGATCCACTGAGGTGTGGGAAGAGAACATCAGAACTTGTACTAGTAAAAGGATCAGATTTCTAAGACTTAATTTGGTTTGGGAGCCCTATCTCAGTCCTTAAGTCAGGCAGTCATAGGACTCAAAGTGGCCTTGAAGTGTCCAGAGGTTGTTGAGAGGATCCCATAGTGCAGAGGGTTTTGTAGTGTACCATCCTGCTTTGTTCTCTCTTAGTTTGTATATGCTCAGGTAAGTGAATTTGTGGATTATATTATCTTCTTTGAACCATACCACTTCCACTTCATAGAATAGGTAAGTAACTTATAAATAGTCTCATGAGAAAATTGGACTGAAGATAACGTTGGCAATCTGAGCCTGGAGAATTGCCTTGTTAGGGCATGGTGCAGCCAAGATGTCTCTTTTTTGCTCTTTCTCAGCTCCATTGCCAGGTAAAAGTAAGGGCGATCCAATCAGATCTAAAGAGAGAGCCAGTGAGTGGGAAAGTAAATGCCCTTTGAAAGTGGGTATTTAGAAAGGAGGTTCCCATCCCTGTGTGGCATTGTTGCCACAAATGATGATTAAAGCCCCCATATTAAACACATTGAAAAATGTCAGGAAAATCTTTCTAACCTGCTTGACGTTAGATAAACTAAAAGTTGACCAGCGACAACATTCCAATACATGCATTTGCTCATTGGGTGCATAGGATTGAACACTGAATTCATGACTAGTTAGCAGAGCCAGCTGGGCATCGTGTGTCGCCATGAGGTACCTTTTACAGTTAGAGCAGCCAAGAAAACCAAGGATTAAAATAAAGTGAAATCAATGCAGGACCTTACAATTGTTTTATCCCAGTGTGTTAAACCAAGACTTTCCAAAATGTGAAGCCTATTCAGTCTCAAGGCATTCACTGAAAATATTACTGTGAATAATGTTTTCAATTTCAGCAAAGAAGCTAACACTAAATTATAATTGCATAATAAAATAAAAATGTAAATATCAATTATTTCATTTGTTCTCATTTTTAAACATAGTTCAATAAGTTTTATAATGAATGCAACATAGTAATTAATAATATGTATTGATGTGTGTGTATATGTATATATATATATATATGTATGTATGTATGCTTGTTTATTTATTTTTATGAGGGTGGCAGCTCAATCTTTTTCCTGATAGGTGTATATGGCCAAAAACTGTTGGCAGTCCCTGGATTTGAGGCATATAAGGTGCTTTTTCTTTTTTCTCTTGGTATCATTAATATACAATTACATGAGCAACATTGTGGTTACTAGATTCCCTCCTTTATCAAGTCCCCACCACATATCCCATTACAGTCACTGTCCATCAATATAAGGTGCTTTTGAAGGTATTTTATATCACCATAATAGTAATTATAGAGAATGCTGCTTGAGAAGCAAGGTACAAGGTTCCTGGCCCACATGATCAATGATCAGTTAGGGCAATTCATTGCAAGCAGATGCCAACAAGAAATTTGATCACAGTGGGGATGATTCCATTTTTCTAAAAGAATATAATTCAAATTCTTCTCTCTCTTCTTTAAGGCCTTACAAAGTCAGCCAGCTTCTTCTGCCTTACTACTCGGTGTCTTTGTACGACCCCTCCACTCCAGCCTGGCTGAAAGGCTCTTTGCCTCCCAAACAGTGCTGGTACTCACTGCCCACAGACGTCTCTTTCCCATTCCCCATCTGAAATGCCCTGTCGAGTCCTGCTGACCTTCTTGCTGTATCCAAATCCTGCTCCTCTCTCTAACCAAGGTCAACTCTCCTCTCCTCCTATAGCCTTCTCAGATCAACTTAGCCCACAATTTTCTCTTTCTTTTCTAAACTAATAGCAGTTTCTATCTCTGCCACTCATTTGACAATCAACTATATAATGCATTGTGACAGCTCTGATATTACATAGCACCATATCATTATTTCCCTCCTCTCCATTTTTAGTTTTTTATCCATTTCCCTTCACATTGTTCTTTATGACTGTAACTTCACTCACACCTCCTTTTTGGTGGGGGCGGTATTTTCGCCTTCTGTTATATTTTTCCTAATCTGGGCTGAGTAGGTAATTAACTTAGAGAAAGTGTTTAATAAATAGTCATTGTTAGAAGAGAGAATGGGCAGTTCTGTTTGATGATGCATTTCTTCCACTGAAATGAGAATAACAAGATATACTCATAGGGCTGATATAAGGATTAAATGAACAGTGTATATAAGGTGCAAGGCTGAGTGCCTGCTACTTGGTAAACCTTGGTAACTTTTATATTTCCCAGGATTAATTTATTAATGGAGACTTTTATGTCACAAAACTACCTGGTTCCTTTGAAGCAGCAGTTTGACAGGACTGAATGATTTGAGGCATGCTTCATTCATTTATTCACTTATATCAGATACTAAAGAGGAGGTTTTAAAATTTCATTTTAGTGTGCCTTCTCCTTTTCTTATTATATCAATTATTATTCTCTGAAGTTTTTCCTCTGATCAAGAGAAAGGATTGTAATTTTCCTGACTCATTGATAATTGATGCTAATAGTATAATGGTCTCTCTGACAATTCAATATACTGACCACCATGAAAAAAAAAAAAAGAAATAGACACACACACCTGCAGTGCCCTTAATCAGACCTGAAGCTTCCTGCTGACAGATATTTAACTCATTAATTTGGTTTGGCTTTTGGTCTGACACCATCACTATAATACAATATGAAGTGCTAATTATCACAGAATCCAATGATACAATTTACTAGGAGAGAAAACCCTTTTTTTTTTTCTTTATTGGAAGCTGCCTGCTCCTTCTCTTAAATTTGATCAGCATTTACTGTGATAGGAGAGGAAACCACTGCACCGCATTTGCCTTGAGTCCTAACTAATGCAAAGGACAGTTCACTCTCAATTCATGTTACTTTTCAGATAATCCAGCACATCACTAGGTGCTTAAGAGTTTCTGTTGGCAATCTAAGAAGACAAAACAAATCTGCGATCCTGTATTGCTTCAAATGGGTACTCGGGCTGACTCAGATGGTGAGCTGGGGGAGGCAGTACCTTCTTCCTTCCCTGTGCTCTAAATCCATTTATGTGTACAGGCACTGAAGAGCTGATCATCCATTTCATCCCATTTCCTGAATTAAATGGGCTGGTCAGTTTCAATACTCCTCCTAGGTCAAGATTTCTTAAAAACAAAGCTACCGTTGCTGGAGACTTCCTTAGGAGAGTGTGTGAATCCTGAAGTCTGGGAACTGCCAACTGCTACCTATTCCAGGCTGCTGTTCCTAAGGAGTGCTTGTGAGTCCATCCCTGAGAATCGACTTCCTCTCTCTGGAAATCACCTCACTGCTTAGGGTTCTGCTAGTCACCAAGTCCTCCTAGAGACATAGTCAAGGTCTGGTGACCCTGGAAAGGAATTTCCTTTCCCTTGTACTCAGTTAACAATTGAGCAACCTGGAGGTATCATTAACCTCAGGTATTTCAGCTTTTGTTTGCCAGGTCTCCTACAGTACCCTGAGTGACATCGATGGGGCCTGAGCCTGTGAGTGGTGAATGGGGAGTTAGGGGTGTGCGGGTGTTGTGTGAGAAGGGTTGCTGTGGGTTGGGGAGGAAGATGAGGCCAGGGACAGAGCTTCTGGAGCAATGAGTCCTCTGCCTTCCAGGCCATCAGTCTTACCTCTTTCAGTGGAACACTGTTTACTCAGTTCCTTATTCCTGGAGCTCATGGAATGCAGCTATGGGAGAAGAAAGGCAAGGAAATTTTTCACGGCACAAACCTCCTCAAAATGTTCATTTTAACTGTGTGCAATGAGTGATATATTAAACATCGAGTATACTATTTAAAAGGGATATTAAACAACAGTGTAGGATTGTCTGGATATATTACAATGTCTGTCTTCTCATGTGTCAGCAACAAGTGACGCGGAAAGAGGCCTCATTATAATATTCACAGTGGTACAGGTAGTAAAACAGTTATGCTTTGCATTGCTCAGGATGTTCGGAGCTGAAATAGATAAACTATGTGGGAGACTAGTAATAGGTAATTATTCTCTACTTACATATTCTGCCTCATAATTCTAAATTAAGGTAAGTGGAAAAAGCTTATAAAATATTCAAAGCTCCTTTATCTTTCCTCCTCCCTCTTATTAGAAACTATGCATGAATTTGCATAGAATAAACTGAGCTCATAAATCAAAGAAGAAACTGCAAGAATGCTCTTTGTAAGTTATAATTTAAGGTTAACTGTAGCACATTTTGCTTACTGTATTATTAATGACTTTCGTTCACTCATGACAAGATTACATATTAAAAATTGTTGGTAGACAAAACCCAGTTCATAATCAATTTGCTTCTTAATGTGAGCAATCTGCGCACATCCCTATGGTGGAGGCAGGCTTAGCGGGGATAACGGAAGGTGGGCCTGGGGAAGGAAGGTTCTCACACAGTTGTGCTCCCACAGGCCGTGATTGACACGCAGCTCCAGAGGGGAATGAAGCGACTGGTGAAGGGCAAACTCCAACTGCTCGTCAGGACTCTGGGCTGCTCCCCAAGGCCCTGAGCTGAACTCCACCCTGAATTGGCCTCCTTTCTCCTTCCTCCTGCAACCCTCTGGGCCGGGGACTTAGCAACACTTGCAAGTACTTGATATCTTTTCATACTTAGACTCATTTTTAAACAAAATATTGTCATATCTACTTACTAGAAAATGTATTTCTTTTCCATTATTAAATAAACTCAATTTCAGTATGCTTTCCCAAATCAGGTTTCCAGGTACTCTGGTGGCCCTTCTCATTTCTTCTTGTTTGCCTTCCTCCATTGCCCTTGGTGTTTAGATTTCCAGTTAGTTTGTCTCCTGGCTCTTTATTTCTGTTTTAGCATTTCTGCTCTTTAGAAATGCTCCTTGTCTTTCACTTGGACAGAGAACTGCCACCCCAGCCCTGCAGTTGCAGCTTCCCATCTCCTTGGCCCACCTGAGGGTAAAATGTTTTAAATTCTAGTAGATTGAGATATCAGCTGTCTTCTGATGCATATGCAACAGGAAGACTTCCCCTCTCTCTTTGCTGGAGAAGCAGAGAGATGTACAGAATCAAAGGTTATTTTACTGCAAGTTGGCACGTGTCTGATATTATACTCAGTCTTGTATCGCAGCCTCGGCTCTACCTCAGGTAGATTTTTGCAAGAGAGTCATCTCTGAGCTGTGTACGTGCTGGGATGTCTTCTGAATGTGGGGAAACATCTGAAAATCTTACACTGAAATGTTATATTGCTTTATTTCATTAGCTTTTTTAATCCCAGTATTATAGATTTAGATGAGTTGGCGTTCATTTATCTAGTGTATGTGTTGCAATTATGTCAAAAGCCTTAACCACACTGGAAACACTTGGGGTTTTAGCTCCTTGGGATGATGAACCTTTGATGTAGACATAATAGTACCTGTACAATATAGGAACACTGACTATAGATTTTAAAGCATCAGCAGAGAGGATACAAGTGGGGAATTGTTTCTTATTTGTTACTAATTTTTAAGCAATGGGACTGACTTCCTGTTTTGATCTCCCTAGCCTCAGAGGTCCTCAACACTACCCTCTCCACATGTAAATATTCCCAGGAAATGAGAAATATTCAGAGGGATTTAATTCAAACCAGAGGAGGCACAAAGAAAACAATGTGTCAAAGTGTGTTGTTGGCAGGAACGAAAAGAATTGAGACTGAGAAATACACCTAGGCAGGAGGCCGTAAGGACACTTGAAAGGAGAGGTGACTCATCTTAGATGTAAAGAAATCCAGGACATTGATTAAATTTAAATTAAATATGGGAGATGGAATGAAAAGTCAAAGGGACTCTTTTTTTTTTTCTGCCTGACTTTTAAAATTGGGTGTTCTTAGGGGTTGCATCCTCAATCCTTTCCCGCTTGACTCACAGGTTGGGTGACCTCATTACTGTCTGGGTTTCAGCACCATCTCTTAATGATGATTCTTGCATCGCTAACCTCAGTGCAGCCTGCTCAGCGGAGCTCAGGGCTTGTGCTTTCAACGCCCTACCTATGTCTCTTTGTAGTTCCTACACTGCACCTCAAAACTGCCATGTTCCAAAAAGAACCCCACTTCTTCCCCATCCAAACAAGCCCTTGGACATGGCAGACCCAGCTCCAAGTGGCCATCTTGTTAGCCTTCCTAGCTGGCCCACTGTCTCCAGCCTCCAGGCCCCCACAGTTTTACCCTATCTCCCAAACTGCCCCTCACCTGCAACCCCTGGGCCTTCCTGAGCACAGCCTCTCATCTGGGGGTCACTGTAATTGCCAATTGTCTGGTTCTTTTGCTGAAGTTGTTAACCGACGCCCCCTCCCCCAGTCTATCATCTACACGACCATAGGGTGGCTTCCTGAAAGAAACCTTTGATTATGTAATTTCCTTATTTAAAACATTCATTGGCTCTTTGAATGATGAATTCAGATTTTTCAGTGTGGATAGGTAACCCTTCACGATCCTCCTCATGCCTGTATTTCTATTATCTTCTACTTTTCAACCGCAGGCATCTTGAATACAAATCAAATTTCTTTCTTTTTTTCTCTCTATCTCTACTTTAACACCTAAAATTTAGGAAGTAACTCTTTATTTCACATTTAGCCAAAGGCAGAGCTTTTATTTCTGTAATGTTGCCAAAATGTTAATTTAATTCATTAAAAATGTATTGTGCATCTATTATGAAATTCTAGAAATTGAAGGAGTTTGGGGAGTGAAGGCAGTTGAATAAAAGCCGAGAAGACCCAGAAGACCTTGAGAATTTTTATCATCCCCGCTTCCTTTCCAAGAATACAGCAGTCAGAAGACCTAGGGAATGGTCCTGCTGAGCAGAGGCCACTCTGCCCTGGAACCAATTGCAATCCTAGACGGTCTGACCTTTGTCTGAGTGGAGACTAAGTAATGGGTTCAAAATGATTGGCACGTAAGAGCTATTTTCCAAGCTTTTTAAACTCAGAGGCACAAATACCCAAAAGTAGCACTTGAAGTGGGACCCTTGTTATTACTATGTTTATTTTGCATCCAGTTGCTTAACTCTAGCTGAGCTCACTTAGGAGATTTTAGGCTCTCTAATTTGCCAGGTTCAGTTTGTCACAGGCAGGTGTTCCTCTTTTGCATGAGGTCCATCAGAGAAGAAGGCCTAATGTTAATTAAAGTGCCACATTGCATTTGTACTTTGGAGAGATGTGACCCAGAAAAATTGGAGAGGGAAAGATCCATGCTCTCCACTTAAATGAGTATTTTGTTTATGAGTATTTCATTATGAGTGGAGTATTTCCCAAATGGTTGGAGGATGGGAATTAAGAAGAAAGGGAACAAAGGAGGGTGGGGGGAAAGAGAAGAGAATAGGCTTCAGTTGTCAGAGGGTCAGACAACAAAACTAAACATGACAATATAGGAATTGCTTAGTAACTCATTTGAAAGTTACTCCTCCAAAGTCACAATATTACTCATAATTAATTGTCGGTTGACTGATGCAAACATATGCCATAGGAGTTCTGAAGGGATGAGATCGATGTGGATTGAGGCAGCACAAAGGACTCTGAAAGAGGAATAGGACTGAAGTATGGGATGGGAGGAGCAGTGTGGTGTGGATGTCAGGCAGTGGGGTCTTCTGGGTGAAGAATTCACACCTCCCTAGTGCTCCCAGCTGGGTCTGTGCAGATGGCTGGTTGAGACAGAAGACATACCACATTTGGACAAACTGACCTGGACACACTATATGTGGAAAAAAACCTTTCTTGACAGTTGCACCGAAGATCCCTACATCTTGTTCTCTATTTTTGTTCAACTCTTCTTTCCACGCAGAAGATTGTGTTTGATCTTTTGCAGAGAAGCCTATAGAGCACTTCTTCATTCCCCTTCTTTCTTTCCTTTCTTCTGGAGGGTGCTGACTACTATTGACACTGCTGTGTATTCTTCCAGCTCTCTTTCTATGCGTTTGTATATGTAGATAATGATACATATTCATGGATATACGTATTTTCATACAAATTCTAAACCTAAACGAGAGCATCTATCTCTGTATCTACAATTCTAATAACTTGCTTAATTTATTGTTTATTCATGTACATTGATGATCCTTCCTTGTCAGTTGCCTTCATTCACTGCAGTTCCATAATGTCCTACAGTGCGGATGCTCCAGTGTTTATTTAAGCAGTAGGCTGCTGATGGGCATCTAGGTTTCCAATTTTTCCCTACGGCAGAAAGCATCTTGGTATTTACAGTTTTGGACCAAGGGTGTGTTTCTCTGTAAGACATGTTCATAAAAGTAGAATCGCTAATTTTGAAAAAAAAAAGCCATTGGATTGAGTTCCAAAAAGATTCTAAATACATCCCATCAAAGTATATAATGTGTGTTAATGCCCATTTCCCTACATCAGTGTTATCTTTTTCAGTTTGCAAAAATAATGTGTGAAAAATGGTATTTTGTTATTGTTTAAAAGTACATTTTCCTGGTTTCTAGTGATGTTCAGGATCTTTTTCATGTGATTGGCCATCTTATTTTTTCAAGTCTGTTTTTATTGCTCCAGAGAAGCCATTTGTCTTATTCTATTACTCATTAATTAGAATTAAATCAGTCTGACTTCCACTGAATTTTTCCTAACCATCAAATGCCTAAGCCAAGTAATGTGAAAGTGTTAAGTGAGTTAAATAATCAATTGATCAATATGTATTCACTGGGCAATTAATGCCTCTAGTCTGTGCTGAGTATTGTTTGGGGATATGGCTCTGGCTTTTAAGAAGCTTATGTGATCTTTTAGAGTGATAAGACTCAAACCGTAATCAATGACAGTACGGCTCTTTACTAGACCCCAAGGACTGTAGGCAACCAAAGAAGAGAGGGGCTGTGTAGGTTGGAGTCACTGGAAACGGCTTGCCAAAGGAGTTGTACTTGTACTTAACCTTGAAAGATGGATATTGGAGGAAAGGAGTGCATTTTAGACTAGGGAGAACAGTGTGAGCCTAGACACCAAGTGGGTATATGTGGCTTGTAGAAGGGAGTGAGGAGCGCAGCCATCTTGAAGCCAAGATTATGGATACCTACAGGAGTCTGCAAATCCTTGAGCTGCTGCGAATACACTGCAGCCTAATTCACACAGAGGTCACTGTTTCAGTCCCCACCATGAGGGATTTGCCTTTGCCCATTCTTGTGGTTACCTGCCTTTGTGAGGCTGGGTGTCAGGAAGTTCAGCTTTTAGGCTCAGGTTTCAGGAAGACAGTAAAGGACGGGGGAGTGGGGGGCAAGGCTCCACCCTTTAAAGCTCCACTGGATCCCTCAGGAAGCTGCTGGATCCAGGACCTGCCTGATTGCAACCTCTAAAGCCTCATCATTTTGTCCAGAGGCGCCATTGCTGCAATTACAATCCAAACCAAGAGCCAATTACTCACTGTGTGAATCACCCCCAAAAGATTGCTTTTTCTTTTTCCATTAGTATCACACATAATTGCACTCTGTATGGTTCCTAAACTCTTATTCCTGACTTCTGTGTCCATGAGGATCTGGGGTGATTATAAAGTCCCTGCAACTCTTATCACTGACCTCACTGACACTTTCCATAAAGTTCTTTTACTAATGTCTTCATTAACAATACACCCATCTCCTACCATTAATTTTTCAGCTCCTTGTGAGGAAAGAATCACTGTGTTTTCCCTGCTGTTTTTTCCATATGTTCATCCTTTCTTCTTTTTCTTTGTCTCCTTATTAATTGGGAATGTTAACACCCACACACCCTAGAGTTGTAGGGATGGTTGCTCTTTCTCTTTTACAGCCATTCTCCATTGCAGACCACACTTCTTTACCTCTTGGCCCTTAAGGTCACCATGAGCTGACCACTGGCATGACATCTTGCAGGCTTTCTCTCTGATTCAAATTCAAGCTGCAGCTAATCCCTGCTTTCCTTCTCTTCCTGCTAGATAGTTTGCATGCCCATGCATTGCCTGCCCTTGGGGTATATTAAATGAGATCAACCAATTCCTCAGAAATAATTTAACAGGTGCTAACTACCACTATATGAGTTAATGAAGGTAAGAGTCATGTTGAGCCTCAGCAGCAAGGGAGGCAGAGAATGAGAAGAAGGTGGGGTTCAGTAGAACCTAGCAAGTGAAATAAGGGGGCAGGAGGTTGCCATCTGCCATCCAAAGACTGCGGTGACTGTACTTGGGCCAGAACTCACATGCAAGAGGCCAAGTCTGGTGAAAATAAATTTTAAAAAATCATTAGTTGGGGATTTCAGATAGTGGTGATATTTCCAGAAAGTCAAAATAGTAGTGACCCATGGGGACATTTCACGTGGAACACATCTGCCAGTAAAGGAGTATGTGGTGGGATGAGGCACGGAAAGAGCAGTCAGGGAGGGAGCATGATCTGACGTAGTGTGTGAAAACTCCAGACAATCAGGAAAGGTTTCATATCAGGGGCACAAAAACCATGAAGTACTGGAAACCAGGTCGAGGTCTAGTCATTGAGACTGAGCATGGCCTTATAGGGACGTACATAGGAAGTGGAAGGGCATTTAGAGAACAGACTAATTCTAGAATCACTTAGGAGTTTTATGATTTTCCCCTCATGAATAGTGCCTCACCCCAATTCAATAGGGTTTGCTGTGTTTTGTTTCTTGTAAATCACCTTAATCAAATCTTTTCAATTTAGTTTCCATGAAAGAAATTGTGTTTCTTTTGCATTTATATTTTATTGGTTTATAGATAATTTAATTAAAATGTGCCATTATAATAAAAAGCCCAAAATGGCAAAAACATGTTAGGTCATAAACACAACTGACTCTTGGTGAGTATGGAACTCCTGGATGGGAACAGAAGTATGCAGGCAAAGCGGAGAATCACCTCCTAGTCAAATGCTTTAGTGTGCTTTGGGTAAGAAGGAACACCAATTAATCCTAAGTGTGAAGTCAGTGTCTTCACTGTTCCTCACTACACTGCCTCTCAGCCAAAATAAGGAGAATATAAGGTCCTGGAGGATGAGATATTAGAGTTCAAGGAAGGAACGTAGCTGAAAGATGAAGGATAATAGTTGACTAAATTCTTTTTTTTTAATATATACCTATAGGTGTATATACATATGTGTGTGCACACACAGGCACATAAATGTGTCTGTTGCAAAGGAACAACTTACAATATATGTGAAGGCCATAGCAAGCAAAGTGGTGAAGCTATAGAGACCAGATTGTAGAGAGTGAAAGAGTATCTAAATGGCAAAGCAGTTGAGACAGCAGGTGCAAACTCTTCTTCTAAGGGATTATTAGGTGCCCAGATAGAGGGGAAAGGTGAGGAGTTCAGTGGAGGAGCAAGGAGAAATAAAGACAGATTTTTTTTAACATACAGAAGTCAAGATGGTGTTTATAGTTGAAATAGTATGCTGATGGAGAGGGATATTAGAAGATGAGGAGGAAATAGAGTGGATTAAGGCAGCAGAGAAGATGTGATAGAAAACAAAGGCACATAATACAAATATCAGCACACTAGAAGAGCAGAAGTTCTAAGATAAAGCAGGGAAATATATAAGCTGCAAGAAAGGTTTCTGCAGCTTCTGCAAGAATAGATAGATGATAGATAGATGGATAGATAGATGATAGATAGATAGATAGATAGATAGATGGTATAGAGAGAAGCAACATTTGTAATGCAAGGTTAGTGATGATAAAACTGAGGGAATAATAACTATTTAGGTAGACCAAGAAAAACTTACCAGATGATGATAATATTGAAGTGTGTACTAAAATATGAAAAAGGATTTTCCAGGCAAACTAATGGGGCAGAAATTCTGGGCAGAGAAATAACAGGTGCAATTTCATGGAGGTGGAAAATGCAGAGTTTTGATTGGTGGTTTAGTAAGGCTTCTGAGCAGAGTACTGGAGAAGTGGGGGAGGCTGAAACTGGACAAGTCGACAGGAATAAGATCTTATTTTAAAACTTTTATTCTTATAGAGAAGAGGCTGGATTTTACCTTATAATTTGGGGACCTCTATCTGGTGCTGATTTTGGAAAATCTGATTTGGGTTTATCAAGAAGTTACAGACACAATGCAATGAGAGACACTGGACCATCAGAACATTCTTCCTAGGGCATTCATTTGGAGGAAAACTTTCTCCAGCATCTTAAAGAGACATGTAGGGTTTGAAGCATTAAACAGAAGGTCCTTGTTCCATAATTTAGGCCTAATGAGAATTTTTCAAAGGTATTTTTTTTCTGATCTAGAAAATAAAGTCAAAGTGACAGACACGGTTAAAATGTACAGGCCTGTCTTTATGTTCAATAAATCATTTTAATTTTAAGAAAGAAGAAAGAAGGGAAAATAACAAGGAGGCTTCTGTCTAAGATCCCAAGGTAGAGGTAAAAGGCTGGGAGAGAAGATAAATATGAGCTACCAGCAGAGGAGAATTGCTCTCCTTAACCCAGGAGGGGGAGAAAGGTCCTAAGGAAAGAAGGGTTAGTAAGACTTTCTGAGGCTTCTAAGTCTTCTATGAGTTTTCTTTCACTTTTTTCAAACAAAACAAAACAAAACAAAACATCGACCAGAAAGCTTTGTTGTCTAGGAAAGGGTGAAAGGATGTATGGCTGAATTGGAATTGACAAAACTAGGCAACTCAGAGAGGGCAGTCTGGGGAGCAGCCTTTAACCACAAAAGAGATATTGAAGGCGATGCAATCGATAGAGCTGGAGTGGATATGGGAGGAAGATGATGAAACCCATCAAATTCGATCACGGGGCAGGAGCAGTCAGTGTCAGTTTCCTCAGGAAGGTCATTCCATGTCAGCCTCCATTCAGGGGCTTTTGCCTCCCCTGCTGATTGCTTTTTTAGCATCAAAAGTTTGAGTGTTGGGAGGGAATAATGTGTGCCGCCTGCTCCAGAGTTCTTTCTGGAACTGGAATGCTTATTCCTGTGGCCTATGCTAGTAGGTTTCCTGGACTCATGGGTTACAGAGCTGCCCACTCAACTGCCTAGGGTTAGTCACAGGTGTGACTTCTCTCCTTGAAGACATAGTCATTCATTCATTCATTCATTCATTTTTTTAGCCATAATTTATTACTGTCTGTGATAGATTTTATGAAATCTGACTACAGATTCTTTACAACTTCTTCCATAAACAAATGGGGTCTATTTCTCCCCTTACTTAGTACCTGATTTGTACTAATAGGGAGTTGACAGACATATGAGGAGAGGTCCCAAATGTCCCTGTGGTCTCCACTATATCTGAGCCCAGACATGTGTGCAAATACTGCTGATGCCATGTGGAGAAAAATGGGCTCAGCTGAACCCAGCCCCAGATGCTGACCCACAGGGTTTTTAGCAAACAAAGGGGTTTGAAATAGACATTTTAAGTCAATAAGTTTTGGGATGCTTTATTGTGCAATACCAGTGAACTATGACATCTAAGGGTTAATTTAGGAATACTCAAAGTGGAAGGGGTACAGAAATCCCTTTTGATGAGTCTCTTAGGGTTACCAGAGGCTTATCAAAGAATTTTAAGGTAAAAATAACTATCTTAAATTGCCCAATAAATGATCTAGGGACAATGATAGCATTCAGGCAAACCTCTAGGCAAATGTTGATGCACTTAGAAACCACCCATCCAGATGATTACATTGTAGTAAGGAGATGGTGGTACATGTAGGATCCAGGAAGGGACCTACCAGAAGCCAAAGAAATGGGGTGTTCTCTGTACGTGGAAAGATGAGGTGAGGAATGTTTTTGACATCTCTTGAGTGGTAGGTATGTGCCTGCAGTAGAGTGGGATACATCTGGCTGTGAACTTGATTATGTGATCAAGGTCCCCTTCTTTATGTACTTGCTTTGTTTCCCTTTCATCAAACCGCTCTTGGATTATAATTTTGCTTCCTGAGTATACTTGGTCACAGGAGAGAACATGCTTATCCATAAACACTGACATCCTATCTACTTCATAGTTATATTTCTCATTGTAAATTAATGAATTGGGCTTCTGTGTCTTATAGATTGTCTCTGAAGCTTGATTAATGCATTTGTTGTGCTCCCAGTCTCACTGCAAGCCTGTAAGCCTAGGGGACAAAGAGTAGTGAATTCGCTAAACTCATGCTCTTTTTTCTTGAGTGCCAACCAGCAACCTCAACTAGCAATGCTTGACCTCATTTGCATGTTTTCTTCAAACTACAGCAGAGCCCAGGGATGCTAATGCCCACACCAATGCTCTTTTCACTTCTCCATGTGGTTAATTATAACTCTAGCTAATGTTTCCTGAGGACTCACCAGGTGCTAGGCATTGCTCTAAGGGCTTTATATGGATGCCTTCATTCAAACCTCACAATGACCTTAGAAGTAATGCTATTCTAATTTTATAGATGAGGAAATGGACAGCCAGAGAGATTTAGTAATTTTCACCTAGGTAGTAGGAACAGAGCCTGGAATTCAGACCTAGGAGGTCTGATTCAGAATACATATCTGTGACGACCAAGCTACACCACTTATCCAACTAGGGCTTGTGGTCTCTCTTTTTCATATTCCTTCTCTTTAAGAAGAAACAGAGAACATCTCCAAACATCTATCAGATTAAGTCCAAAGCCCTCCATATGGTTTAAAGGCACTCTTTAACTTGATCTCAGCCTAATGATACAACTTCAACTCCTATGTATCAACTAACTTTAATAATAATTCCTTGAAATGTTGAATATATCAGACATTAAGTTCCATGCTAATGGAGAAACAAAATATAGTATAAGTGTCTATAACTGAAGCATGCAGATGAAACACAAACTTGTGAAAATATAACTAACAAAATAGGCAGAGATTAAATGATACTGTGAATGTTTTTAGCAGAAGAAACTCACTTCTGAATTGGGACACTGATGACTTAGAGAAGAGATAGGATATAAGGTCACCCCAGTGAGGATTGTGCTAGTAAGGGAGGAAGAAGAAAATAATTCATTACAGATAAGAAGAGCAATATAAGAAAAGACAAGATCTGAACGAGCCGTGGTCATTATGGGAACAGTGTGATAAGAACAAGGAGTATGATTGCAATTAAAGTGAACAAAATAGATCACAGCTGGGTTGTAGACAGGTTAAGAGGTTTAGACTTGAAGTGATAGGTCTGCTCTGAGAAGAGAAATTATGTATTGTGATTTTAGCGCAATCACAATGAGTTGATGGTTGAAGATTTGAGAATTGTGGGGATGGTCACTGTAGACTTGCAAAAGCAATTGGGGTTTGAGAGGACAGATTCCTTTGCTTCCCTGTTCCTACCCAATAATCTGGCCACTCTGATGGAGAACAGTGGTATGCCACAGGCACTAAGTGGCGTTTCCTAAAGTGTATTCTGGGTCTTAGTAGTCACTTGAAATGCTTCTCAGTTAATGAGTTTCAGGGTCACAGGCCTGGCACATCACCCTCTTGAATATTTGCAAAGCTCAACAAGATATTAAAGTCTTGGAAATTTTTGTGCTGCACAAAATGTGTTTAATTCTATTAGTATAGTTTCCCAGGTTTATTATTATGAAATTTCTTTTAACTACTGTTCACACTACTATTATCACATGGGTCAGTGTTCCTTTCTGTTCAAGTTTTGGGAATCTTCCATTTAATTGATGTCCTTCATGAAATAAATGCCACGATCTATCCTCTTTATTTTGGGGATAGAAGACAAAGCACCAAGGCAGCAATGGGTCAGCTAAGTTCTGCCCTCAGGATTGACCAGTAGTGTGACTTTGTATGACTAATGTGGCTGGACCAACACTTTCTCATAGGATTAATGGGGTCGATGTCTGACTTTTCTCCTAAGAGCACCACAGGAATGCACTGAACTAACATTGATAGTTTCGTATATACAAGGATAGTCACAAGTTTTATACACTGGAGTTTTAGTGTAAATATGGAACCACATTAAGAGTGTGTTGCTGTTATAACCAGATAGTATCTTTGCACCATTTTCCCTGGACTCAAGTGACCCGAAATAGCATGGCTTCCTGCTTAGCCCCTAATCTTGAGTGATCTGAGAAAACAAGAATGAACCTTAAAGATAAGAAAACATATTTCTACCACTAGCTGTCCAAAAATGATCTGTACAAAGGTCTTGAATTGAGTACCTTGGGAAACAGGGTTCTGGCAAGGGCTGGAGTATGAACTGTATTGACTGGGGTAAGTCAGACCCCTTCTGTATACTGTAGTTCCATGACATTTGAAAAGCAGATTTTAGACTAGACCAGGCTCAAAGTCCTCTTTAAATCTAACATGTTATGACTCTATCATTGCACAAGAGCATTGCTCTACTCTCATGACCATGAAGAAGGGAGTGTTACAGAGTGAGGGAGAGTTTGGAATCCTGCTTCATTTGGAAGAGACGCTGAGGGTTTCTGACCTTCCTCACTTTTAGCATGTGAGTGTGATACTGGACTCCTGGAGATTTTTATGATTAATACTCTGGTAAGTCTCCAAAGCCCCATTTCTGGGGATTCAAGTACCTGCTTGTGGTCTTTGGGCCTTTTGTCCACTCTGCTTTAAGCACCTACGTTGATACTTGTGCACCAGCTTTGAAGTCAACTCCTAATCACTGAAGATCTGCCACATTAATTCCAGAGCCCCACAAATCAGAACCCACCATGCCTTGGCTAAGCTGATCCTGAAGAGGCAAGCCCCCCTCGCCAGAGCTCCAAAGAAAGAAAAGTAAAAGCTGGCTTTGATACCTCAACTGTAGTGACCTCCTCAACTTCTCTTTCAGTTTCTTCTGCATGAATTACCAACCTGCTGATGGTTGGGGAGGTTGGAAGGGAATTAGAAAGGTGGGAATGTGCAGTGCAAAGGGAGCGGCTTCATGGATAACAGTGTTTAGGGGAGGTCCTGGATAGAAAAATTTCCTCGTTGAGGAGGTGCAGCAAATATTTTATTCTTCATTGTTGTTGCACCCAGACTGAAAAATTTACTCATAGAGTTGGCAGGGAGATAGTCAACCAACCCCAGGAATGCCAATATGTCAGAAGGAAACCTTTTCCCTTCAGCAAATAAAATATTAAGAGGGATCAACGAAAGCCAGTGGGAAGTGGCCTGGAGAAAGAGATGAAAAATTACTTTTAATGCATGGGAGACTAAGTAATTCGCTTGTTTCACAACCTCAATCAATTTTAATATTTTAGTATTTAATGTGAATGTGGTGCCTCTCCAATAATGTTTTAAAAGTTGTTACTTCCTTTTTGGATTTTGTTCTGAGTATTTTCTATTTTCTTAGACATTTTTCTTAGTGTCTTGATAGGAGCTTTCAGCAGAGTTCACATTACTCAAGGCAAGAATCTACCCTCTCTTATCCTCATCAGTTTTAAAAGTTGTAAGAGGAAAGGCAGTGAGGAAGATCCCTAACCTGCTTTTAGGCAGGCTGAGTTTTGGAGAGGCCACTGAACCCCAAGAGCATCTCAAGCCTTTCAGTAGAGGTCATTGTGTGGAGAGCAAAATGGAGTCATTCAGCCATTAGTTCCTCAGATATCAGCCCAAGAGGTGAAGCTATCTGCCTGTCTCCACAATTTAGACATTTATCTTACAAATTCACCAAGTTCAGTGATTTCAGAACAATGCCAGCTGTTAGGGGGCCATTTCCCTGGTATTTTCCCCATAATTTGATTTGAAAGGAAAAGATTGAATTCAGTTTGATCCAGAACTGTCAGCCCAAGGCCTTCAAAGTGTTTGACAGGAAAAGGAAAAAAAAAACCAACAAGATCTTGCCAACTCTGAGACGAAGCAATCACCTGTACCTGTGCATAAGGAGAGGCAGTGAGGCACATTCCATCAGCCAGATAATGAATGTGCATAGGATCAATCCTGGAGTTTTCTTCTCCTAGAACCATGGTTTAAAGTGAAGGCTAAACTCACTGTCCTTCCTAATCATCAACTTTTGGGTAATGTTAATTTTAGGAAGAAAGGTATATTGCATTTAAAGGGTGATCAGTTGGTATGAGTATGTTGGTATTTTAAAGATAGCTATGACGACAAAGTTTTCCAGGTCTTCTAATTCAGTAACAAGCATGTGTTCATTCTTCCAGGTCTTCGTAAATAAGAATATCAGAATGTTTACACTTTGTTGAATACTTATTTTACTTAATGCTCCCCTCACAATAATGAATTAGATCATAATCTTACCTTTGTTTCTCCAGTAAGGTCATTGATTCCTAGAGAGGTTAACTTGGTCACAGCTAATAAATAATAGAACTGGGTGTTGGTCCAGCTTCAAATCCTGGAAACTTAGTCGCTGTGTTATGCATCGTCCCTGTGTTACGGGGTGAAGGATTGTGGCATTCCTTGGTTTTTGTCTTCTCGAAGGAAATAATCAGTTGAGAGACCTGATAGAGGGTTAAAGCTGCAGGAAGCTTATTTAGCATACCTAAATAAATGTTGCAATCATGGCACCACATATGTTGTGGGTTGAGTTTTTTCTCCTCAGTTCTTGTTCCAACCAAAACAAAGAATTGAAAGGCAGAGACACAATGGTGCAATAAAGTGAAAGTTTTATTTGAATACATTCCAAGGGAGGAGTGGGCCAGAGTTAAGGTAGACAAAGGCCCGAATCTTTTAAGGGAGGGTCTATTTATAATGTCCTAACCCAGAGATGCCTCTTTGATTGACAGGGTAAGCTCCTTTGAGGTAGAGCAGAGACATGGGACAAGAATCATGATTAATATTTCTGCCTATGATGAAAAATGCCAAGATATAAATAGTATAGTTAGAACAGGAGGGACTCCATCTCAAGGCTAAGATTCCATTTTAAAAACCAGGGAGTTAGGAGGTAATATTCCTAACATATTTTATGGTAATCAGTCAACAACCTACCCTATCTTAAGGCAGGGCAAGCAGTCTTAACTGATATGTCCCCACTGCTTGAGGGCAACCACTATCTTGGAGAGGAACAGGATCAAGAAATACCTTGTGTGAAGTTTATCTGAGAGAGTATGTTGAGGACTGACTATGGATGGTGACATAATGTCTCTCACTAGACATCATGAGACCACATGTCAAGCCTACACCCCACGTCTGGCCCTTTGTCCCATTCTTGAAAGCCTTAAAAGACAGAATCCTAAGCCCTTAACTATGCCTCCTCTCTGAGGCTGCCCACAATCTCCTTTCTTCAAGCGCGTACTTTGCCTTAAATAAAGACTTTTTGCTGCTCAATTTATTGTGTTTTGTCTCTGCACTCTTCTAGTAGTAAGCATCTTTGTTACTTCACTGTTTCATTAAATTTTCTAGACGTGAGCACTAGTCTTCACTCTCTCTGTTCTACTTCAGACAAGCAGGGAAGGGCTACTGAGATCTCTGATTTGCGGTTGCAAGTTTCCTTTCCTGGGTGACCTGGACAGGACTGCAGCTATACAATCATGCTTGTTAGTAGCCTGCTCCAAATTCTCCTTTCTTTGCCTTTGAGAAGTTCTCAGCATATAATCTCACCGCATCCAATGCTCTGCACCTCCCCAAAATCTTGGGGTGGGAGGGGCTTAGTTCCCATGATGTTCAGGTTCAAGAGGACACTAGACACCAGGTGACTTTGGTTTCAGGAGTTGGCAAGGGATTTGCCCTGTGCCGAACAAGAGGTCATTGAGCTTCTCTTCCTCTCTCTGTTCTTCCTGGCTCTCTATTGCCTGCATGGCTGCTGCCCTTCACTGCTACTCCTGCTTTAATGAATTCCTCCCTTACCTACGCTTGTCTGACCTGTTTGAGAATTCTTTTTCCATCAGAGTCAAGAACCCTTCCTTGTCCAGGTTGAGGTTTCACCTAGGTGCAGCTGCCTGGGAGTAATTTGATTGATAGTCTAGTTATACACCCATATTTCTCTTGGTGTGCATGTCTTTTCCCAAAATTCACACAGAAAAGCCCATGGTGGTGGGGTGAGGTACAGGTATGGGTGATGAGGGTGGGGGGAAGAGGGAAGCAAAAACCACAATTTTATTTTAATGAGATTATGACGAGGTGTAGCTTGGGCAGTTCTTAGTTTTGTTCATGGCACCTACATTGTGATATTGCAGGGACCTGTTTGTCCTGGTCCCCACAGGCAAGGAAATTGTCTCCTTGTGAAGCCTTTGTTGTCTTTAAGTGGGACCCTCTAGCTGGGCATTTTTTTCCTTGAACCTTATCTTCCCCTTCCCTGGCTGCTCATATCTATCTTTCTACATAACACCTGCAAAAGGCAAAGGAGAAATGTTACAAAAATCCTAGTATAATAGGATGTAATTTTACTTTGCTATTGCTCATATTTTTTCAAAATATAAGTACTTTAAAATATCATTCTTGAGCTTGATATCATGGCCCTTCTGCCTTGGGCCCTGTTTCAGTTTATTAAAGGACACTTTTGGGAGACCACTCTTGTCTCTGTGCCCTGTTAATTTAAGAGCAACTCTTAAGTGTTTCTCATTTATTTTGATAAGTTAGTATTTAATATGAAGGAATGTGTTATATATGCATAACGCAACATAATGTAATGTAATGTAACATAACATCTTCTTTCAGTTCATAAATAATCTGGTTCTCCTCACAAATATCTAGACATGGACCCTAACTTCCCCAGAAGCTGATTGGTGGCCAAGCCAGAGGGGTATCCTGGGCTTCTGTACCCAAATATAGTGTTTATTCCATTGTTCCATTTCAAAGGCATTAATAATTTCATTTTAGGTCACTTTTTAGAGTAATGAGACACACACAAACACATATATATGCACATATATATGTCTATAAATGTTTGTATGTATGTAAAATTTATCATGTATAATAGCACTTCTGTTTTTCTCCCAATTTTACTCTATTTTATGCAATATTTAATGTCTTCTATATTTTTGAGAATTAAGACTTAAAGTTTCCCTGTTCCTTCATTCCTGCAAAGGACAGTTCTGACAAAATATTAAGTCTTCATTAATTATTTAATGATTGATTAATCATCTTTGAGGTGAATTTGCATGCATTTATGGTTTCAAATTCCTTGGTACATTTTTATTATTTCCTATCTGTTTATTTTTTATTGGTAGACTTCCATGAAACTCAGAGGTTATATTGTGCTGAGATACGGACACCCATATTCCAAAAGCAACTAGGACACCATAGAATTTGGTTCTGTTAATAGCTCATTTGACATTGCTGAAAGTTACTCAATCTAAATTTCCATTCCCATATGCCAAGATGCCTCCCAATGATCAAAAGTAATGAAACTGCAGTAAATAACAGAAATGCTTGTCTTAAAACCCAAGGGGTGCATGCCTCTGCCTTCATTCTGAGTCCTTGGAACTTGCTGTGAAGGAATGGAGATTTGGTCAGAAAGGAAAGAGCCGCAGGAAGCCACCAATCCAGAGAGTATTAAGGTAGATGACATGAAAAAGAAGGATATACAAGAGATACTCCAGACCTTAGTGGGGTTTACATTAACTTGGGTTCCTAAGTATTTTTTTTTATTAAGCAATGTATAAAGATAGAATTTTGTCTTTCAGAATTCCAAGAAATTGATGAACAGGTTAAGCAACCTATAAAGACGCAGTGTAAGTCATTCCACCTAAATGGAAATGTGTTTGTGTATGTGTGTGTGTGGCACATAAATAATATTTTTTCTTGATCCTTTGTACTTGAAAGGACATAGGATGTCTTAAAGACAGTTGTAGACTGTAACAACATAATACACTAAGAATAGGTGAGAAAGAAGAATAAACAGCAGAAGAAATTAAAAATGAAGCTGAAAATGACAAATATATAAAATGCATACCATAAAAAAGCATACATTTGATCTAGGTAGGTTAATAGAACTGTAGTGTCAAAGTATGCTGATATATACTAGCTTTATGACATGTTTGTGTACAAGTTGGACACAATTTTGTATGTGCTGTTTTCAAACAGTTACAAAAAGTAGCCCCGCCCTATAGGATTCCCCAGTCTAGACAGGAAAACAAGATAACAATGAAAGTGGAAACAATTGAAATTCACTCTTGAAAATATATGCTCCATCTCTTTTAAACCTTGGTTTTTCCCCCTTGGCTTCTGGTTTAGCCACCTGATGTCTATGCTCCCTTCCCTCCCATCTGTGGAAGGTCACCCACAGTAACAAGAACGTTCTGTCCTGTCACTTCACACTCAAGGCATTCCTTCAGAGGAACAGAAGGTTCAGATATCCCCTTCATTGTCACTGACTGGAGGGCTTCCTCACCACTTTTGGTGATAACCATGTTTTGCTCTGTTATTTTTTTGTTATTATTTTTCTTTTGACTAAAGTTTTGCCCTGGCCCAGTTGTTCCCCATGCCTCCATCATCTGGTGCCCCTGACAGCCTGTCTCTGTATCACAGACTTTGTCATTTCTGTCACACTCAATGGCTGCAGTTGCTTTTACCCCCTGGGGTTTCACCCTCATTTAACTTTGACACATATCTTCATTATCTCCCTGAGAGGAACTCCAGAGGCCTAGAAACAACTGCTGGAAATGGCTAATATAGTTTCCCAGAAGTAGTAACAACTGGGTGATGCACATTTTATGGAGAAAATTGTTAGATCTTGAATGAGAGCCGCTGTGAGGTGCTCCTGACACTCTGGTGAGGAGGAAGCCGGTGCTGGGATAGACCAGGGCTGGGAGCTGAGTCTATCCAAGGGTCCTGAGTGGGGACAGACTGGCTTCTTAAGGCCCAGTGTTCAAAAGTGAGTACTAATTCTACCTGACACAACCTGGAGTTTGAGTCCAAGGATGCCCTCTCTATCAGGACAAAGCTATAGACATTTCCTGGAAGGAGCTGGGTTTCAGATATTACAGAAGATATTGGTAGTACAATGATGAATGTTACACATATAAGGTCTCATGGAGCCCTCAGAAGGTCATGATTAGTCTCTATCTAAATGGTTATCCAAAAGAATTTTATTTTTTTCAGCCTCTGGACATGGGTTCACATAAGCACAGCTGTACTTTATTGTTAAGAAAGTTCCTATCTGAATATTTTAGATAAGTTTGTAAATCTTCTATGTATGTCTTACCTTTTTTAGAGGCTATATTGAAAATAATTCAGATTTTTATTGAATTTTCAAAGTAATCATAACAAAATACTTAATTTTACATTTTTAACCGAAAGTTATTGGAAAATTTTAAGGTAAGTATGGTTATCTGATTTTATTGTAAATGACTTGAAATTACAGTGATTCTTGGCCTCTTATAAATTATGTTTTATTGTTTTACTGTCATAATATATTGTGACATTATATATCATATAATATACCATATATTTGTTTATGTGCACATGAGTACATATAATATATAGTGACATACACATACTATAACTACTTTTTTCAGGTTGTAGAAATAGATATGTCCTCAATTTTGAGAGTCTTTAAATCTCCAAAGGTTAGTTTAATGTTATAATTTTTGGTAGATTTGTAAGTCAAATAAGATTTTTTTTTTTGGCTTAATGGCCAAGAGAAGACCCAACCGTTCATTTACCTGGAGTGTGTGTGGAGTGTTCACAGAGAAGCTGTTACCACCCACCTTTTCACTGTCAATGGCATATCCAAGTGCAGATTTTGCTCCCAGTCTTTGTGAAAATAGATACAGTTAGAGAAGAGTGTGAACAGTTTCCTATAGTTTCAGGTTCATAGTTCCTGAATTTGAAAATGATGCTGGCTATGAATTTAACAGCACACTGGGTAATCCCATACAATGGCTTGGTGACAGTGCTTCTTCTGAGGCTATCAAATTTTTTGCCCTTAACAGTCTTACTTAACAACTCCTTGGGTATTGATTTACCTTGGGATAAGAACAAAAAGTTGTCTGAGCCTCTCAATCTTAGGTTTGTTTTGTGGTCCAACATTAAGAATTGGAGACCTCCTGATAGATAAATTACCCAACTGAAAAGAATGTTTGCTATTGTTGTTTGGCTTGTGCTCAAAACTGAGATGGGAATTAGAAGACCCAAACCAGGATGTCTAGAGTTAGCAGTGAAGCAGGAACAGATAAACATCATCCACAATATGAGTGGCAAGAGTAGAACCAAAGAGTGATGCCAAGAACAAATACTGGCTGTCTAAAAAGAAGATGCCAAGAACCAAGTGGAAATGTACCAAAATCAGTATCGGCAAATATGAGGCTAAATCAGAAAGCTGGAAGGAACATGAGACAGAGGAAGTTAAAAGGAAGCTGTCATGTAAGATTTCCTTAGAGCCTGACTATTGGGCAAATGTCTTAAACCTGTCCCTTTTGCATTCATGCCAAGGGCCCTCCTGGAGGCCCTGCACAAGTAGAGTTGCACACGCACTCTCTTAAACACTGGTAGACAGCAGCCTTTTCTGGGAGCCTTTTTAAAAACATAAATGTCTGTGTCTAAACCTGATCTACTGGGCTAGAGCATGTAAATAGACTTGGTTATCACCCTTTATGTGTAAAGGGCGGATAGTAAATAGTTTTTCTTTGTGGGCCATACAGTCTCTGTCACAATTACTCATCTCTGCTGTTCTAGCACAAGAACAGTCACACCAGCCACACATAGTATGTAAATAAATGAATGTGGCTGTGTCCCAACACAATTGCTTTTCCTTTTTTTCTTCTTTTTTAAGGACAAAGCAGGTGGCATGCCAGATTTGGCCCTTGGACTGTGGTTTCCTGACCCCTGCCTTAGAGCAATGTTATTCTTTCCCCAACACAATGGCCTGATGCACCTTGAAGAGAAAATTAGCAAAACACAGGCCTTCAAAATAGAAAGCCAGATGTTTCTTTTAATCACCTACAGTTTTGCAGATAATGTAATTATTGGTGCCCAATGTCTCTGTGTATAAAGGTTGCTGAGATATGGATGTACAAACTTTAGTAATAAATTTAGTTTCTTTTAGAAGCTACTGGAAAGGGATCTCATTTCCCCAAGTAACCACTCACTTGCCTGCTCTCATGTCAGGAATCCCATCTTTAGTGGGTCAATTCAATTCATAGCAATATGTTTCCTGATATTATGTGCAAACTAAAGAAGAGAATAATTGTTCCTACCCTCATGGGGTAAGAAAAGCAAATTTATTTTTGACAACTTAAATAATCCTAAGAAGGTAAGCAACACTTATCTACAGGAAAAATAGGTTGAAGACAGAACTACAGATATTACTGTAAGCTAGCATCAAGCATTAACAGCTATGTTTGATTATTTATACAATTCTTTTTGTGTGCATGTGTGTGTTTTGTGTAAGATGTGGTTGGGAAAGCAGTGGTGGAATGTATTAAGGAAATAGGCAGCTTTGAAATGAGACATTTCCAAAGGCATTTTACTCAAAACCCAGATCCTCCATTATGGAATCAGCGCTCATTTTTCACCTCCCAGTGGGGTGTAATCCATTTCTTGATTAGCATTTGCAGTCAGAAGGATTCAAAGCTGCTTCTCTGTACCTCTCTCAGGGACTCAGCACAATCAGCTCAGAAAAAGCTGGCTTCCTATAGCTGTCCACCTGCCTCTGTAGGCCTCGGACTCCTGTGGAGGTGCCACAGTCAAATGTACAAGAGTGTCACAGCTGATGTTTGCTTTTGGGAACTCTTACATCTAGCTCCGTGACTTCCCCTCTGTGCCCATCTGTATCCCTCTTGAACTTTCTCTGTTTCATCTCTTCTGCGCATTGGCCAGAATTCCAGCTCTTTCTTGAGTCCCTCTTTTTTTTCACCAAAACTTAAACTCAGTTTATCTTTCATAAAAGGATATTGTGACCTAACATGGGACTTGACTTCTGGTAACAGCTAATTTGATAACCAATTGAAAATAATACCTTTTCAAGTTATTTGCATTATTATTTTTTTAGTTAGGATATTTGCATTTTATTGGAGGTTTCATACTCTTTCCTCATAAGGATTTACTAATTGGAAATTTTGTTAGGAGATGATCTTAAACACCTTTGCGGGAAAGGTTTTGAATCAGAATGCTATAGTTAATTGAATACTAGGAGACCTGGGCTTCTATCCTGTCTCAAATTACTAAATTAGTTGTAAAACTATGCTCCCATTATGGATCTCAGTTTTCTCATTCTATAAAATTATAGTTTGGAGTTATATGATTACTGCCTTAAACTCCAGGATAAGCTAATTTACATTAAAGTATTAATGACTGGCAGTAGTTTAATTGGTTATCCAGGTACAGCAAAACTTTGAAAGCTCTTAGACTCTAAAAGTTCTACAGTACTTCCATTTTAACACCGTTAACATTAGAGAGGTTTCCTGTTTCCTTCAAATCATACCATGTAGGCTGCATTTGCAAATGAAGCAGACAGAAAAAAATCCAGAAATTTTTTTTTGTTAAGGATAGATTCTTGGTATGGTTTCTGTGAGGATTTAGCATAAGCTTTACCTAGAACTGAGAGATCCATTCAAGATGGTGGCATGAGAGGTGAGACAGAGCACTCCTCCCAAAACCACATATAGTTTGAAAATATAGTTAATACAACTAAACCTAAAACAGCAACAGGAAAGAGGGCTGCACCAGACTGCATACACCTGGAGAACAGAGCAGACCTCAGGAAACAGGGTAACATACCAAAGCCTTGATCTGGCGGGACCCAAGCCCTTCCCCCACCACAGGTCACCAGCGGGAGGAAGAGAAACGGAGGGGGGAGGAGGTGGAGGCCTAGAACTGCTGAACACCCAGCCCTGGAGATCTGCTTTGGAATACAAACCCACATTGTGTGATGCTGTGGAGGTTGATGGGGTTAAGGAGCTGGGACAGGCGGAGTGCTTGAGACTGAGATTCTGGGTATTTGTGGAGGACAGGGATCCACATCAAGTCGCTCTGGGACAAAGGAAAGGCGGGCATCTGAGAGGCTTTCCTGCAGTGAGAGGGCTGCTGAAGGGGCAGGGTTTGCATGGAGCTTGCTGTGCTGGAGAAGGGATAGGTGGACAAGGTTGTCTGGACGTGCTCTGCCCAGCAGGTTGGGAACTTTGAGGAGCTTCAGGCGCTCTATGCCCATGGCTGACTACTCAGCTCTGAGGCCCCCACACTGTGACATGCAGCTGCTGCACCTTCCTCCTGGCCTGCCAGCACTGGATCTCAAACTGGCAGTCACTGTGCTGACATCAGGCCAGCCAGAGGGAGGTGCCACCTACAAAAACTACAGACGCAAAGCACAGAGACTTACACCTGTGTGCTCGGCCCACTGGCTCTGGCACTGGAGACAGGCACTGCAGCCAGGAAGCAGGAAACAGCTCTTTCCTCCCCTCAGGCACCAGCACCACTCCCCTGCAATCACCAACATCACTCCAGGGGCTGAACAGCTCCAGAGACTAGAGCTTCTAGGGACTAAAGGGCACCACATAGAAATATAAAACATCAAAGGAATTTGATTCACCAAAATCTCACAAACCCCAGAAAAAGGGCCAAATGAAACTGAACCCACCAATCTTCCTGGAAGAGAGTTCAAAGAAAAAGTCATAAACATGCTCATAAAGGTACAGAAAAATATTCAAGAACTCAGTAACGAATTTAAGACAGAGATTCAATCACTAAGAAATACCACATCTGAAATGAAACATACAATGAAGAATTTTAAAAGCAGATTAGATGACTCAGTTCAAGATGGCGGCGTGAGCAGGGCAGCGGAAATCTCCCCCCAAAACCAAATAGATTCTTGAAAATACAACAAATACAACTACTCCTAAAAGAGAGACCATAAGATACAGTACAACATCCAGGCTACGTCTACATCTGCAAGAAATCAGCACCTCACGAAAAGGGTAAGATACGAAGTCATGAACTGGCGGGACCCAAGCACTCCTCCCACTCCAGCTCACCGGTGGGAGGAAAAGAATCAGAGTGGGGAGGGAGTGGAAGCACAGGACTGTGAAATAACCAGCCCTAGTAATCTTTACTGGGAACACAGACACACATTGCATGGTGTACTGGATATTAGAGAAACAGAAAAGCAAAACCCGAGATGGGGACTGGGAGTGGGTCCCCACAGCCAGCTCCCCTGGGACAAAAGAAAAGCAGGTGCTTTTTAAAAGTCTTAAAGGGAAAAGGGCCCAACAGCTGAACAAAATCATCCCAGCACACTCATCCCAGCAGGCTTTGAATCTCAAGGAATTTCAGGCCTCCTAACCCCGTGCCGGGTAAAGCAGCCCCAAAGCGCCTCATGGCGATAAGCAGCCTACCATTCATTTCCCCCTGCCAGTGCCGGCTGAACCGCCACAGCTGCAGAGCAGACAGAGTGCAGCCCCACCCACAGCAACCACACAGAGTCTCCTCCCAGCTAACCTCGAAGGCCAGTGGAAGCTGGAGCAAGGTCCGGAAGGCACAAGTGGGCCATCCTGGCAGTAGAACACACCCGCAGAGCTCTAGGCTAGCCTGAGGGTGGCCCTGCCCAGGTAAGCTCAGGGGATTATCCCAGAGACTGCCTACCTGTGTGTGGGTAACAGCACATGCTGCGGAAGCCAGAGAAAGGTCTGGAAGGTGCGAAAGGGCCTATCCTTGCAGTAGAATGCGCCCGGTGTGGTTGACAGGCCCCTGCAGTGCTCCAGGAAAGCCTGAAGATGGCGCCGCCCATGGCAGCTCAGAGGATTATCCCAAAGACTGCCTCTTGGTGTGGGGTAACCAGCAGAGGCTGCAGAGAAGGGCAAGGTGAACAGCAAGCAGAAAGGGACTTTGTTCTTCCAGCTGACACATGTGTCACCTGCCTGCAACCACTTCTATCACCACGAAAAGCCAGAAGAACCAAGTCCAGTCAAAAATCATCCAGACAACCCCAGAGAGAGGGCCTGGTGGGATAGATCTAAACAATCTTCCTGCAAAAGAATTCAGAATAAAAGTCATAACAATGCTGATGGACCTACAGAGAAATATGCAGGAGCTAAGGGATGAAGTTAGGTGGGATATTACAGAAATGAAACAATTGATTGATGGGCTTAAGAGCAGACTAGATGAGGTGCAAGAGACTGTTAATGGAATAGAAATCAGAGGAGTACAGAGAAGCTGAGGCACAGAGAGACAAAAGGATCTCTAGGAATGAAAGAATATTAAGAGAACTGTGTGACCAATCCAAATGGAAAAATATTTGCATTATAGGGGTACCAGAAGAAGAAGAAGAGAGAAAGGGATAGAAAGTGTCTTTGAAGAAATAATTGCTGAAAAGTTCCCCAAGCTGGGGAAGGAAATAGTCTCTCAGACCATGGAAGCCCACAGATCTCCCAACACAAGGGACCCAAGGAGGACAACACCAAGACATATAATAATTAAAAGGGCAAAGATCAAAGACAAGGACAGAGTATTAAAGG
>JAQQAC010022866.1:11020545-11078208 GCA_029783875.1 Phataginus tricuspis
TCATTTAAATTTGAGGGAGAGATTAAACAATTCCCAGACAAGCAAAAGTTAATGGAATTTGCCTCCCACAAACCACCTCTACAGGATATTTTAAAGGGACTGCTCTAGATGGAAGAATTCCTAAGGCTAAATAGAGGCTAGGAAAAAAATAAAATTAACTTTCCATGAAAACAGTCAAAGGAAATGTAAAAGTGTACAGAATAAAACACCTAACATAGAAAGAATGGAGGAAGAAGAATAAGGAGTGAGAGAAATAAAGAATCATCAGACTCTGTTTTTATAGCTTAATAAGACGGTTAAGTTAGACTGTTAGATAGTAAAGAAGCAACCCTTAAACCTTTGATAAACACGAATCCAAAGCCTACAATGGCAATAAGTACATATCTATCGATAATCACCCTAAATGTAAATGGACTGAATGCACCAATCAAAAGACACAGAGTAATATAATGGATAAAAAAACAAGACCCATCTATATGCTGCTTACAAGATACTCACCTCAAACCCAAAGATATACACAGACTAAAAGTGAAGGGATGGAAAAAGTTATTTCATACAAACAACAGGGAGAAAAAAGCAGGTGTTGCAGTACTTGTATCAGACAAAATAGACTTCAAAACGAAGAAAGTAGCAAGAGATAAAGAAGGACATTACTTAATGATAAAGGGGTCAGTCCAACAACAAGATATAACCATTATAAACATATATGCACCCAACACAGGAGCGCCAACATATGTGAAACAAATACTAACATAATTGAAGGAGGAAATAGAAAACAATGTATTAATTTTAGGGGACTTCAACACACCACTCACTCCAAAGGACAGATCAACCAGACAGAAAATAAGTAAAGACACAGAGGCAGTGAACAACACATTAGAACAGATGAACCTAACAGACATCTTCAGAACTCTACACCTAAAAGCAACAGGATACACATTCTTCTCAAGTGCACATGGAACATTTTCCAGAATAGACACATACTAGGCCACAAAAAGAACCTCAGTAAATTAAAAAATATTGAAATTCTACCAACCAACTTCTCATATCACAAAGGTATAAAACTGGAAATAAATTGTGCAAAGAAACCAAAAAGGCTCACAAACACATGGAGGCTTAACAACACGATCCCAAATAATCAATGGATCAATGACCAAATTAAAACAGAGATCAAGCAATATATGGAGACAAATGACAACAACACAAAGCCCCAACTTCTGTGGGACACAGCAAAGGCAGTTCTAAGAGGAAAGTATATTGCAATCCAAGCCTATTTAAAGAAGGAAGAACAATCCCAATTGAATAGTCTAAAGTCACAATTATGGAAATTGGAGAAAGAAGACCAAATGAGGCCCAAAGTCACCAGAAGGAGGGACATAATAAAGATCAGAGAAGAAATAAATAAAATTGAGAAGAATAAAACAATAGAAAAAATCAATGAAACCAAGAGTTGGTTCTTTGAAAAAATAAATAAAATAGATAACCCCCCAGCCATTTTATTAAGAGAAAAAGAGAATCTACACACATAAACAGAATCATAAATGAGAAAGGAAAAATCACTACGGACCCCACAGAAATACAAAGAATTATTAGAGAATACTATGAAAATCTATATGGTAACAAGCTGGAAAACCTAGAAGAAATGGCCAACTTCTTAGAAAAATACAACCTTCCAAGACTTACCAAAGAAGAAACAAAAAATCTAAACAGACCAAATACCAGCAATGAAATTGTATTGGTAATCAAAAAACTACCAAAGAACAAAACCCCTGGGCCAGATGGATTCACTGCTGAATTTTATCAGACATATAGAGAAGACATAACACCCATTCTCATTAAAGTTTTCCAAAAAATGGAAAGGAGGGAATACTTCCAAACTCATTCTAGGAAGCCAGCATCACTCTAATACCAAAACCAGGCAAAAACCCCACCAAAGAAGAAAAGTACAGACGAATATTCCTAATGAATATAGATGCAAAAATACTCAACATAATACTAGCAAACTGAATTCAAAAATACATCAAGAGGATCATACACCACGATCAAGTGGGATTCTTCTCAGGGTAGCAAGTATGGTACAACATTCGAAAATCCATCAACACCATCCACCACATCAACGAAAAGAACAAAAACCACATGATCATCTCTATAGATGCTGAAAAAGCATTTGACAAAATTCAACATCCATTAATGATAAAAACTCTTAACAAAATGGGTATAGAGGGCAATTACCTCAACCTGATAAAGGCCATAGATGACAAACTGACAGGCAACATCATACTTAACAGTGAGAAGCTGAAAGCTTTTCATCTAAGATTGGGAACAAGACAGGGATGCCCACTCTCCACACTGTTATTCAACATAGTACAGGAGGTCCTAGCCATGGCAAACACAAGGGACTCAAGAAAGACAACATCAAGACATATAATAATTAAAATGACAAAGATAAAAGGATAAAGACAGACTTTTAAAGGCAGCTAGAGAGGGAAAAATGATTACATACAAAGGAAAACCCATCAGGCTATCATCGGGGAGTGGCATAATTTATTTAATGCAATGAAAAAGAAGGGCCTCAAACCAGGAATACTCTACCCAGCAAGGTTATCATTTACATTTGAAGGAGGGATTAAACAATTTTCAGATAGGCAAAAGCTGATAGAATTTACCTCCCACACACCACCTCTACAGTGCATTTTGGACAGACTGCTATAGATGAAAGTATTCCTAAGACTAAATAGCTGTCACCAGGGGAGATAAAATCACAGCAAAGTAGAACAATTAATTGCTAAGCAGATGCAAAATCAAATCAACTATCCCCAAAGTTAATCAAGGTATAGACAAAGAGTACAGAATATGATACCAGATAAAGAATGGAGGAGGAAGAAAAAGGAGAAAAAAAAAGAACCTTAGGTTGTGTTTGTAATAGCATATTAAGTGAGTTAAATTAGACTGTTAGATAGTAAGGGAATTACCCTTCAACCTTTGGTAACCATGAATCTAAAGCCTGCAATGGCAATAAATACACACCTATCGATAATCACCCTAAATGTAAATGGTATGAATGCACCAATTAAAAGACACAGAGTCATTGAATGGATAAAAATACAAGAACCATCTATATGTTGCTTACAAGAGACTCACTTCAAACCCGAAGACATACACAGACTGAAAGTAAAGGGATGGAAAAAGATATTTCATGCAACTAATAGGGAGAAAATAGCAGCAGTTGCAGTACTTGTATCAGACAAAATAGACTTCAAAACAAAGAAAGTAACAAGAAACGAAGAAGGACATTACATAATGATAAAAGGGTCAGACCAACAAGAGGTTATAACTATTATAAATATCTATGTACCCAACAGAGGATCACCTATATATGTGAAATAAAATTAAAGGGGGGAATTAAGGGGGAAATAGAAAGCAATGCATTCATTTTAGGAGACTTTAACACACCATTCATTCCAAAGGATAGATCAAGACAGAAAATAAGTAAAGAGACAGAGGCACTGAAAAACGTATTAGAATAGATGGACCTAACGGACATCTACAGAACACGCCATCCAAAAGCAACAGGATACACATTCTTCTCAAGTGTATTTGGAACATTTTCAAGAATAGATTATATGATAGGCCACAAAAAGAGCCTCACTAAATTCAGAAAGATTGAAATGGTACCAACCAGCTTTTCAGATCACAAAGGTATTAAACTAGAAATAAATTACACAAAGAAAACTAAAAAGCCTACAAAGACTTGGAGGCTTAATAACATGCTCCTAAATAATCAGTGGATCAATGGCCAAATAAAAACAGAGATCAAGCAATATATGGAGAAAAATGACAACAATAATTCACCACTGCAAAATCTGTGGGATGCAGCGAAGGCTGTGCTCAGACGGAAGTATATTGCAATACAGGCCTACCTCAGGAAAGAAGAACAATCCCATATGAACAGTCTAAACTCACAATTTATGAAACTAGAAAAGGAAGAACAAATGAGGCCCAAAGTCAGTAGAAGGAGGGACATAATAAAGATTAGAGCAGAAATAAAATCGAGAAGAATAAAACAATAGAAAGAATCAATGAAAGCAGGAGCTGGTTCTTTGAGAAAATAAACAAAATAGATAAACCCCTAGCCAGACTTTTCAAGAAAAAAAGAGAGTCTACACACATAAACAGAATCAGAAATGAAAAAGGCAATATTACTATGGACACCACAGAAATACAAAGAATTATGAGAGAATACTACGAAAAACTATATGCTAACAAACTGGATAACCTAGAAGAAATGGACAACATTCTAGAAAAATATATCCTTCCAAGGCTGACCAAGGAAGAAACAGAAAATCTGAATAGACCAATTACCAGCAAGGAAATTGAATTGGTAATCAAAAAACTACCTATGAACAAAACTCCTGGACCAGATGGTTTCACTGCTGAACTTTATCAAACAGTTAGTGAAGACTTAATAACCATCCTCCTTAAAGTTTTCCAAAAAGTAGAAGAGGAGGGAATACTCTCAAACTCAATCTACAAGTCCAACATTACTCTAATACCAAAACAAGGCATAGACACCACAAGAAATGAAAATTACAGACCAATATCCCTGATGAACATAGATGCAAAAATACTCAACAAAATATTAGCAAACAGAATTCAAAAATACACCAAGAAGATCATACACCATGATCAAGTGGGTTCATCCCAGGGATGCAAGGATGGTACAACATTCAAACATCCATCAACATCATCCACCACATCAACAAAAAGAAGGACAAAAACCACATGATCATCTCCATAGATGCTTAAAAAGCATTCAACAAAATTCAACATCCATTCATGATAAAAACTCTTAACAAAATGGGTATAGAGGGCAAGTACCTCAACATACTAAAGGCCATATATGACAAACCCACAGCCAACATTATACTTAACAGTGAGAAGCTGAAAGCTTTTCCTTTAAGATCAGGAAGAAGACTAGGATGCCTCCTGTCCCCACTTTTATTCAACATAGTTCTGAAGGTCTTAGCCATGACAATCCAACAACACAAAGAAATAAAAGGCATCCAGATTGGTAAGGAAGAAATTGAACTGTCCCTATTTGCAGATGACATCATATTGTGCATAAAAAAACCTTAAAGAATCAACTCCAAAACTACTAGATCTAATATCTGAATTCAGCAAAGTTGCAGGATACAAAATTAATACACAGAAATCTCTTGCATTCTTATTCGCTAAAGATGAACTAGCAGAAAGAGAAATCAGGAAAATAATTCCATTCACAATTGCATCAAAAAGAGTAAAATACCTAGGAATAAACCTAACCAAGGACGTGAAAGACCTATACTCTGAAAACTACAAGACCCTCATGAGATAAATTAAAGAAGATACCAATAAATGGAAACACATCCTGTGCTCATGGATAGGACGAATTAATATTGTCAAAATGGCCATCATGCCAAAAGCAATCTACAGATTCAATGCAATCCCTATCAGCGTACCAACAGCATTCTTCAACAAACTAGAGCCAATAGTTCTAAAATTCATACGGAACCACAAAAGACCCTGAACAGCCAAAGCAATCCTGAGAGGGAAGAATAAAGTGGGGGGAATTATGCTCCGTGAGTTCAAGCTCTGCTGCAAAGGCACAGTAATCAAGACAATTTGGTATTGGCACAAAAACAGACCCACAGACCAGTGGAACAGAATAGAAAATCCAAACATTAACCCAAACATATATAGTCAATTAATATATGATAAAGGAGCCCTGGATATACAATGGGGAAATGACAGCCTCTTCAGCAGCTGGTGTTGGCAAAACTGGAGAGCTACATGTAAGAGAATGAAACTTGATTACTGTCTAACCCCATACGCAAAAGTAAACTCAAAATCGATCAAAGACCTGTATGTAAATCATGAAACAATAAAACTCTTAGAAGAAAACATAGGCAAGAACCTCTGGAATATAAATATGAGCAACTTTTTCCTGAACGCATCTGCTCGGGCAAGTGTAACAAAATAAAAAATGAACAAATGGGACTACATCATGCTAAAAACCTTCTGTACAGCAAAGGACACCATCAGCAGAACAACAGGGCACCCCACAGTCTGGGAGAATATATTTGTAAATTACATATCTGACAAGGGGTCAACATCCAAAATATATAAAGAACTCACACACCTCAACACCCAAAAACCAAATAACCCTAGTAAAAAATGGGAGAGGATAAGAACAGACAATTCTCCAAAGAAGAAATTCATCTGGCCAACGGGAACATGAAAAGACACTCCACATCACTAATCATCAGGGAAATGCAAATTAAAATCACAATGAGATATCACCTCACACCAGTTAGGGTGGCCAACATAGAAAAGAATCGGAACAACAATTGCTAGTGAGGATGCGGATAAAGGGGAGCCCTCCTACACTGCTGGTGGGAATGTAAACTAGTTCAACCACTGTGTAAAGCAGTATGGAGGTTCCTCAAAAAACTCAAAATAGAAATACCATTTGACCCATGAATTCCACTTCTAGGAATTTACCCTAAGAATGCAGGAGCCCAGTTTCAAAAATACATATGCACCCCTATTTTTATCACAGCACTATTTACAATAGGCAAGAAGTGGAAGCAACCTAAGTGTCCATCAGTAGATGAATGGGTAAAGAAGATGTGGTACATATACACAATGGAGTAGTATTCAGCCATAAGAAGAAAACAAATCCTACCATTTGCAGCAACATGGATGGAGCTAGAGTGTATTATGCTCAGTGAAATAAGCCAGGCGGAGAAAGACAAGTTCCAAATGACTTCACTCATCTGTGGAGCATAAAAACAAAGCAAAAACTGAAGGAACAAAACAGTAGCAGACTCACAGAACCCAAGAATGGACTAACAGTTGCCAAAGGGAAAGGGATTGGGGGTGGTTGGGTGGGAAGGGAGGGAGAAGGGGTATAAGGGGCATTACGATTAGCACACATAATGTACAGGGGGGCATGGGGAAGGCAGTATAGCAGAGAAGACAAATAGTCATTCTATAGCATCTTACTATGCTGATGGACAGTGACTGTAATGGGGTATGTGGTGGGGACTTGATAATGGGAGGAATCTAGTAACCACAGTGTTGCTCATGTAATTGTATACTAATGATACCAAAAAAAAAAAAAGATTTACCTAGAACCAACATGGACAATCAGGCATGCTTTATGTGCTGAGATTTGGAATAGGGATGGGGCAATGCTTTTGAGTATAAACAGTCCCCAAAATTTCAACACAGAGAGGCTTGTATTTGCTTGGTTCTGGCATGTACGTGCAGACAATCCAATCTGTACAGTTATGTGTATTCTCCTTCCCCTTGTGCCACAATCCCATAGACCACTGTCTCACTGGAAAGATTAAAAAAAATTTTTTTTATAAACAGTGATGGTTGGCTGTAATGCCTGATGCAAGCATTGAATGGTCCCCATTCTGTCTTTAGCCTATTTCTCCTCTTTTTGTATACTGCTTACCATATGAAGTTATGAACAATTTTTCTCATCTTTAATTTTGCATATAGTACCAGCACTGTAAATCTTCCATATCTAATAGAGCTCTTCACTCAAATGACTGTTTACTTGTTCTTAGATGAAAGGTATACTTCTTGATGTGTTATCCAGATTCATTACAGTTCTTGTCCTCACTCAACAGTGAGAGATGACCACACTGTTACCATTGCTCTCTGGGTCCTAGGCGGGTGAATGAAGTCCACAGAGTCTTGACTTCAGGAGTCTGCATTCTGCAGTGACAGGGAGACAATTCACAAATAAAACCCCACATATGTCAGGTCATAAAAGTGTCCTCTGGGAAAGAATAAAGCAGAAGAAAAGACTAGAGAGCAAAGGAAGGTGGATGCAAAGCCCAGAGAAAGCCGCTTTCAGCAGGGGATATTTGATCAGCTGTGACAGAAGTGACAGTAGCATTATGTGGGATCTGGGCTAGAGGATTCCTGGCAGATATGGTTTGTTCCCATACACTCTTCCTGACTTCTAATGATCTTCTTCCCTGTGCTGATTCAGCTCTTCCTGCCTGGACTCTTACCTCTCATTGTACGCTATACCCTTTTCTGCCAACAGCCCCTTCTGGTATTTATAGTTGAACCTCTGTATTTGCAGATTCCATTTTTTGCCAATTTGCCTACTTGCTAAAATTATTAATAGTTCCCAAATCAATACCCATGGCATTTTTGTGGTTGTTTACAGACCTACAAATGCACAAAGTGTTGAAAAATTTGAGACACCATATGTGCACATTCCCAGCTAAGGGTGAATGAGGAGATGCTCTGGCTTCGTTTTCAGCTCTTATATTGTAAACAAGTGTCCTTTACATGATCTATTTAGTGTGTCATTTTTCACATTTGTATGTTTTTTGTGCATTTCATGCTTTTTCTTGGCCTGTTTAAATTGCCCCTAAGCATCATGCTGAGTTACTGTCTATTGTTCTTAAACAAGATAAACAAAAAAGCTGGGATGTGCCTCATGGAGAAAAAAACATTTGCTAAGCAAGTTTCATTCAGGCATGAGTTACAGTGCTATTGGATGTGAGTTCAGTGTCAATGAATCGACAATGTATATTAAGTAAAGTGTCTTTAAACAGAAATATAACTAACACAAGACTATTCATTGATTGATTGATGAAAATGTTGTGACCAGAGGCTTGCAGGAACCTAACCGTGTTTTTACCATAGGAGCAACTCAGTACTTGCTAATTCAGTGTTCCTGGTCATTCTGGAACATAGCTACCATAAATAATATGAATCAAGTGTAGCTTCTAGGTCTTGCCTCTTAAATGATTTATTTTGGGGCACCTTGTATTTTAGTGCCTGACTATATTCTAATTAATGCTGCACTATATTTTCTTTCACATCTTCTCTAATTGTTTTAGGCATTGAAACTATTACTTTGGCCCGTTTTCAGTCATTACGTTTCTACTATGTGCCCAGAACAGGTGTGGGATTTTCACTGTAAGGATTTTGAGAAGTTAAGTATCACAAATGCCCATTTTGCAAATTAAATCCCTGAGACCTGAGATGATCGGAGACTTGCCCAAGGTCACAGTGCAAATAAAGCTGAGGAGTCTGGCTTTGTTCCAAGGTTTGCGTGGCTTTGAAGCATTTATGTCTACATAGTTCTGAGTGCCTGACAGAAAGTGAGCTAAACAAAGTGTTATACAAAGATGACAAAAGAGGGAGGGGAGTCAAGGGCAATTCATGCTTTGTGATGGTTGGTAGCAAGGCTATTTTTCTCTCTGGAAGAAAGAGATGAAAGTTCTAATATTCAAATGCTCACCCACCAGGCACCCTTCAGAACTCCCATCCATCAGCTGGCAAATGGACACATTTTAACAAGCACAATCTCAACCAAGCAAGTTCTGGCAACAAAATATGCCTCCACTAATGATATTCAATTGTTCTAAAAAGACAAAATGGTCTGAACTGTAATGAGATGCCAGACACACAAACGCACAAAACAGGCTGCTCATATTTAAGTCCTTATGTTTCTTGAAGTGAAAACTCATTTTAAGAAGATTATGGTGCATATATTATAAAGTGAGTTGATATTCCACATTCATGCACCACTGGGGCCTTGACTGTATTAAAAAAAAAAAATGAAAGCAAATCTAGCAACAACATTTTGTTCCGACACAAGTACTTTGCTAATAGGACATGTGATGTGGGAGTCATTTGTTTGGGTTATTTTTATTGCAGGCTTTGTGGATGCACTCACTCTTTTGATACATAGTGTGTTCAGGAAACTTTTAAATCACCCTTCAGAGAGTGAGAATACCCTAGAAACAAGGGGTAGGGGGTCAGGATCACTGGAAAGTAATTGTAGTTGGTGAGCTGGGGTGAGAGAGAGGAAAGGAGGTAACTTTGGGTTCCAGTGATGTGTTCTCCCCACCTCTGGTTAGAACAAAGCAACTTTTGTTGAGGCATTAGCCAGATTTTTATCGTTGACCAAATTCTATCCAATATGGTAATCAGTGGCAAGGAATCATGATTTCAAATATTTTATCTCAAGTCAAAGTCTTTGTTGTTATGGAACCCCTCTGAGAAATATAAGCAAGTAAAACATATGAAACAGAAATAATATTGTTGAAGTTGATATGGCTTATTTTACAATTTAGATAGAGCCTTTTTCTCCTCCTTCCCCTTTTTCTTATCAGCAGCTTGGAGAGGGTTTCTGTAAGTCCCTCAGACTTCAGGAAACTGAAAATTACTGATTTATATGAAGTGAGATATTTAAATATCCAGGCGAGATGGACAGGATGGTAAAAAGAAAGGTTGTATCAGGCAGGGAAAAAGAAAACACTCTACATGTTTCAAAGAGAAAGAGAGTAAATGGTGATGGGAAGCTAACCCAGAAGTTAAAAACTGTAGGAGACATGCACCACTTCTAGGGCAGGTGTAAGGAAAGGGAGGAGGTGGTGTTATCAGAGTCCATGAGTACCAAGCGTAGGCTGTACAGTCAGTACTAGAACCATGAAGGGGGCTTTGGGGCCAGAACCACAGGTGCTGCCACTTCCAGAGATGCCACTAGAAGTAGTGGGAGAGCAAGGAAGAAATGCTGCTTTATTTGACCCCAGCAATACCTCCCACTGGTTAAATCTATGGGGAAGCTCGCTGGAAAAACACACTCCCAGACCTAGTCTTGCTGAGCAGAGTTGACAAGGGTAGGAATGAGACTAAGAGACAGGTCAGGTAAATGACCCAGTTCACTAGTGGACCATTCAGCATCGACCCATATGTGCACCTCCTACACTGCAGCAACAGTGACTACATGTTTCTGCTTAATAAAATCCTGTTCTTTTTAGTACACAGGAAGATGCACATACTCTCTCCCAAAGAACAGACACAAAGTTCCATCAATCAATCCCTGTTCCTGAAGGAAACTAGCTCCTCTTTGTTTCAGTTACAAAGACTCTTTGGATATTATTTAACTGAATTAAATACAACTACATTTAAACTACCATCCACATTCTATATAAAATGATAGGATGAAAGAAGAGGACAACATTTTGTGAATGTGTGTGTGTTTGGATGGAAGAATAAATAATGAGTGGGGAAGACAGAAATACATTCTTGCTGTAGATGGTGTTTCTGTATTTTGGAACAAGGCTAAAGTTGATACTTAGAGCTTCTGTCTTCTATCACCCATTCCAGGTTCCCTTTGCCCTCAGAATCATGCCTTTTGGGATGATTCAAACACTCCTTCCTGTAGTATCTCAGTTCTTAGACTTCATGCCTGTATTGGGATCCTTTAATCTTTCATGACATTTTTTTTTATTGATTTTGAGTTTTTTGGTATGCCTCAGGGAATCCCCTGGGTTCAAATAACATCTTTCCTGCTTCCACTCTATAGCAGTGACTCTATTTCATTTCCATAATCATAATAAGCCAATAAGTAACTCTTCTTTGCCTCTTGAGTTAGTGCCATGAGAAGCCCAAAATGTCCAGGTGGCAATCTCAACTTTCTCTTCATTGTTATACCCACTGACTTGCCTTGAGAACTAAGATCTCCAAAACATCATAGCCTATAGTTGCTGGGATGGGAAGCAAAATTCTTTGGGTGGTTGACTAGGTGTAATAGTGAGAGGAGCACTCCAACTTCTACCTCTTCATTTCTAAACTCATGCATTATGTCTATGGAAGAAATAGTGTTGCATATTGGTCACTAGTTCAGAGCACATATCACATTTTGAAAGTGAGTTTGCTACTAGTCACTTCATCATTTTATGTTGGCCAAGTGCATCTGTGGGAAGGAATATATGGCATAAAACCAGTGAATGTTATGAAATCAGCTCATTGCTACATTTATACGTTAAAATGAGCTGCTTGGTTGGATCATTATTGTGTGGTATACTATGATGGTGAATAAACCATTATTAATCCATGGGTGATGGCACTGGCAGAACAATTTTGAGCAGGGAAGGAAAATTCTTATCAGAATAACTTTCCATTTTTTGAGGGCATACCACTTTTCCACGATATGATAGAAAAGGATCTAATACAATCAGACTGCCGTCACATGGCTGGGATGCTCCCTAGAGAAATGATAACCCATTAGTTTCTGTTGCAAGGTTGGACACTCAGTAGTGATAGAAGCAGGTATTTTTTTAATGAGGTGAGATCTCATGCTATTAACCCATATATAACTTTCCATTCATGCTGCCACGGCTATTTGAGTGTGAGTCTGTTGAATAAGCACTAGGGTGGCTGGGAGGAGGCTGGCTAACATCCACAGGAAGGGTCACCTTGTCTATCTAATATTTGAGAACTTCCTCTGCTCTGAGTACCCTTTGGTAATCAATAACACAGAATAAATACATTCTCTCTTGCTATTCCCATCCTGGAAGGGTCATCTCAGGTTTCTTCTCCTGAGCTCCTTATATCCTTGAATCTTTTTTCTTTCCAATTGATCCTTAGGCCAAATTGTTATTTCTTGCTTGTGAATCAGTATAGATTCACACCTCTGGCCATATTTCCATCCAGGTGAAGTAAACAACTATATTTCAGAAAGTTAAGCCAATGGGAACATTTCCTTTCACTGCCATCTTTCAGGAACATTTCTGATTAGGACTGAAGTGCAACAGTAATCACTTATGACTGGTGGAAGCGTGTCTTATAGAAATATTCCAAACTAGGACTAAATGGTTTCTTCTTCTGTAAACTGGCCATTGGGATTTTTCCATAAGGCCATAGGAGTTGGTTAAAGGAATGGTGACAGACAGTACATTCTGTGGAAGTGCCAGGAGATTCTGAGCTTTCTGCCTATTCAATTTACTTGTGCTTTTAGTTTCCTAAACCTCCTCTTGTATATAACATTTCCACTTGATAATGGAATGCTGCACCTCATCCCTAAATTTATGATTTAGTGGATGAGAAAACACCCAACTCATGAAGTAACTGAAGTTGCCAGGTCAGTTTTTGCCCCATAATCAGATACTAAATCTCTACCAGAGCCCGGTATCAATCTGAGAACCTTTTTTCCCCTAGAGGCTAGTAGTGTCTTAAGAAGGGCATATTATTTTGCTCCAAATTCCTAGGAGAACTGCACTGTTTGTCTATTGGTGAATCCTAGAGACTATGTTCAGCATTTCTATTTGCCGTAGTTATTCTGAGTTTCCTTGGAAAGGCTGGTCAACCAAGGCCTAAGCAGCTGGGCAGCATCCATTATCACTTGGGTCTGCTTCAGAACCCACTTAAAACTGAATCTTTCCAGTAAGCGGATTGGAATGAGTATAGGTTGACTTCAAATTCCAAAGAAGCCAAATATGCTTTGTGCTCATTTCTTAGTGATGGGTGTGTAAGAAAAACTCCATGGGACTTGTAGAAATGTTACCATGGTGCTAGATCTACATATTTTAGGGGGGTTTATCTCCTAACTTTTGACATATTTGAATGTTATTAAGGCATCTGCAGTACTTGCTACTATTCATGAAGTTCAATCAGCATGTTATCAAGATAATGGATCAGCATGATGCTCTGAGCCTCTGCAAGTTACCTTTTGACAGAGATCAGGAAGTTCTTAAAGCTTTGGAGCAAGCCAGCTCAAGTGCATTGCTAACCTGCTTCAGGTGGCCTTTAGAAATTGGTATAGATAGGAAAACAATTGATATTTGGATAGCTGCATTCTCAGTGCCACGGGACTATTTTGTTAAGGAAAATATAATGCTTCTGGACCATCAGTTGCAATCTGAGCTACCACCTGATTTATTTTGTGGGAAGCTAGTCATTTCCTGAGATCTCGCCACATTCTGCATAGCCAAAAAGTTTGTGGTTGAATGGTGAAATAGTTAAATGAGTAATACAATAGAACTCACCACTTTTGCAAATATCAAGTCTCTTGGTACTGAATATTATATCAATCAAGTCCCAATCAAGATCATTGAGCAGACATTTACACTTCCAAAGATGCTGTCAGAAGCAGAGAGAAAACCAGTAAGAATTTCTTCCCTTTTCCCTTATTCTGATCTCTCACTAATGTCTCCTTTGGGAAAACTAGCAGGAGACTGGTTGGCAAAACAAACTGGAAATATTAACGTATGGACACCCAGCCTCGGCATAAAAGAGCATTGTCAGTGTGGAGCTGTAAGATACTGGAGATAAATAACTGGCATAGTTATTCTTTGCATAATAAATGAGTATTTGGCACAGACCTTATGAGATAGTCATATCACTTATAAGTGTCTCTGCTTTTCTTTATGGCATACAGTACATAGAGAAAGAGGATGGTAAAACATACTCAAATGTGCCTCAGCAGGCTATAGTGTAATGGGAAAACCCACACCACAAATCCTGGGAACTTTGTATCTTTCCCCAAACCCAGAGGGTTAGAACCATGTCAAGCTGAAATAAATTGGGTATTGGTATCATCTAGTGACATGAAGTGGTTAAGATGAGAAACATACAATATAAACGTGGGACTCGGGAGGGGATTTCGGGTGGAGTAAGGAGTCATGCTTTGGCATCACTGAATTACAAGATTTTAGGTGTTCTAAGTGATTGTCTGCCAAAAGGAACCATCAGGATGCTGTTGCTTAAAATAGAGCTCATTTGGGCAAAGATTATTATTTATGAAGTAAAACTTCTGTATCACATAAGACACTTAGTTACAGAAATACTGGGGTTCACTTATATTTATCTGCATAGTTGCCTTTTCTATTGCATTTCATTCCTTCCTGTGTTTTTTTAATCCACATTTAATAATTTTTCTTCTCCAGAACTCTCTTTAATGTTTACTTTAGTGCAGGTGCTCATTACAATTCTCTCAGTTTTCGCTTCATCTCTTTTTCCTTTTTTTACTTTTACTTCTGGAGGATAATTTCATCCAGTTTAGAGTTTATGTGGACAGGTGCTTTATTTCGGAACTCCAAGGATATCATTATGTTATTATCTGGCATCTATATCTTCTGATGAGAAGTCAGTGTTCACTCATTGTTTCTCATTTGAAGGATATGTTTCTTTTTCTCTGGCTGCTTTTTAGGTTTTCTTTGTTTTCACAGTTTCACTATGACATATGTAGGTGTATTTTCTTTGAAGTTTTCTTGCTTAGAGTTTTGTAGAGTTTCGTGAATCTGTGCCTTCAAATTTTCATTATTTTTGGAAAATTCTTGGATATGATCTCTGACTTCTTTTACCTCATTCTCTTTCATTTCTCTTTATGGGTCGCAAGTACACATATATGGCAACTTTTCACCATGATCCATTTTTCTATCTCTCTCTTTAATATTTTTCCATTCAGTTCTGTCTTTGCTGTAATTATTTTATACCAATTTGTCTTTCACTTCATCAATCCTCTCATCAGCTGTAACACAGTGGCTGTGAAAACCTCCTCTGTTGATTTCTTAATTTTATCTATTATAATTTTCAACTCCAGAATGCCAGTGTGATTCTTTCTTATAGTTTCCAGTTCTATAACAAAATGTTCTATCTTGTAATCTATTTTTCTGAACATATTAATCACAGTTATTGTAATATCCATGTCTGATAACTATTATACCTAGAATAACTGTGAGTCTGTTACTATTGTCTGTTTTTGCTCTTGGTCCACTTTCTTGGAATGCATGGTAAGTTTTGATTGAATGTTGGACTTATTTTAATTGAAAAAAATACAGAGGCTCTGAATAATGTTCTTCCTTTAGAGAGGATGACTCTTTATTTGGCAGGCAGTAATAGTGAGAGCACATTAGCTCAATTCGTACATAAGCCGAACTGACTCAAAGCTGGATTTCAGATTTGTTAAGTCTTGACATATTTCTCATTTGCTCCCACTCCTAGCTGTACCTCTCCAGGATTTGCCACTGAGATCTTGGGGTGATTGTCAGGGGACCTCTTCCTGGGAAGGTTATGAATTTGTTGGGTTTTTTTTCCTACAAAACTGTGAGACTGCTGAATATCCTGTTGAATTTTGTTAGTGATTTTCGGATCATCCCCTTGCAAGTACAGGAGGCCAGTCTGCCTTTTCTCCATCTTGCTTTTCTCAAGGATTCAAGAGTTTCAAGGCCAGCTGCCTCGATAAAAAGTCCAATTTCGGCCTTTGTATCTCTGTGAGGTTGCTGAAAGCCCTGCAGTTTCTCTGTCTCTTGTAGACAAATGGTGATGAAATTCTCAGTGTCTCACCCTTCACTGCTTAACATCTGGCAGATTCCATGAGCCCTCCTTCTAAGTAGAATCTTGGCTCCTCATGTCCTGGGTACCTCAGAAGCTTTCCAATACGTCTGAACAGATTTTTTTTTGTTAGCATTTTATCCAGCTTTTTGGGTTGCTCTCAGAAAAAGTGTTGACATGCTACAAGCTACCCTATCACAGCCAGGTGTGGAAACTGGTATGAAGCTATTTTGAACAAATGTATATGGGAGAGTGTGGCTTAGTCACAGGCCTGTTGGTTGCCAGGCATGTCCTTGGGAGGGCAAAAGACAAAAGAAACGGTTGGAATATATTCATGGTTTTTTGACCTTCCATTATATTGAGAAAACATTGCTTTACCTTCACGTTAGCCCTCTGGTCTGGGGTCTTAAAGAGGAAAATGTGAGCATATACAAAGCCATGTGCTATAAGAATTATATCTGTTCTTAGAAATGTATTGCGACTATCTGATGGCTTGGCACATTACTGTATTTTTTGTAAATGTTCAATTAGTACTTGAGACAAATGTGTACCAATTGTTGCTTGCAAAACTATGCACATTGTTTCTTGCAAAATATGGCCGTTAGTTCAAGATTACTGATTTTTTTTAAACTTTCAAATTCTTATGTTATTTACTCCCTGTCTGATCAACAGTTGAAAGGTATGTGTTGAAATCCACAATCTTTATTTTTTTTATGTTTTATCATTCTTAATATCTATCTTTTAAATCATTTCTATTCTCAAAAGGTTATCTGTATCTTCTAATGCTTAAGACAAAGACAAATACTTAGAGTGCCTTCATATCCCTTGATCTTTTACTCCAACATCCACCATATTGAACTTATCAAGGCTTTTAATTCTAGGTTATTGTGTATATATTGTTTTTTCCCTACTTTTAAAAGTAGCAGATCTCAATTTCAAAATATTTGATAGTTTAAAAGTAACAGATCTCAATATCAAAATATTTGATTGTTTTCAGTTCTATGGGAAATTGCTCCATCTTGTCATCTATTTTTCTGAACATATTAATCACAACCGTTTTAGTATCCATGTCTAATAACTATTATACCTGGAATAATTGTAGGTCTATTACTATTATCTGTTTTTCCTCTTGGGTCCATTTTCTTGGAATGCATGGTCAAATATTTTATACTTTATATATAAAATGGGATATTTATCATATAAAATATGTATGTATTGTACATATTATATGTATATATGTGTGTATGTGTATGATGTGTGCATGCATATGTAATATCATTACCTGGATTAATCTTCACTGTTATTTCAGTTTTTCATCCTAAATTATTTTCTGTATAGCATTTCGTGTGGCAAAGTTTCTTAAATCTTTTATACCTAATAGTGTTTCCACAGCTTTTATATTTGAATAATAGTTTGGGTGAATAGAAATTCTAAGTTTAAAATCCTTACCTTATTGGAATTTTTGACATTTATGGCAGGAAGAAGTTGGTGTACACAAATGTATTATAAACCAAAATGTAAATGATAAAATTTCTTAAAGAAAACATAGAGAAAATTATCACTATGTTAAGATAAGCAAAGATTTATTAATACACAAAAAGCACAAAACTGGAAAAAATAATTTGATAAAAAGGATTTCATCTATCAATATAATTCTGTTTTTTGAAAGACACCTTTAAGCATATGAAACTATAAGCTGCAGACTAGGAAATTCATAATTCTTACATTAAAATGGTACTTGCATCCTGTTATATAAAGAACTCAAATAATCCAAGATGATAAATAACCCAATTAGAAATATACAGAGGATTTGAAAAGACACTTCTAAAAAGAAGATATGAATGACCAACAAACACATGAACTGAGACTCAATATCCTTAGTCACCACAATGAAGCATGAAAGTTTACACCACAATGAAGTAACACTGCAAAGTCATCAACCACAACACTAGTTACACTAAGTCAGTGTGCACTTTCCAGTGCCTTACCTGCTACACTGAAGGTGTCACCTCAGAAACCCAGGAGATAGCAGTGTCAGTGCCACCAGATTCCACCACTTTGAACACTACTTAGAATGTACTGATCCAGTAAAAATCTTCAGGATGAATTGGCTAACATATCCAAATGCCATGACTTTTAGGACTTGCTGGGTGAGTTGCATGTGACTATGAGCTTGGAGATTTAGTTGTGGATTTAATTCTCCCTGGAGCTGCCACTGAAAATGTCTTCCTCCATTCCCCAGTCAGATATCTGAGGAACCTACATCTTCACCTGCTGTCCTCTAGTACCTGAAGTATGGTGTTGCCACCAGTCAGGATGGGCATACTTATTGTGACCAGCTGGACCAGTTTGCATACACTTGCCACAAAAGTGCAGTATAGGAGAATAGGCTGTCAATTATCTAGTCACGAAGGAGAGACAAGTTCTAAGCTCCTTAAAAATGAAGAAAACTTGTCTTTTTCGGGGTATGTGGAGTATAAGAACAAAGAAAAAAACTGAAGGAACAAAACAGCAGCAGACTCACAGAACCCAAGAACGGACTAATAGTTACCAAAGGGAAAGGGACTGGGGAAGAAGGGTGGGAAGGGAGGGATAAGAGGGTAAAAGGGGCATTACGATTAGCAGACGTAAGGTAGGGGGGGCATGGGGAGGGCTGTACAACTCAGAGAAGACAAGTAGTGACTCTCATCTCACTACGCTGATGGACAGTGACTGTAATAGGATTGGTGGGGGGACCTGATGAAGGGGGTAGTTTAATCACCATAATATTGCACATGTAATTGTAGGTTAAAGATAGCAAAATAAATTGTAAAAAAATAAGAAAAGAAAAAATAAATAATAAATAAATAAATAAATAAAAGAAAAAAAAAATGAAGAAAACTGGTATCTGTTTTTAAGACCCAAGTATGATGATTTGGAAATAGTGACAAGCCAAGAGACCACATTCAAGTCTAGCAGGCATCTCTTTCTGCATGCTATCATGTAATTAAGGCACACAAGTATGGGGGCTGGGTATTTCTGCAAACCATTATATCATGGCCACGAAGCTGGGCATAGAGATAGAAGACCACATTGAGAGTACCCTACTGAGTGCCTATATTTCTCCTCAGTACTTTCCATCTATTGGTTGGTGACCCATATTCTCCATTTAGCAAGGAGTTCTGCTAAAGGCAATACTTGGACCGTACCCAGGCTCATTCTATTTGATTGTACCCGACCTAGAGCTCCAAACAAGTATTCTGTTTCCTGAGAAGGTTTTTACCGACCAGGACTTCAGGAGCTTCTCCAGCGCTGTGAGTGAGACTTCTCAGAAGTGGTACCTAGTACCTGTGTTCCTGTTAGGCAGGATGTAGGCACACTGTGCTTCAGACAGAAGGGCTCCCTGAATCTCTGTTCGCAGGTTTCGCTGTCCCTCGTCCTGGATCGGTCTCTGTTACCCACCAGCCTGTCTTGTCTGTCTTGTCTGTGTCATCCTCAGGTGTCTTGTGCTAGTGTTAGATAGAAAGATAGACATGAACAGCCGAAGAGGGGTAATATAAGGTCAAGGCAAAAACCATCCAATTAGGGGGTCTCATTTAAAGACAACAAAGGCTTTATAGGGAAATGTCTTCCTTGCCAATTGGGATCAGGCCAAAAGGGTTCCACCCAGGACCCAGCACAGATACAGTGGAACAAAACCAGGAACGATCTAAACCACAGCTCATCATCGTAATCTCATTAAAATAAAACTGCAGTTTTGCCCCCTGCAGAGTTTTCTGTGTGCGTTTTGGGAAAAGATATGCACACCTAGAAGAATGGGTGTATAACTAGAGTTCTTAACCAGATGACCTCACCCAGTCGATCAAAGTGGCTCCTCCTGGCTAGGACACAATAAATAGACCCTCCCCTAAAAGTTTAGTACCTTTGTCTATCTTGACTTTGGCACAATCCTTCCTAGGAGTGTATTCAAGTAAAACTTTCTCTCTGTTTCGCTGCTGTGTCTCTGCATTTCAGTTCTTTGTTTTGGCGGGGGACAAGAACTGAGGAGAACTCTACCCATAACACTAGGATTGCTGAGAGCTCCCACAGAGTTCTCTGAGGGAAGCCCACCCACTATCTGACAAAAGAGAGGGAATGATAACAGAGGGTAAGATGGGATAATTCTGCAGGGACTGATAGAATACTCATACTTGCATGGAGAGGAAAGCCACCTTATGGTCAGCCATCAGGAGTCCTGGAAACATGCCCCTGGCTAATTCTTGAGATAGTATGTCACAGTTTCATATTCTTATCTTTTGATTTCTAACTTGTTGTATTTCAAGCATGTATTCCTTCAATCATCAGAGATTTACTGAAGTACTTCTTCACATAATGATCTGTAGTAAGTGCAACAAAATATTAAAAATATATAAGAATACACATTTTGAGCTTGAAGATCTCATAGTCTAGTGATAAATAGGTCTTTTTGAACTTATAAATAGGAAATTAAAATGTAACATGATACGGGTTTTCTCTTCAGTTGCTTAAAGGGGTAATTGAAGAAAACAATTGTCTGAGGAAATCAAGAAAGACTTCAAAGGAATTAGTCCTTGAGTTAAGATTTAAAGAATGGGTAGTTGAAGACAGTTACAGGATGCAGAAGGAAGCCATTTAGGGTAGAAGGAGCAAACAACATGTGCCAAGATGATAAGACAAGAGACATTCTGCTAACTTAGAATGGCACTTAGTTCATGGTGTTTTGATAATTATGCTATAGCTACTAAGGAGGACTTAATTTGAAGTGTTAACTTGACTGACCAGAGGATGCCTAGATATTTGGTTGACAAATATCCCCTCCACTTGCTTTTGTGGTAAGAGGAAAACAATGGAGCTAACCTGGATTATCGGGCTGAGATGCAATGGATGAGATGTCACATTGCTTAGGTATTGCCTCTGTTGTAGTCTGATGGTGACTTGATTCCTTTTCTGCAAAACAGTCAATTAACACTAGAAACTTCTATTCGATATGATTCTCCCTGCCCTTCCCAACTCTTAAGGATTATGAAATCTAGACAAGGAAGCAAGCACACAGAAACAAATCTAAGAAGCCAGTAACGATTCAGAATATAAGAACAAAATACAGTGTCACAAGTGAGCTAAGTGAAACATGAGTAGCTACAGAGTGAGCAAATACTGTAAAGACGTCAGGAATGCTTTCCAGAGAAGGGATGCAGACTAGGATTACAGAGTCAGGAGATGGGTAGGTGAAAAGTAGAGTGGGAACACCATGTCAGGCAGAGAGTAACATGAAGCTCAAAGACAAAGAACCACAGATGGAATAAATAAATTCTTTTGAGAGAACAGGGATTGAGTTTAGGGTGAAGTACTGAAGTTAAATGTTAGTATTTTGGGATTTGACATTTACCCTATGGGCAATTCAATGATTGTGCTTCTGTATATGACTTTCCAAAGATGGACTAGCAATTGAACTAGTTCTTTATCCGATGGTAGGTTTTCTAACAGAATCCTATACTTGAATATCATACAATCAACAATACATGATTATATTCTTGCTGTTTCTGGAAGTTATGCAATTATCTTGATATTTCTGTAGCATTAAGTGTGAAAAAATACCCTTGTTTTCTCTCATCTTTTCTTCTTTGAGATGCTTTTAGCAGTCTGAAAATCACCTTTCATTTTGACTGCCGCTTAACAGAATTTGATTAAAAAAAGTCAACTAATTACAACGGAAATGCAGCTCTGCGAAGCTTTAAGAAAAACACATTACTTTGTTTTAGGGTTCAGTTACTATACATTCATTTATCATCTTTATAAGCGATGTGCAGGCGATGATGAATAGGCCCTGGCTTTGAATCAGGAAATGTAAATTATCCCTTTTCTTTCTTTCTTTTTTCCTTTCAAAAAAAAATAATGAATACTAGTAAATTTGAAGCTAACTGATGTGCTAAGAACTCAATGATCATGTAAGCCTTGAAAGGAAAGCAAGGGCTACCCATCTGATAATTTGAAGCAAAGAGAATTCTTGGTCCAGGGGATGTATAAACTGGCTCAAAGAGGGTGTCTCCTGGTTGATCTAGCTGATTTGGAGGACCATTGGTAAGAGGCAGGTTGCCAGTTATTACTTTGTATTTCATTCTCCTTATGCCAGGTGGTCTTTGCCCTTGGAAAAATTACAAGTGTGTTCCTTAAGTCTTCCCTCTTCACCACCTTATCTTCTGGCTTAAGGCTTTGCCCTCCCTTTTTACCCATCCAAACAATAGTGGTCGATCCTTCAAGGGTTGATCAGGTTTCAGTTTCATTACAAAGCCTTCTTTGATCACTTCAGATCATAATCAAATCTCTTTAGAATATTGTTAAATTTTTAATATATTATGAGAAACAGGTGCACTTATAAGCAAGAAGCTCAGTTTTTGGGGTTGGACCAAATATGTTTTAATGTTTGGGTAGTATTTGGATAGGGAGAAAAAAATGGGAAATCACAAGATAAGAGACACTCAGCTGTAGATCATGGGACCAATTCTAAATGAATGGTCATTATTGTATATATGCAACAGGGAGGATTCTAAGAAAAATAATGCCCTCACTGCAGGATAAATCTCAAGTTTACATTGCACTCATCATTTGGTGTAGAAAAAAAATCTTTGCTGAAAGAAAAGAGCAATATGAATGTTGGCTTTTTTGGTGCAGAAAGTTATGCATATGCATTTCCATTTTCAGGGGTTTATGATATTTACATTAACTGGCATATAGAATATTTAAGTTATTTGCATGCATTCTACAAATTAATTTAAAATCAACAATTTACTTACATTTGGGTAACATTAATGGATAAAGACGTTAACCATAGACACTACTCACAAATAAAGTTATGTGTACACCATTGATTTCCATATTCTTTATGAATTATGCTAATTTGATTCTTATGCTATGACTTTACACATGCACTATTTAAATTTTAGATACCCAACCCAAGTATTTCCACTTACCATAGCACAGAGAAAGTATTTGCATAGCCCTTTTTGATTTCATTAATTTTTGTTTCTTCTTACAGTCTTTCCTTTGCTTGTACTTTCTCTCAGATTGCTGAGGCAATGATTAGGCACGCTGACCTTCAAAAAATAAAGTGGAGGAAAATATGGTGCTCTGTCACTTTAAAATGTAATCCATTTCCACCAACATATTAAAAGTCTAAATATTTTATTGCCTAGGCACAATCTCATTTTTATTGCCCCAATCACAGCTCATTGGCTAGGATATGCTGGGCAGAAGAGTGAGCTGGTCAGCTAATGGCCTCCCTGCTGCTAAAATTAACTAATTGTTAAAGTAATAACCATGGACCCTCATGGCCTATTTTAATAGTCAGTGGCAATCTGGGAAATTATTCTGCTGCTTTCATTTCAGTAAGTCCTCCTGTTGGCCATTTACACCCTTCTCTATCCTCTTAAACGTCCTCTCGATGAGAAATATCTCAATGAGAATCTGCAGGGAGCTCTGGCTAATCCCTCCAAGTCACAATCGGGGACTGTTTCTTCTGTGAATACAGGAACGACATCCTGTAAATATGAGTTAGGGTGCATGTGGTTACCATTCACCTACTGCATCAAACTTCTTTTCCAACCTCATCTTCCCTGCTCTGTTAACGGGAGCCCCTGACATCAGTTTGTTTCACGTTTTGCTATGTCTATCAAATCCTATCCGTGATCTTGCCTTTCATTTTGGTGGAAACCCTCCACCCATCTCTGGACCATCACTCCTCTCCACACTGGAAGCCCAGGGGGGAGTTCACCCACTCAGGGTCTTAGACTAATACTACTTTCAATATTGACTTCTCTTCTGATATTCCAAGACACACTCTTGCTACAATACATTTTATCACATTTTTGAACTTCACATTCTCCCTTACCTGTTTATGTGTTGTTTCATAAATACAAATCCTTTATTCTCAGCTAAGCTTACATTTACTCAGAGATGATTCTGCACTTTCTCTTGCATCTCTCAGTAACCAGAACTGTGCTGAATACATTGCAGATGTTTAGTCAACACATGTTTTGTTAAATTGAATTAAATGTGGGGATTTGAACTGTATTTGCTATACAAATGTCCTATGAGGATGTTTTAAATCCCTCATATCCATGGAGGAAGATATAAGTTCTATAGACCCCTCCACTGAAACTAAATTTTCATAATTTTTGTGATAAACATGTCATTAATATGGACCCCATAATATGGAAATTACTTATGATAAAGTTTTTGAAGTTCTCAAATAAAGACAAATAAAACTTTGTACTGAAAGAGATTAATCCCCTAAGAAGGTGGGTTTGAGGCACAGTTACAGTGCAAATATTTGAAAGTAGAGATGGAGGGCTAGAAAGACTTTACAAAACTTCACATGGCTCTTCTTTCTTATATTACTGCAACAGTATTTTATTTTATGCCTGTTGAGACATGATTATGGAAATGTTAATGAATATGTATGAGTACTATGTTGACACTAACTTTTAAAATACTTTAATTGGGAAAATTCAATATAAAGAGACTGAAAACCAGTCATGGTATGGTCTGATTAAGGTATGAAAAGTTTCTTGGGGATCACACATTTTTATACTTTGGGTTAGATATAGTTAACCATGGGATAGTCACATTCTAGATTAATGACAGATTCTAGTTTAGGTTGATACAACACATTTAAAAGTCCAAAATCCTTGCAGTACCATATTTCTCACATTTCATAAAGACTCAGAGGTCCACCATTAAATGATGATTTAGATTAGAGGAGGAGGTAGCAAGCCATAATTTATGATCCCTTTTGTGCAAGGACCCCTATGGTCCTGAAGATTAATTTAATATTTCAATTTGATTTTAGAGAATGCTTTTGAAAAACCCTCTCAAAATTCATGGTTACAACTTACACAAAGTGAGGTTTGTTTACTAACTCCTCCACTTACCAGCATTATTTCCTCGGGAATATATATATATATATGTCTACCAACTTCATTATTCATAGATTAAAATGGGAGAGACTGCTCCTTCTGCTTTGATAGGAGATAGGAACAAAAGATGACGATGATTTGTAAGAGAAGAATCAGTAGTCACTGAATGAGGGACTTAATGGTTCCTCTATGAATCAGAGTTAAGTGCATGGAAGTTTTGATACTATTTTGGTTGTTCACATGTCTTCTTTCTTAATTTCAAGCTTTCATCTGGGTTAAAGCTGAGATGTAGGAACAATTCTGTACATATTCCATATTATAATCTCTTCTGTGTTCATATAGAGAGGCAGAGACAGAAAGTTTTGAGTCAGCCAGAGCTGCTTACAACCTTGCCATAGTCAACTTCAAAGCTATATGATCTAGACACTCTTAGCAGTCTTTCTAGGGCTGAGGTTAGTTATATTAAACATAAGTACATATGTACCTACTTCACAGGGCTAGGGCTATTATGGGGATTCTAGGAAGGAATGCTGTAATGCACTTAATATAGTGCATTATAAATAATGACAATAGGTGTTTAATGAATACTAGCTATTATTTTCTTACTATTACTAAGGACTACTCAAACAAATGACACTAGCATATAGCAGGCATTCACAAAGAATTTGTACAATGAAGCACTGATACTCTGCAAGGACCTGATTAGTGAGCCATGGTGGACAGGGAGTCAAAGACAGGAGACAAGCCACCAGGCAAGTGGATTGCTGTCAGAGGCTGTGATGATGGGCACTCTCCAGCATCAGTCATGACTTGCCTTCCGTTGGGAGCCGCAGGGCTCTGTGAGAGTTTTTACCAGGTGAGGAGAGGGAGCTTTAGGGAGTCAGCTCAGGGACTTAGATCCTCACCAGGGAAACAAAAATACACGGAGAAGAACTGAATTATTTGTGTCCTGTGCTGAGGAAAAGACAAGTACAGAGCCAAGCCTGCAATGTCTTCGATGTGAACCAAGTAAACCCAAACCAAAGTCCTGTCCAGCTTCTGAACCTTAAGGGCGATCAAGCAGAATTCAAAGAGGTCAGTAATTCTTGGTCAAATGAGACTTTAGATGAGACAAAAAATTGTGTGTGTGTAGGTATATTACATTCATTTTTCAATGTCTTGCTCAAACCTTTTTTTTTCAATGAGTTCCCAGTAGATCATTCTTATGCCTGAACCACAAATTCCTGAAGCACTGGTTGTTTGCCAGCAATCTGACCTATCACTAGAGCAGGGCAGAGCTCTTGTTTTAAAATCCTTTTTTTTTTTTTTACTCTCCTAGATAGGTTCCCTGAAGTCACAGCCTGATATCTTTTCTTCATGTGTCCACTAACTGAGCCAGCATGAAGCACTCAGCAGGGTGATAGAGCCTTAGTACGTGCTCATTTCAGAAAATAGAAAGAGTGCTTAAAACAAGTAAACAAACCAAAAAAGGAAACCTTGCAAAGTGCGTGCTGAACTATCTCTGGTGTTTTCTTCTTGAAGGTAAAGCTAACTTTGGGAGTTGCGGGGGAAGGCGGCCCATCTGGTTCTGTGACATTTTTCTGGAAATACCATCAAAATGAAAGTGAGAAATGTGCTACAAACTGAACAGTCATGATCCCCTCAACATCCGAAAGGAAGATTGTGAGGGTAATGAACATAAATCAAGGCTGGGCTTGCCCTGCCCTCACTGAGGCAAAACAGGTTTTCCTTTAAAAAAAACATCTGCCACAAAGGGATTTAAATTGGGTACTCCCGTTTTTAGAAAAATCTCTATTTCCTTACAGGATGTTGGCTTTGATCACTAATCCCAGGAAAATGTCTTCGCGAACTACTCCAATTTGGCAGAAATACCAGAGAGCGGGCGTGGGCAAGTGTGGGGAAAGTAGAGGTGGGGGGACCCTCTTTCCCAAGGTGACGTATTATTTTAAAACAAAAGGACAACTCCCAGAAGCTTTTGGATTTAATGATCCCTTCTGTGATTTTCCAACTGTATGGTCCAGGGACGCCTTTAGAAAATGTTTCTTTTGCAGGTCAGCAGTTCCGGCCCGCCTGCTCCCTGGCCAGTGGCATTAACGTGCTCTTGTCAATACTGAATTCCATTTGCCACACAGCAGCTTAGAGAGGGAAAGCACATCGTGTTGCATTTTCCTTGCCTCTCAAACTGGAGTTCCTGCTTTTCCCCAGCATTGTGTTGTCAGCAAAATGTAACGCGTTTACAATCGGTCTCTTGATCTGAGGTAATTCCCTGCAGGAGAAATAGCAAGGGTAAGGACCTAACAAGAGAAGCCTGGTGTTGTGCGCGGTGGGCTGCTGTCCTCAAAGTGTATCAGACTTGTCAAATTGGTTCAGATTAAATTGACACGGTGCTCTTCCAGGCATCACCACGTTATTATACATCTCAGAGACCTTTTGGGCAGTAAATGTCTTCAGAGCTAAAAAGGAATGTGCAAAGGAAACTCAAAGGAGCCGGCCGCAAGGACGGTGGGGCTCTCCAGGAGGACCCGTTAAAACTGGCTGTGCGAACGCCAAGGTTATTTTCTGATGGAAGTTCATTTTGGGTCTTCTCTGAGCAATTTCTAGTTTGTGCCACGGTGACAGAGGTGTCCCCAGGCCTTAGCCATGAGGTCTTGGAGCCATTTTTTTCTGCCTCCAGCCCATTTATTTACTGTAACACTTATGAGCCCTGTCCAGGGAAGCTGTGGGGTCCAGTGGCATCAGCACCAACCTGAAAGGAGATGGGGATTTGTAATCCCAGTCTTTCCCTTGTAGGCCTGGTGACCTTGGCCAAGTCATTTAACCTCAGCATGCTGGGGCCATTGTTTATAACGGAGCAGGGGAGTGAATAAGCCCTGGATCACCTCAACAGGGTGTCAGGAGGAATAAGTAATTAATGATTGTAAAGCACTTTACAAACAGAAAGTGCTGTACAAAATGCTTAATATTAATAATAAAGTGCATTCACTGCAAGCCTCTAGGCGTATGTACAGAAATAACGACAGCAATTAAAGTAACATGCTAACAAAACTCATTAACCCCCAAACCTCCTTCTGACTATACTCGGCTGTTACAGCTTCATCACTTTCTCAACACTGCCAGGTGGTGCAAAGAAGAAGGCTGCAGTGGAGGGCAAGGCATTAGGTTCTCCTTCACTTCCCAGGCAAATTAGCAAGTCACCTGTTCTGACAGCCTACAGTCCTGAAACCCCATCTCCTACCCTATCTTCAGCCCTTTCTGCTCATTTGCCTTATGGATTGCTTCCTTCCCAGTGCACTCAAAGCACCCACTGTCTGCACCACTGGGTGGCCTAGATGGCTCTTCTCTACTTTATATGCTTCATTTCATTCTGTGTATGTGTGACTTTTCTCTGCCTACACTGTCAGTTGTTTGAGGGCAGGGTTTCCTTTGTATTATAACCTCCTAATTCTTAAAAGAAGACAGTGCAAAGGGCACGCCCATATGTGGTCCATGGACCAAAGGGCAGATGCTTTGTCCTCCCCAGGTGATTGACTGGACAAAGGGGTAGGGTGTTATTTGAAACAGGCTACACATGCTGGTTATCTTGCCCCCTGACAAGCTGACAACTACTGCTAAGAAGCTCCTGAGATCTGTCAGGGAGGAAATGTTATGACATTGTGGAAAGGGGTAGAAGGGAGAGGAAGGGGCTTTTGAGTTAGTTTATCAGAAAACCTACAGCTTTGAAACTGGCAGGAAATAAAAGCTGAGTTTTTATTTGAAATTTATTTCATTTTATATTTATATGAAATATTTTATTTTATTTTATATGAAATTAACTTCACTAAAAGAGAGCAGGAATTAATGTGGTATTTCTTAAGCAAACAGAAGACAGACCTGGGTCTGAGGTGAGTCATAGCTAATAAGGAATAGAGGGTGGGGATGACACGAATGGCTGGAGACCTCAGAGTATTGAGGGAAGACAGTGTGGATTTTGCGAAGACAGGCTGAGCACCTTGTAAAAAATAATGCATCTTCCTATTTTCTTTTTGTTATGACTGGCTAATATGTAAAAATATCTCTCTCCTTACCTCTTTTCTCTTTCTCTTTAATAAGTCACCATTTTATTTTTTATTTCTTTTTCATTTTTCAATTTCATACCTTATCTTGTCCACAGTGCTGGCTCATGTCTGAAATTTTGGGCTGCAATAGTATCTTTTAGAAATATAAAAGTGGTATCTAAGCCATATTTCTGAGGTATTGTGAATCAAAATTTAATGGGATTCTGCCTTGAGTAACAATATTGAAGTACAGGGTTACGATATGACCACTGGATTGGTAATCAAAATATTTTTATAAAAACTACCACATATACTACAAGAAACATACTTGAAATTATAAATAAGAATAGTAGAGTATTTACGAAATGTTATGTAATGTTACTCAGCAAAAAAAAAAAAAAGCCAGACATTATTTTCAATTTGATTGTTTAAAAGAGGTTTCCCTGGACAGGAGTTTTTTAGTCAGTAAGAAGGACCTTGTGTCTTAGAAGAAATAGCCAAGGAACTACTGAACAGTGAGGGTGGTGGGGGCCTGTAAGGTCGAGGGCTGGGAAGGGGTAATTTGCTGTGAAAAGCCCGGAGCCCATTGAGATAGGGCGCCTCTGAGCACCAATGTCTTCGTACTCGGAGCGAGAGGGAGCAAGGCGGGAGCAGGAGGACACTGACTGCACACAGACGCATCGCTGTGTGACACCAGGGTGTCCAGGGAAGGATGCGGTGATAATCCAAGGGAGAGGGTAACGAGCGGGGAAAGCGCGAGTCTGGAGATCTATCCTGGCAGGGCGTGTTGTGCGGAATAGTCTTGATTTTTGGCGGCCACTCCGCAGATGATTCCCCCCCGTGGAGAGCTGGAGTGAGTGTGGACAAGCTGTATGGGAGATTACAGGTCTTGAGGTGACCTGAGGAAAAAAAAAAATCCAATAATTACAAGAAAAGAAACAAAACAAGAAATGATATTGAGGGATCATGAGCCTCTATTTTACAGCCAAATGAAAAGTTCCTGACTGGGAAATTGATATTCTGCCTCAGAATTTCTTTTCTGAAAGCTGCTTTCCGTGACTTACAGGGGAGTTGTCAGAAGAGGAGAGGTGGCATCAGTGTTCATGCTAGGGTCCAGCTGTGTCACCAAGTTGTGGCGTTTCTTTGGACAAGTCGCTTCACGTCTGTCAACCTAATCTTCCCCTGCAAAGCAAAGCATTTAAGTTAGACAGTCTGTGAGGTCCTTTCCACCTCTGCTAGTTAATGAACTTCATGATGTTGAGTGTCCAAGCAGTGCCTGTCACACATACTCAGTGGCTAAGAACCTGACTCAGGTGACCTTTCCATTTCATGGAAGCTACTATGAGTTTCCAAGTGTACAACTTAAGAGTTTCCCTTGGTAGATAGTGGTCATCGGCCGAAATCCATTCAAGAACTTTGGTATGTCCAGCCCTGTGATAAGATGACGTTGTCCCTGCTCTCAAGAAGCTTACTGTCCAACTGTAGAGTCACATAAACACAGGAAAAATGAAAAAAGATGAGAGATGTCTTACGTTTCATTGCCAAAGATAAGGGATGTCTTATGTTTCAGGCCATTATGTTTCATTGCCAAATCAGAGCTCTAGACCAAGAGTTTGAATTTTGTGGAGCAGGAGCTTTCTGCAGGCTGAATGGCCAGAGGCAAGGGATGGGTGTGAGTTTGGCCTTGGAGAGCAAATATTCTGTTCTCCAAAACAATTTCTTCCTGTATCCTGATTTTGTGGGGTGATAGCTGAACAATCACACACACACACACACACACACACACACACACACACACACACACACTCCCAAGGAGGAGGTCCAAAGCTCTACACAGCAGGACCCTAAATGAACCTCTGTTAACTAGGTTGGGATGATGGAGATGAGGGATATGAGGGGCTCAAATCCAGAAGCCTCCATTTTAGTGGGTTACAACCTGGGAAAATTCACCTGAGATTAAACACTCCTCAGGTAAGTAGATCAATCACTAAGCCTGGGGTCAAGAGTCTTGGGTTCAAAACCTCATTCTGTCATTTACTAGGAATCTAAATCTGGAAAAGTCTCTTACACTATTTGACCTTGGTGTTAGACATGATAATTTTTCACTATGTTCTAGTAGGTTATAGTTACAAATAACAAAATTAGAAGCAAAGTAAGAAAAGTTAAGGACTAACTTGAAGATCTTGAGTGTACAAGGGATAACTGGCAGAGGTCAGAGGTGGCTTCCAGAAGGGTAGCTGTTGGGTGTTGAGCATAGAGACTGTTGGCTTACTCTGCAATTTAGACTAGAGTGGGCCTTTCTGAAATATTCTTCCCTCTCTTCAGAAAATTTAGGGTTTCTTCATCTTTGTGCACTCCACCCTTTCAACAAACACATCTCATCAGGAACAGGAATTACATCATATGTAAGTGCTAGGTATAACAATGACCATATAATTTATGACCCAAACCAGGAAACTATTGAGAGTTAAAGAGGTGATATTAATAATTACAATAGATAATAGTTTAAAACCAAGCTTGTTCTGGGGAAGCTGGATAACTCTGTCCAAAAGTTTCTTCATCTTTGCAAATTAGAAACTCCTACTTCTAAACTAGAATTACTAATTCTAATATACCCTCACCACACACACTGAAGAGTTTCAACAAACAAACAAACAAAAAAAGCCACCTTTAAGAAACAAAAAATCCTTAGGAAACAATGCTAAATGTCACGAAACTGAAACTCATTTTGAAGAAGCGTGATACAGGATGAATATATGTATACATATGTGAGAAAAAGAGTTTGTTCACTCACACATTTCTTTTTGACTTAAATCTGAAGAAAACCAAGATGGTCCTAATTTAGAGCTTTTGTGTGCATGTGTAAAAGTGTGGCTCTCTATCAATCCCTAAAGAATGTGGCTATTGGATGACAGAGGAAGAGGGAGAGAAGGAAGCCCTAGAGCAGAGAGATGAGGGGGCAGAGTTGGGATGCAGACATAATTTAAAATTATAACCCAACAAATGCAAAACAGGAAGGGAACAGCATTTTAAAGAGGCTGACAGATAGCATCAGCTCATTAGTGGTTCCATTACAGTGTACACTGGTTTCCTTTCTCTCCTAGCATACACACAAAAAATAAAATAAAAAATAAAGTGATATATGTGCATGTGGGTATGGAGGAAGTAAATTAAACAAACATAGCTCAAGTTACTTTAGGGTATTCTGAGCACTAACTCTCATCCTGGAAGGTAATGACGAGAATTATGAAATGTGTCAGTCTTTGAAATTAGCCACTGCACTTCGAGTGTAATTGGATTCCTGAAGCATCCCTTCAGTAGGTGAGGAGTGGGGAAGGGTCGGAATGAAAGGGAGTGAGCTCTTTTCACCAGTTGGATTGGACAACAGGAGAATCTACAATGCTGGCACAGCAGGGCTGTCAAAGATTGGAGAACTTTGTTTCCATTTGGAAATGATTAAGGCCTTATTGCTCCTGTCTTGGATATGAAAGACTAGAAATGCATCAGTTTGATGTAACTAAGGTTGAGTGACAACTCTATGCATGTAGTTAGCAAAGTTCGTTGAGAAGGAGAGATCACCGAGTTTCCAAAGCTGAACCATAAGAACTGAGTACCTCGATTGAATTTGATAGCTCTTAATGGGAAACTGTACTGAACTGGCAAAAAAAAAAAAAAGAAGCAATGAGATTTCATGAAAAAGATCAAACTGAAATTTAGTTTTTAAAAAAACCTTAGAATGAATCCTGCTCATTTTATCTGGTATAATAGTAGAAATTATTTTAGATGAAGAAAGACAATGTCAGAAATAGCAGAGTGGAATTTTAGAGGTGGAATTAGAAGAGGGCAACGGGAAGTTAACTTGCTTTTCTGCTCCAAAATATCCCCAGCAATCATGTCTTGGTGTCAATGTAGGATTTGATTCTTTTTCATTAAAGGTGGAATAGAATTTCCTAGGGAGGATTTCTGAATGGAGCTTGGGTTGTAACCACTGAACTGAGTAATCAGAATGCCACTCTGAAGTGTGCAGCAGCTGCCACCACCCCCTATTGTCTGATAATGACACGATTCCTCCATTTACGTTAACGTTCTCATTCTTGACTTCTGCTCGGCCATGGGCAGTAAGGCCTCATTGCATGGCTCTTTGGAATGCTCTGGAGAACACTTCTCCCCACTTCATCCATGATTTTCTGAGACGCAGGAAGGGCAAAGGCCCAGAGTGATTCACTGAAGGTGCATATGGTATTCATTTTGCAGAGAACAAATATGGAACAGTAGAAAAAATGACAGTCACACCATTTGCATTTGGTATGTAAATTCAAGATACATATTGATTTATATGTATAATTTAGTAACCCCCCCCCCAAAAAAAACCCCCAGCTAGCTAAGTAAACATGAATACCCATCCCAAGCTAAAGGCTGGGCTCATGGTGGTGTTTGTAAATGGCACTCCATGGTAATACATCTCGGCATGCAAATGTGTACAAACTAAAAACTGTTGCTAGTTTAAACAACACCTTTCTCAGGAAGCACACGATTTAGCAGCTTGTATTTTATGCATTGGTCTCCAGGGCAGAAAGCCTTTTTCTCATCTTATAGTGAAGATAGGACAAATAATTCATCCTGTTCTTTCCTTGCTGAAGTCTACCTTCAAGCTGATATAGCCTAGCCTTTTTAACATTTTTTTTCCTTTTGTTGTTTCCATGCATGAAGAACTTGAACATATGTTTTTCCATAACCTTCTGGAATGAATCTAAATGCCTTAACTGTCTCCATCTTTATCCAAACTTGTTTCCTATTCTCACCAAGCTTCCCCTAACCCTCAGACCCTGAAAGAGACCCTCCAGAGATAATTTCTTACTGTTTCCTTGGACACAAAAATATTCTCACCACCATGCTTTTGCCAATCCAGTACCATCTCAGAGAATGCCCTCTCCCTCATCCCTCAAAATCCCATTAATTTTTTAGGCTCAATTTGGACTTGATAACCTCTGCAAAGCCATCATAAAATTTGAGACTACTCTAATTTCTCCTTTTCAGGACTAGTCACAGCACTTGTCTCAAGCTCTACTGTCAATCTCGGTCATACACAGTTGTATGAGGCACCCTAACAATATCATAAATGCTCCTCTTGGTTTCTCAACCAAAGAAAATGTTCCTGAGAGAAAGGATGTCATCCCTTCTCAACAACACACTCCATTTGGCACAAAGATGGACATACAAGCTATGCCAGCACAGAGTGCTAGACTAAACTGAAAAAAACATTTCCCCAATGCTCATCCTTGTTTATCATTATTTTCAGCCTGCAATAACAAGCCATCATCAGTGACCAGAGTCTAAAATGGGTTAGCAGAGGAAGTTAAAGAGTACAAGAAGTGTGTTAGAGGGTGTATTTAGGACTTTCCTTTTGTTCCCGCTCTGCTATAATGCTTGTCATGAGGATTTCTTATTTGTAATGAACAGCAACATGTGTATATTAAATGCAGGGTTCCTGAACCTCAACACTATTAAGACTTTGGGTAGGATGATTCTTTGTTATATGGGAGTCCTCCCTGTGTATTTAGAATGTTTATAAGGATCCCTGGTCTCTGCCCACTAGGTGAGAGTAGCTCCCCCTGATCCCCATGCCTGTGTACCACAGTCGTGACAACTAAAAATGTCTCCAGGCATCGCCAAACGCCCCTGGTGGGCAAAATCTGCATCAACTTCCCTCCATCCACCCCTGCTAAAATACACTACTATAATCAATGATCGGACATTCTTAAAACATTGGCCTATCCTCAGCTGGTTAAATAAACCCATATGATACCTTAATACTTTACTTTCCTGAGGAAAATTCTCCTTTTTTCATATTACTTATTTATTATTAACAGATATTCACATAGCCCTTTGTATGCCCTTAGCTCTCACTGTTTCAAGTATTTTACAAAAATTAACACATTAAATTCTTATACCCACAAGGTAGGTATTATAATTATTCCCATTTTACAAATGGGGAACTGTGGTACAAGGTCACACAGCCAGTAAGTGGTAGAGCTGGGATCCAAACCTAAATGTTCTGGCTCTGAAGTCTGTGCTTTTCACAAAGGCAAACACTAGTTTCCTCTGGAGTGGTTTTCATAAAATCAGAGGAGGGGCATTTTTGTAAGTTTCCACCAGTTCAGGGGATGCCTAATTTGGAGATTAAGCATTACACCTACTTATTGTTTTAAACATCCATGCTTTCTTTCTTCTTACAGCTTGCTTCTGAGTGAGCTCTTCCTCATGGCTGGGATGGGGACACACACCTGTACTGGACACAGGGTTGTGGAGGTGCACTAGAGATATTGGATATACTTCAGAGGCCATGGAAAATATTCAGTCTGTTAATTAATCCTTCAGTTCTTTGTACCCATGGGAAAAACCCCAGACTGACTGCTGTTTTGTATTTTCACTTATTTTATATCATCAGGCTACTCTCCAGCTCAAAATTCTAGCAGGTCTTTACTTCTAGCTGTGCTGAGTCTAAACTCCTTGGACAAGATAAGACCTTTCATTATCTCACTATTCCCCACACAGTCCATCTGCATGGTATGGGTCAGCATCCTCACTTCCCCTTCTAATCCTCACATGTCCAGGTACTCTACCTATCCTTTTAAGGCATGGCACAATTCATCTCCTCTGTGAAACTTCCCCTATCGTTGAAATCCTCAGCTTTCTTTTTCTGAACTCCTTTATCTTTTGTTTTGTTTCCTGTGCTATCCAAATCTGCTCATGAGGAGAAAAATTTGTGTTCTGTGTTAATTTTCAAATATTTATATTCACCTTCTCAACTGGATTGTATAGGTCTTGAAGGAAGAGTTGTGTTTTTTCCTGTACGTTTAGCCTCTAGATGAGGTACAGGTCAGGGACTCAACCGAGATGTGTACCCACTGGTCATTCATCATCAACTTTGTGCTCCTTTTACCATGCACGGTAGCCATGCATTTCTGTCCTCACTGCCAAGGGATGCCAAACTGCAGCAAAATCCTCCAGTCCCTGACTTATAGTTCTACTGATGATCAGCTATAGGACACCATTTAATAATCCCCCAAGAAAATGCAATTTCTCTAAGAAGGTGAAATAACGTGTCATATCCAGTCAGTATGATCCAATTGCTTACCTTTAAGGGAGGAAAGTGACTAGAAGTATTCATGCTGCTCTTGAGAAAATCATGCCAATAAATTGCATGGCCTTGGTGTAGGTTGTATTGGGTGACAGTATCAGAGACATGTCCTTGGGGTGAGGGAAATTTAGGGATCTTCTAGGCTTCTACCAAAAGTAGGAGAAGTGATATTCATTTTTTAAAAGCTAGATTTTCATTGGGTCATTTACTTTCCTCGGTGATGATCGCGGAAACTTTCAGTATTCACAGTATTTAGACGATTTTCAGTATGGTGTCTCTTTGATGATACATATGATATGTACAGAACAGGAGGTATTACCTCAGATCTATAAAATTATTAGTCCTGAGATATAAAGATATTCACTTAAGTGAACACCAAGACTTTCTTATACTATTTTAAGACTTAGCACCTTTAAGTTGTTTTGGTTTCAGAAGTCACATGACTCAGCAGAGAGAAACCTCTGAATACTACAATTCACTCAAGTTTATAACATAGTGGTGAATTATTTATGGACAATTTTAATATGAAACTGGAATTTCCTTTGCCCTAATCCCAATTAATCAATTAAATATAATAGAAAAGTTATCAAATATCTTATGTTCTAGGCATGATGAAGTGCATAGCTTCTTACAAGGATTTTAGTAACCTCAAATTCATTAAAAAAGTCAAATGGAAAGTTTTATTTGAGGATAATTCTAAAGAAAATTAACTACAGAGCTAAATGGATATTGTTTTTAAACTGTTGTTTTTATGTCCTTCTTGTATATTATGAGTAAATAACTGCACTGCTTTTCTATTTTGCATATGTGGTGGAGTTCATGCACCTTCTGGAAAGCCTGGTCCATTGGCTATTCTAATTCCATATTGGCATCTTTCTGGAAAATTCCAGCTTTCCTATCCCTGGTATAAATCTCTGACCCTGCTTACTTACAACTGACCAGTTACTCCCCACCCTCCACAGTGGCATTTTTATTAATAATGAATAATAATATTATTATTAATAAATAAATAATAATTCCCTGTTTATGGGATCTAACCTATTTTAGCATCAATGGTTGCACCACTCACTAATTATTCATGTTATTTTTTGTGAATCCCAACCTCCTGAGATTTCCTGAATTCCAAATGCTTTGCTTTTGGATAAATCCAGTGAGGTGTATTGTTCCTGTCTCTCTCTGACTAAGGGTCCATCATCTGGCTCTTCACCCATCTTCCTGGGAAGCTGATTTTCCTGTGAATCTATGGGACATTGCGCTAACAACAGGGGATGGGAAGGTATCACTTACGTTTTCTTTCAGAAAGAAGTTCATGTTACAAGATCTGAGACCTATGAAGCCAAGATGAACTGCCACACTTTCACTAGGTGCACTCGGATGATTTCCTCACAGGAAAGATCCTGTGCAAGAAAAATTAATTTAAAGCAGGAAACAAAGAAAGCATGCTTTGTATTTTTCCCCTGCTAGGGTGATATTTCCTCATGAAGGGCTCAGCATCCATATGGCCACCAGCACTAATCTGTGATCATAGCTTTGGAGCAGTGAGCGTAATCAGCCGACGACCTGAGGAGTCCCCTGCCTCACTCCTGTTTGCCATTGTCCTACCCCAACATCGAGATCCCATTTCCTGAACTGGAGGAATAAGCACATTAAAATATTCATTCATTAATCCAGAAATTTATAAGGACTAATGTAGGAAAGAGACTTATAGGAAATAGAGTGATTGCTAACTCTAAATTCCAGTTCCCAAAGAGCTTTCAGTCTAACTATGCCATCTCAAATGCCAGAAATGGTGTTTCTACAAGGTAAATTCTAAAAGTTTAGATTCAGGATTTTGGGGACAGATCTGAGTCAGGGTTCTTTGTTAAGGAGGACAATCTTAGAGTTTGGGGTGGCCCAACAAATGACAACAAATAGGCTTGTTTATATCCATACTAACTAGTACCACTTATATTTATACATCACATTCATAACAAAACATGGAAGAAGGAGCCCAACATCTTTTATAACAGGACCATAGCAATCAATGGTTTGTTTTATTTTTTGGTGTGTGCTCTCTTTTCTGGGTTCTTTTTGTGAATGGATACTGCTTTTGGAATGTGGAGGAAAGCATGGTTTAAAAAAAGTTTTCCTTGAAGAAAGAACAATTCATGCCTGGGGATGCTTAATGAAAAAGGTGGAGCTGAGGCATTTCAGGATATTAAGGGTCTGAGAGACTTGGTAGAGTAGCAAGGCCACATACATCCTTACAGGAATACTTTCCTTTTATTAATTTCAGCCCATCTCTGTTCCTCATTCATGGCAGACCTCTGAGGAAGCAATGGATCCATGGTGACGATATTAGCGGCACTTTAATGTTCACAGAAGCCAAAACCAGTTCAAGGCTGCCGAGCTCTGGTTGATAATCTTGTTCTATGATAATCTTGTCACTGTTTGCCAAACTCAGGCTTCATTTTCCTTTCATTTATTCATTTTTATTAAATACATTATATAATGAGAGTCAATCAGGCACCATCTTAAAAACTGAACACCTTCCACTCAAGAAAGAATGAAAGTGATAGCAGTGTCTCCTACTCTTCCACGGATCACAGCTGGCCCATGGCTCGCTCTGGCCGCCAGCATCACTGCATTTTCTTTGGCCTAGGGCAGATTAGAATCCCTCAGTCTGAAAGGTAATGCTTCAGGAAAACTCCTGACATTGGCCAAATGGCATTGTTGTCACCTAGTATCCTTTCTCTTCCCAACTAAGAGCAATTTCTCTTTGATATATTCTTCGATGTTAGGAAGTTGTGGATGCCTTAGAAAATTGGTAGAAAACAAGATAAGTGAAGACGCTCTATTATTAGCAGGTTCACAAAACCTTGGAAACCAATCCAAAATGGTGTTCTCATAATACCCAGTAAATGTTGTACCCATTTGTTTTCCTGAAAAAGAAGGAAACTCTCCATGCTAGAGGCAGGGAACTGCTCATACTAAGAGACCCAAGGGCTGATCTTATGGGACAGTATCCTCCAAGGGAAAAAGAAATATTTTCTGCTTGAGTTACATTCCATTTGATTCAACAGAAACTTACCAAGTCCCCTCTAAGTACAATAGAAATGCAGAAGATTCAAAGATGAATGAAATAGTCCAGTCCCTCCTTAAAGAAACTTTAGGGACACAAAATACAAATAACCTTAAACTCCATGAAGACAGTGAACAACACCTAAAACAGTTACACACAGTCTGTGTTCAGTAAACATATTTGGAGAAATGAGATAGAATATGCTAAGTGTTGGAAGCATGGTCAGAATAAATGTCCCTGGTTCTTGAGAAAGAAGATATCATACTTGTTTGGAAGAGGCAGTGAGAGTTTCACCACCAAGGGAGAGCCTTGTGAGGCATATGGTGAAGGAAAGATGGTATGTTGGAAAATGGAGAGATGGATGGGTGTGTCAGAAGAGGGGATGGTGTAAGCAATGGAGAGGAGCCTGGGACATGTGTCAAAGACAAGAGGAGGTGTGGATTAAATGACAGGCTGGGCCATGCTGTTGAGGATCTCCAGTGCCAGATGGGGAAGATGTCCAGGTGATAGGTGAGGTCACACTTTTTCTCTGGCTTCCCTTTATTTAAGTTTATTATTGGCAATGCTGGAGCAGATCACAAAAGACATAGTTTTAATCAATCAGTAGGTGTTAGTGCCAGGATATTTCTTCCTGACTTCTAGGTCAAACTTCACATTTTTGTCAATCTCTCTACATTCCTTCCCTTACTCTTTGTGCCATTTTGTTATACTGGCCCTTCTCTCTCCATCTTTTCCTCTCTCCCTAAGTTACAATTTGGATAATATAAAATAGTAAGATGACATGGTCTTGGAAAGAGGGCACACATCTGTGTTGCATAATACTTGAATGGAGGGAAGTGTTAAGAAGATTTGATCCATTCTTGGTTAGGTTTTCTTTATATGCTTTCAAAGAAGAATGAAGAAAGTCATGCAAATACTGCTTTCATAAAAAATCATAGCCAAGCTCCATTCTGTATTTTCTAGGAGTCAAGCTTCTCATTTTTATACATAGGAGAAATCTAAATGTCTTGATCCTATAGAATGAATTTTCACCAAGGCTCAAGGGGAGGAGGAAGACAAATAAAAGGAAGCTGTGTTATTAGCTGTGATGGCCACACCTGGGAAAGACTGGGACAGTAAAGCCCAGCTGCATATGAAATCCTTGAAGTTTCTCCTAATAATCTTTCATGCATCCTACTGTCACTGAGCCTGCCCATATCAGCACAAGCTGTAGAAAAGCACAAGCTGTTCTCTGGTCATCATTGTTTTTAAAGTTCTAGCTTTCTTGGTCTGTATTCTTTCCATTCTGATACCTTCTCTATCTGCTTCAGGTTCCCAGAACAAATGACTCTTGCCCTCCTGATTCTGTTTCTTCATAATGAAACCTGCTCTTGTGTTCTTTGAGCACTTTAAGTGAACATGGTCAGTGTCAGTATAGAGCAATACATCCCAAGGAAATATTAATTTTAACCAAAACCAAAATCTTAACTTGAAGAAAAATCTCCCCAATTAATTTATGACCATGCATTCTAGGGTCCCTCCTGGTGCCCTGAGAATTCAGAAGCATTATCGCTAGCTGCACATAGGCAGAAAGCTCTAGGAGTTGCACTTTGAAAGGGTGGGTTTGTTATCAGATCTTGGAAACCATATCAGCCAATCCCGATTAGTCAAGATTGAATGTTTTGGTCTAATGGAGCCATTTGAGATTTTCTTCCTGGATCACAACCTGAGATTACCTCCCACTTTCATACTTTGCTAAGTTCATCTACCATTGGTTATACTCATCAGTGGTAGGCTAATAAATAAGAGTTCCTTTGCTCTTGACTAAGATATTTAATCTTTCTTTTGTGTTTAGATAGTGGTTACCATATTTATTAGAGGTTCTTCACCAAATATTTAATTATTTTTGTAAAAATGTTTGAGTAAAATTTGAATTTGTTTTGACAAAAGAATGTATTTTTGTTCCTTAGTTCTTCCTTTTGAGTTGCTAAGAGTGTAAGAAGAAAGAATGCAAAAACTAAAATCGTAACTTTAGAATATCTATAGCAGAATAGGAAAGTTAGCTGGTGGACACCACACCAAACAAATGACTTGATCCAACAGTTTGGTTTTTGTTTTTTCCTGAAAGCTATTCTTTTGGATCTACAGAAGGCTCAGCAGTGAATTGGCATCCAGATGGGCTCTAATTCAAGCATAACCATGGGGAGGCCCAAGTACCCCAAAGTGATGGAATTACACCTTGTCTTGAACAGATGGCAGAGCTAGAGACCTGGGATTTCCTAAAATGCAACCAAAAGGAACATTTTGTCTTAGTACAAATGTGTTAAATATCAACATTATTTTAGAGAATGCTCTTCAAAAGCTAGCTTCAACATTGACGTGGTGTGGGAACAACTCTTTGTAATGCTGACGCTTAAGTGAAAAAGTGCAAAGTGCAAAGTCCTTTGAGGTATAGCACAGTGCCTAGGACAGGCACAAGGCATACGAATAAACCAACACAATCACATCCTGACCACTCCAGGATCGCTGGACATGCCCTCAATGCAAGCATATTCTCTGAGCAAAATGTTGAATTTGTGTAGCCCATCAGCCACCCTCCCACCCTCACCCCTGGAGTTTCCTCTGATGTCCAGGTGAGCTCCTGAGTAGAGAAGTGGGAGGTCAGAAAAGGCAAGGTATAGATTATGGCCAGGAAGCCCTCTCATTGGTTTGCGCAAAATGTGACATAAGGTCTGCCCCTTAGGCAACCACTGATATGTTAACTACTAATTAACAAACAAGTGTCCACCCACCCACCTCTGTACTTTTTCTCATGCTGATCCTTACCTTCCACACTTTTCCCATCTAATCTGTGGAATCGAAACTTCATCATCTTTTAGGTTTCCTCCAAGGGATCTGTAAAAAAAAGCCCATGAAGTTAGCATGCTCTTCTATCAATTCTTGTTTCACTTACTATCTGTCCTACTCAATGGGAACTTTTCTTTGAGTTGTGCTGTGAGGAATAATTCACATATATGTCTTATCAGCACAAAATGATTTCCAGGCTCATGATAAACTCACACATTGTATCTTTCTTTTCTTCACTTAGCACATAGCTTAATGTATATATAATATATGTGTGCGTGACATATACATATAAATATATACATATATAGGTAGATACTTCTTTTGACAACTGGTATATGTGCACTACAAGGAAGTCAATTATGAATCAGTGTAAAACTTTAGCAAGTGTAACAGTAATGAAATATGGTTCTCCATTTCAGGTTTTGGTGCACTCTGTTCATCCATCCATCATATTAGGCTAAGTTTCCCCAGAGATGATATAATGTGACTGCCTGAAGCAAATGAGTACTTTCTCTTCCTGCACAGACCTTTCTCTCTTCCCAAGGTGAGTTGTCAGATACTGTGAAGGAAACTTCAAAATTCCCTTTATTGCTCTATAACATCTAGAGCCTAGAATAAGAGGTAAGTAGCATTTCTTGTTTCATCTTCCCTGATTTTTCCCACTGCCGTTTGACTCCTCTTAAACCTCGAGATCCTAAGCAAAAGAAGAATTAGACTTGTTCCTGGGACCCCAAGGCTCTCTGTTTCCAGTGCCATTCCATGTAGGAAATAAAAGTTAATGAAACATTCTCCTAATAGTCACCATTAGTTCTTATAAATAGTTTATTTCTCTCAAGCTCTACTCTCTTCAGTTCTTGCATGTCCACACACAGAGAAGAATGGAATTCTGCCACATGCCAACTCTTATCCAAATTCTCCAAGTTTTTAGCAGCTATAACGACTTTTGCTATTCTTCTCATTGACCATCTGTTAGGGTTGCAAGGGCATCACTAAGTTGAATTTGGGAGACAAGTAGGACTTGTTTGGAATAGGAGAAATAACACATTTATGATGTACAATCACATATTTCACTTGCAGTGTTCAAGGACAAGTTTATATGTTTTGTGTATGCACATGTTCATGTGCGTGTGTGGAGGAGAGGAATGGTACATTGGTGAGAAAGTTGGAGACAATGTGTATTTCCAGTGTCGGGGGAAATTCTGTGTGTGTGTGTGTGTGTGTGTGTGTGATGATCTATTGCTCCTGATTCACATTTATTTGAAATTTGCATCACTGTTTTCTATTGCATATATATATATCACATTTGACAGTTGGTTTGACTTAAATCCATGCTTTATGAATCACCCATATTCATAAGTTTTGGCATAATTACAGAGAAACTTTATAGTGGTTCCAATTGCATACATTTAGCTGGTTATTTAGATATTTCAATTGATTCAGCCATTCAATGGAAAGGTCCAGCAAATGCCCCTAATTTGACATTGTTAGTTGTGGGCTATTTTTTTCTCCTATATCAGCCACTGTGGCTAATTAGGCAGCAGATTCAGATCTTCATGAATTTTTCAGGCTGGTACGTGTTCCTTCCCAGGGCTAATTTGCTATTATCAGAGGAATGACTCTGCTGTACATCGTTGGTGGTGTCTGACCTTATTCCCTTATTCAGATTGAAATTAGTTGAGGGACTGTGGCCAAGGAGGTCATTGGTAGATCATCTCTCAAACAACAGGTCTGCCTTAGAGAATGTCCCTTTCTTGCTCCCTTCCATTGCCTGTCCTAGCCTTTGCTACTGAGGGCTTTATCAAGATGGAATAAAATTCAATGAAACTTTTATCAGTAATTTCAGAAACTTAAAAATTCCATAGAAAACTTAGTTATAAAACATGTGCAGAGGACTAGAATAATGCCATCCTATAAGCTTTCTGTGTTAACAGTGAGGGGAATTTGGCATACCCTAGTAAGGGACAGAATTTTGTAAAACTGAATGAGAAATAAGGAAATCTGCTTTTTTATGTAATTTGCTATTGCCTTATTAGGGATGCCAGGCAAGTCTAGGTTTCCTGGGATGGCAAATAAGGTCATTCCACTTAACCTTCTTTGTGAAGCTATAGGGGGAAAGGAAGGGTAGTACACCACCCACCTGTAAATTGTTGTTTTCCATTATAGCTGGTTAGTGGTTGGAACTGTTAATAAGAATCACACATTTATGTCTATGAAAAAGTCATCAGTAGTAATTTCCACAAATTGGTTGTAATTTCCAGTAAGAAAATACCAATTAATTCATTCACTAAGAACTGTAATGAGTTAGCCCAATGGAGACTGGTGTGGTGGTGACATTCAGGACTTCAGGGTTATAAATAACTCTTGGTAGTCCTCAGTACTTTGTATTTTCACCTCACAAGGATTAAAAAAAGAAAGATAATGTTTCTTACAGGACATGAAGAGAATATCTCACAGGAGAGTGTTTTAATCCTCCCCTTTATTTTCCTTCAGCAATTTTCTTTCCTAATTTTCCACTGGGAAGAGACAATATGGCATTTAGCCCCCTTTCTCCCTCATGATTTGTATATAATTAGGGGCTCAGAAATGTTATCCTTCAGCTCTAAAAGAAGCTGCTATACCATATACTGGAATACAAAGGGTCATTTTACTTTTGGTATACATACTACTTAATTAAAAATTTTTTATTGCTGTTGTTAAGTAATTAAAATTTAAAAAGTGATTTCTCACAAATATTTATTAATATTAAGTTGTTTTTGGCATACACCAGTAAATTGCAAGCAATTGCTTTACTCTGAATGTGTAATTAAAATGACTAAGTAATTATATTTTTCCTTGAGTATAGTTGACACTATCACATTTTTCTAAGTTTTGGTTTATTTTTATTTCTATTAGTGAATACTTCATAGAAGCAGAGAAAGACGTGTCAGTTATGAAGGAGGAAAACTACTCTTACTGAAATTTTGAGAAAGACAAACAAATATTGTGTGCCATGTTTTCATTCTCATACACTTTATTTTCCTAGATGTCTTTCTTCTTCCTTTATCTCCTGCTCTGCATTTCACTATTATTATCTGTATGGTTATTTAAACATTTCTAGAATGCATATCTTAACTAAAAATACTTAATTTTATATATTTAGACTTTTACTCAAATTAGAGTACATAGGTGATATGTCTATTCAACTACACTATTTGGTCTACTAAGTCCTTGTCATATCCTTCTCTCTTGCTTTTCCTCAGATATAATGAATTCTCTTACATTCCTCTTTATCACCAACAAATACCCATGGAGACTCCCCAGTGTGCAGGCTCCATGCCATGTGCAGTCTTCTATGCCAATCAGCTTGCATGTCTTACCTACCGAGGAGCTCGGCATCAGATGGAGGGAAGCCTGCATCAACATGATGGTTTCTTCTCAAAATAAAGGTGAGTGAAAAGCAAATGTGAAATAACACACTTAGTAAACATCTGTTATTCTTAACCACAGTGCAGGATGAAGGGCTGCCAATGCAGTGAAGGTTAAATAGTAGGACAGGATCATACTGAGAGAAGACTCCTTGGTGAATATCTCAGAAAATGAAGGCAGAGCCCACATCTCCAGTCTAAGAGCTGTAGTCAGAGGAATAAAACCAGCAATTCTTTTCTTGGAACAACAGAAATGGAGGGAGCTCTTCCGGATACTGTTGGAACAAGTCTTACTAAAGAAAGTTTGGGCTAAACAAAAAATTACGAAACTCAGACTTCTCCTTGTGGCCATGATGGAGTAACAGGGACAAGATTTACCCTTCTACCTGAAACACCTGGTGTTCATGCAGGGTCAGAGTACCACTTCCCACCAGTCAAACTGGAAACCACAATATTTATGAGTCTAGTACTCAGAGGAGTCTTGCCTTGGTAGTAGTGCTGGAGGGCTATAGTCTTGCCCAAAAATTCTTGAAAGTCAATCTCAAGAGCATCAAGCTGTTTCAGGTTAACACCATAACCCAGGTTAGTAGGAAGCTGGTTGTTGGGGAAGCAAGTGGAACACAGTCTGCATCTGCGGGGAGCCCTGCAGGGCTTGCCTTGATTGCTGGTGAGGAATCATGGCCATAAAGAGCTATGAGAATTCAAATCCATCAGCCATAACAAGAATTCCTCCATTCTCCAATATGCCACCAATGAAGAACCTCTACATTCAAAATGAGCAATAAACAGAGAGGTGCATATAATCTATCCTTAAAAGTGAGTGAAAGAACAGGAAAAACAAAAATAAGATATTACTAGAGCATGACACTTCATAAAAGATCCAGGAAAAGTTACCATAGATCAGCTGGAAAACATGTTTGAAAATATCATCAAATGTTTTTTCAGTAGAGAAAAAACACCACTATCAAATAAAAGTATGAAGTAGAACAATACAGAGGTGCAAGAGATCCTGCATTTGGGTAGAAGGAGGCAGCACCAGGACTGGAATGTCTTAGAAAGAAACATAAGAGAAAAAATATCACAGAAAGAAGGCCACACTTATACCACAAGGGAGAAGAGACTCTAAAGAAAAGTAAATAAACAAATAAGCAAACAAATAAAAAACAAACAAAAAAGTATGAAGAGGGAAGATATGCAAATTTGGAAGAATGAGCAAAAAGAAATAGAATGATCAAAATAAAGAACATTGGAGATGGTAGACATGGAAGACAAACAAGGGGGTTTGAGGATAAGCATGAGGAGTATCCCTAAAGAAAAGAAACGAAATACTGGATTAGAAAGTTGTATTTAAATATTAAGAAGACTTTTCACAAATAAAGGAAGGTTTGAATCTAATTCAGTAGTTCCTTTACTTCTTTCAAGACTCAAGCCAAGATTACCTTCCTCAGAAAGCCTTCCTTGCATAACTTCACACTGAACTTACTCTATTTTTGCAAAACAAACGGTATACCTTATAATGTTATATTTTCTCCAATGATTTCATTGGCTTCTGTTGTTTTAAGTTTGGAAAATCAAATGCTTTCATGAGGATTAGGGCTGCAACTTTCTATTCTTATGTTCCCCTTTGCATTTTGGACAGACTATGTGCAAAGTCGTTGCAGTGTAAACAATGGAGAAAATACATAAAACACAAAATTTCTTCATGTCTGAATGTGAGGGTAGATGGGTGCTGATCTGGCAGTTGAGTTCTGCCATTGAGGTTGCCGGTTAGGCCCCTGTTACTGATTTTTTGTTGCTTTCTTAAAGGTAAGTGAATAATGGAAGGACAACTATTTGATCAAGACATTGGGAATTACAATGTCCTTTTCTCCCCTCTTTTCTCTATATAATATTTTTTCTCTATGTTATATATTATATTTTGTATCTTGGAGCCAGAATAGTTCCTGCTTCATTATACACACTTAATAATTATGTTTTGAATGAAAGAATGATTAGTCTCAGTTTCCCCCCACATAAAATAAGGGCATGCACTGGTATGGTCTCTAAACTCTGTTTCCACTGTAAAAATCTACAAACTACCTGCTTTCTGGGTAAGCACTTTTGCTGTGTATTTCAATTGCAGCAACTCTGCAGATGCCTGTTATTTTTATAGAAGATATGTTTGTCCCCACATGTGCTATTTACATGTTCCATGTAGATTTTAACGTCCATCCTAACTTACACAACTTTTAAGAACAGCCAGACAAAAAGTCCAGAGGGCACACTGAAGGATTCTTACAGAAGCTTATAGCATGTCTCCCTTGGCTAATTTGCAAAAGCATTTTTTGATTTAAAACAGAAGGAGGGCGAATCCCTGGGAGAAAACTCACATCCACTAATGTTCCTTCTGGAGTGAGTTATGAAAGAAAGCCCCAGATGGATTATAGACGAAGGTTAAACTTTGAGACACTAATTTATTGGAAAGGTAAAGATAGTAAAAGAACAAAAAGTACCCTGAATTCTATGTCCATGTGTCCTTTTTGCTGCATGCCCATGTGTTCCAGTAATTTAAGATTCTCTAAAATGAATACGTGCATCTGCAGAGGCAATGTCACCAGATTCCTAAGGAAAATCTTTCCCCCTTGGAAACAATAGAAATGATCAATCTAATTGGATTCTCCACTTAGACAAAACTGGACAAACTTTAAAGAAAATATTTCTTTTTGAAAAAATGCAGTCTGATACAGCTGTTTGGGAAGCCTATACATCAAAGTCTACAGTGGTATTCTGGAAAAATATTTTTTTTGTGCAGTGAACACAGCAATATTTAATACCATATTTCATCAATTTAAAGGTACCCATTATTTTCACTTCTCTGAAATCATTTTGTAACCAATAAAGTCTTACAATTGCTGTGGGTCAGGTGAGAGTTGGTCCAGTTGTCATCAGATACACATATGTGCACCTGGTTATTATTCCTTGTGGAGTAGCCTGGCAGTGAATATACAACTGAATATAAAACTTCTCTGTATTTCAGTCAATACACCTGGTAAGGACCATTTTAGGAAGGAATATGCATATTGATTCTTTCTGAAAAACTTCTATTGACACCATTTGGTAAGATAAAAAGAGCACCTTCATTTAAACTTGCACAATAGGGAGTAGTAGTTTGGAAGAAAGTTCTGGATACAGTGATGGAGCACTCCTAAGAAATGCTACATCACCAACATGCTTGAGGAAGAGGACACAGAGGATAATGAATGCACATCTTTATATATTTTCTAAATATCAGTACTTCAGCATCTATTTTTGTTTTTATTTTCTCCCCAAATTCCAGTTAACAATCATGAATCCACAGAACTCTCATTTGGAACTGTTGTCTGAGTAGCAGGTGAAGAGGTTGTGATCAGGCAAACGTTGGAGTGCATGCTTTAAAAAACAAATTTTATGGGATTCTTCAAAAAGTGTTTCTTTAAAAATGAGCTGTGGTAGAAGAATATGTTAATGGACCTACTTAATGGTTTCTATATCCATACCCTTGGCAATGTGACACTTCATCATAACTGAGAGTCTGTTTCTCCATCTTTGAAACTAGGCTGGCTTTGTAATCAACTTAGACCAAAGAAATAAGGTGGCAGTGGTGGCATGCCACTTTTGAAACTAGGCCTTAAAAAGCCTTCCACAATTTTGCCCTCTCTCAGAATTCTTCTATCACCATGTAGACAAGCCTGGGGCAGCCTAATGGAGAAGGAGAGATCACATGGAGGAGAGCCCAGTTGTTCTATCAAGGGCAACCTAGATTACTTTATAGCCAGCCAACCTTTGAGAATGTAAGATAACTCGGTCAAAGTCAGTATAGTTAACTTACCTTACCTATAGCTGACTGAAGATTTATCATTGAGCCTAGCTAAGAATAGTGGAATTGCCCAAATGACAATTGCCCTTGAACAATAAAAAATGCTTATTGTTTTAACCCCGTGAGACACAGGGTTATTTGTTACACAGCAACAGCTCACCGATACATGAGGGAAGCATATGATTCTCACATAAAATCAGGTCATCTTGAAGTTTACATCAGGATACTTTTTCTGAAGGTGTTTTGAAGCTTTTGAATTCTACATACCCATCTATTTCTGCATTTCCCAGGAGTAGAAGCACTGAAATTCTGTAAGACAGGCTGCTCTTGAGATATTTTCAACTTAGCTGGAATCAATTTAGGATTTGCCAGAAATGTCGTGAGACAGCTTGTTTTAAGTGAGATTTCCTGCTCAGTTTCTTTTTTTAAAAGAGAGGGGAAAAGGAAAGAAAAAAATAATGAATTTTGTATGGATTTCATCTTTGCTGGACACATTCGGACATATAGCAGAGAGGAACCAATGTGTAAGGATCTTTGAGTTCTTTAGAATCTTTGGCAAAGTCTTAAACCACCTGAGAATTGTTACGATTGAGTGTTTGAAGTGTGATTCTAAATTAATAACACTGACATCACAAATGGTTTCCACAAATCAATCTCTCACTACTCAAAAATGTTCTGTTTACAGATTGCTCTGTCTTCTTATGGCTATTTTTTATTTAAGCTGGATAAGTTCTTTTACTATTTTTCTTGTAAATTGCTGGAAGATTGTCTTCATTTCTTTTCAGGCCTCACACTGAAAAGTGCGTTTTAGACACCTTACTATCTGGTTAATATTTTACATTTCAATTTTCCAGTTCAAACCAGGGAACCAGAGAAGGGTATGAATAAAACTTAAGCTATAGGCGAACATTTAGAAAAGAGAAAGAGCACAGTATGAATATGTATGAAACTTATTTAAAATGCCATATTTATGAGTAGAGGAAAAATATTGGAGCCTCGCTTTCTCTTTACATATTTTCAAAACACCACATGGGATTGAATAGGACCAAGTGAAAAGTATAAAAGTTGTCGAGTGTGGCGGGTATTTGAGTGTGGCAGTGAAGTAAAGAGTTGGCAATATGAGTTATCTGGGGCTTACAGATAGGAAGATGCACTGAAGCCTGGGATGAAGGAAAGACATTGGTTCTCTGGCATCCAATTTTCAACAGAACCCTTAGCAGGATGGTCGCCCCCTTTCTGTGTCAGTCTGTTTCATCCTAGAGACCAGGAGTACAGAGTCCACATTCCTCAGCAGGCTGGGGCATGGGCCTGCTTCTGCCTTGGCAACATCCTTAATGCTTCTGTGCCTGCTCTGTACCTGTACCGAATCCGAGTGCTGGTGAAAACACTGTCACCTTGTTGCAGAAGCCCAGAAAGGGGAGAAAGGGCCAGAGAAAATAGTGAATTCGAGGGATTTTAATTTATCTGGCAATTATTTTAACTATTTGGTTCTCAGGCCCATATTAACTCTTGAGTGCTTGAAACAAGAAATGGAAGGGACAGAGGTTGTGCTTGCTGACCCAGTGGTTCCTCATATTGGTTCCTAAAACATGAAAAATCCCACACAAGCACAGGAGACATGGACAGAGGAGTGCGTGTTCATGAAGAAGGTTCTAATTAAATAAGGTATGGACAGATGTTATTTGAGAGTTCATGCAGCAGTAAACATGAATGATGCAGGTCCATGTTTAGCATAGAATGGTTGAGTAAAAAAATAAAACTTCAAGTTACGACCTACTGTGTAATACCACTTGGTATCATCATAAATCAACTAAGCAAAATTATTTATTTCTACCTTGTAAGTATAAAAATTCATAGAAAAGGATTGGGGTGGCATGTGCAAAATAGCTATCTCTCTGAAGGCACTGCAGTGTGGGGAGGGGACTGATCAGGAAATATTTTCATATTTCATATAACCCATTTTTGCACTAATTATGGGAATACATCAATAAAACTTAGCAACATTTCCCTCTCCCCACCATACACATAAACAAAAAAGGCATTCACCTTTGTGTTCCTTATTTTCTGTTTGCAGAAATAAGACTCCTAGATATATTTCATATTTCAACAAATGAAATATGCTCTTTTTGATTTTCAGTAAATTTTTCTCTTGAGGTACTCTACCTCTCTTTTTTTCCTTCCCTTTCCTGATCTCTTTTCCTCCTTTTCAACTAAATTCTTGTGTGTGTTCTCTAACTTTTGTTCTCAGCCTCTCCTCCCTTTTTCTGGGAACATTTACCCTTTCTCACAGAATCAGAATCAAATGGCACTAACAGAATGACTTTCTTAATCTCTGTTTCTAGCTTTGCTTTTCCCAATTGTTGGACATCTCCCCTTGCATGTTCTGCCACCATTTTTGACTCACCTGTTTGGAAGGGCTAAGCTGCTTTTAGGTGACATCTCATAAATGCCCTCTTTGTGACCCTGCCTTGATGATCAAGGAGCCCTTTCTGGCCGAACAGACCATGAAAAGTCCCTCCAGAACTTCCCTCTGCTCCACTGCACACACTTTTCTATGGAGTAGCACTTAAGTCAGAAGTGTTTGCAGGGAAAAGAAGAAGGAATTTACCAGGGAAGGGAAGACCTAAGTGAATCAACATTTTTTTAATCGGTTTCCAGAGGCATTTGTCTATGTGAGAATGAGATGTTTGATATTCTGGTTGAGTAAGTTCTTGATTCCAGGTCATCAATTATGATAATAGAACAAATCAAAAAGTTTCCAGCAAACAGAAATTCTTCATTTCCTGGCTTCAACTCAAGTTTATTGACTGGACTATTGGGTAGGACTATAAATTTCATGTAGAAATGCTAGAAAAGCCTTTGGCTGGGCCTTTGGCTTTTTGCAATCTCAAAAATGGTTTGAGTTGCCTATGACAATTTAGATCACTTATCTCTCCCCTCTCCTCAGACTATCTATAGCCTGAAGCAGGTGCTTACAGATATATTGTTTTCACTCTTGACATGGGAGGAATGACTGGCATATACATTATGTATTGAATTAAATGTATCTGCAACCTTCATTTTCTTCCAAAATATTTTATCCACCTGTCTTCTAAAATGCTGAAAGTGGTAAACATCAGAACTCCATTCCTTGGGGTTATAAAATACAGGTTCCTTCTGAAATATGTTCTCAGGAGAGAGGGTTATTTAATGTGACTTACTCATCTTTCCAAGTAGATTCATATTACTATTCATATCTGTGGACCTGGAATTGTAGTATAAAGTAGAGACAATTACATGAGACTTGGAGTCCAAAGACAAAGACCCAAGTTCAAGGCCTACCTCCTCCTCTCCAGCTGTGTGACTTGGCAAATTGCTTAATTTCTATAAACCATAGTTTCATTCACTGCTAAACCTAAACTTCACTAAGGTTTAAATGAGTATGTGTTTTAGTTAAAGCACCACATAAATGTAAGCTATTGTAAATGTTATTTATAGATAGTACAGATTTTTTTTCAAGATTGGTTTTATCATCATTTGAGAAGGTACTAGGATTCTAAAAGATTTAAACAGCAAAATCCTGTGGACTTTTGAGTAAATTTGAGATATAATAAAAAGAATAACACTTAGTAATTACTTATGATAAGATACTCAGTGCCTTATATACATTCTCATTTCATTCTTACAACAGACAAGTGAGGTATTTACACCCAAAATACAGTGAGAAATCAGGGTTATAAGAGTTAACGTACTTCTGCGAGGTCATGTATAGTAACTAGGAGAGGTCTTCAAAGCTCCAGTGCCTATGCATTCAGCCGTCCTGACTTTCGCACACCACAGTGTACCAATGATGCATTTTTGAAGGAACTCAGGGTTGCAAAATTTGAAAAATTAGAACTCAAGGCAAGTTGAAGGTGATGGGAGATAGGAACAAAGTGCTGACTTGGGGAGCAAGTTGGAAAATATGCTCAGTCTTCCCAATTTTGCTGGCAAGTATCACTTTGTAAATATATACCTTTTACCCCCAGATCTAATATCCTTTTTTATGTTATGTGTTTGGTACCAGGATGAAATGATACCTCCAAATCACCATTATTTCCTGTATAATTTCCTCTTACTCTCTTCTACAATTTGTACCCTACGGAAGGACATTATGATCTTTGTCATCTCTCTACCCCTTCTCTTTCACACAATTACCTGGTTTTATCTTTGAACCATTTGCATTAAACTCCTAATACTCTAACCTTCCACTTATAACCTTTCACTTACAAAATAGTAATTTTCCTAAGAACCAGAAGTGGTCTCTAACTAAAATTCCACTGCAGATACTAGTTCAAGACTGGGAATGTAGTAACTAATAGATAAATATTCATAGGTATATGGTATTAAAAGGATTGGGATTGAGAATAAGGATAAATTATACTTTCCTATTACCAAATGCTACATTTTATTTGGCACATTGGCTGAATTCTTTTCAACCATTCAGTTTGAGAATTTTATACAGTATTGAATGGCATGGGGAGAAAATGTCTTGAGTAAAGGATTTTTCTGACACCCAAGATAGGGATAGTTGAGATATCTTGAGTGGTATATTCATGCTTGGATGACTGAGTGGAGGCCACCTTCAATAAAAGGTTTTTGAACAGATGTTCTTTTAAAGTGCCTCCTCCTTGAACTCTAAGTGTTGATATCTCACCTAGAAATCCCTCTTCAATACCTTTAGCTGACACAAGTTCTCATTAAGTGAAATTTATCCCGGTTTGGGTTGTGTCTCTTCCTTCTGAAATCCAAAGGAGGTCATATATTTACCACTAATTAGAATACCTGGTTGAGGAGCCCTCTTATTTAAACATGAGAACTTTGACACCTATTTGGACTCTAAATTCTTGGGGGACAGAGATTATGTCTTTATTAGGTAACCTCTCCAGAAAGGTTTCCAAACCCTGAATTGTCCAACTGAAGTCCAAGTTCTTTTAGGAAGCCTGTGCTGAATACTACTGGCTCAAACACATATACTTTCATTCTCTAAATCCCTCTTATATTTTTAATCAGTCCTATTTACTTCATGATCTTAATTATTTGATGTGATTCTATTTTATATTCCAAATAATTATTTCAAATCCTTTAGGATAAAGGCGACAAATTGACTTTCTCTGCATTTCTTGCAGTGTCTAGCCTGGGTTTGAGGGAAAAGTGTTCATTTCCCAGTAAATTATGATGAATGAATTGCATGCAAACGTGCATGCATGAATGAATTTCTCTTCTTGTGACTACGGCTATGTAGTCACATGGCATTTATACGTTTTTCCTGGCATTTTAGTTTGCTTAGTGACTTTTTATTGGATAATTACTGCACAAATGGTTTCTCTATCTCTCAACCACCATTCAAAAAGTCAAATTTAGAAAGCAGAATAACTGTCTTTTACAGAAACATCTTTTCTTTTCTCGAGAAAACCCAGACTCTTACCTTATTCCACATGTTCCTGAGACTCTGCCCTCTCTCACTAATAAAAATGATTGAAAAGCACCTTGAAAATACAAAGTGCCATATAAATGCTAACTGAGGCAATAATAAAACAGTAATAATAACTGTTTGCTGCTAAACGTCACTTTCAAGCCCAAGGGAGACATTTCGCAGGGGGAAAGCAGAATGGGTCCAGTGCTTGTCCCTTGGCCATGCTTCACTCTGAATCATACTGTTCTCCCTCCAAGTGGACGCCATCATTTGCAATGGTCATGAAACACTACTAGTATGTAAAATTATTGTCATCACCAACATTGCGGAAACCAATGTGTAGCCAAGTAATCCATTCCCAACAATCGCCAGGGTCACTCACTTGAGCTGATAGTTTAGAAAACAAACGGGCATAGGAAAGAATGCACAAGGACTGCTCAGCTCTTGTTGGCGACAGCTCAGCCCTGACGCAGCTGCAGCATCCACTCATTTTTGCTCAGCCCTGAGCCAAGCTCTATCGAGGAACTGATTTATGGTGGGATTTGGGAGGCTTTGGGGAGTCTCTTGCCATGGACTTTCCCTGTGTGTCTACACCCCTTTGTCTGGTGAAAAATATAAAAACATGAACAGGGAAGATGATAGTCAGGGCAGAGTTTAATGGGAGATTGGGAGAATAAAGGAATCCAGAACATAAATGCAGATCTGAAAGTACATACAGTAAGAGTTAAAAAAAAGTATAGGTCCCTCTTCTTTAGCTCAAGTCTCATGGACTCCTTGTTCCTCTTCTCTTCTCTTTGCAGAATCCAGCTGAACCTGTCTCTTTTTCTTGGTTTCCACAGCTACCCACACGTCACCTGCATGTCCCACATGCAGCTCACCCTGCTAATCCAAAAGGGCTGAATACCTTCAACTTTTCAGAGCTAGCTCACCCTTCCCTTACTTCCTGTTTCTTACAAACTGTCGGAGACCCAGACCTCGGGTTTATCTTCTGTGATCACCCCCTTCTCTATTCTCAGAGTTACTCCTAAAGATCAACACTTTGTGGGAAAGGAACATGGAGTGTTCTGAGCTGAGTTTACCTCCAGGTCTATATACAATGAGGAGGACTGCTGCGAAGTGCATGCTTTCTTCTTGGACAGGAGTGGTCTCAGAAAGAAGCTGAGTCTCAGGGAATTTCCTTTCAGAGAATAAGGGCAGAAATCAGGCTTTCATTTATTATCATATATAACTTTTAGGCCCCAGATCACATAAGGATTTTGTAATATATGATAACATTTATGGCTTTCACTTGTTTATGGTTTTGATATCCCTGTGTCTATTCCCCTGAATTATTAGCAATACGATCCTCATAAGTAAAGGAGCTGAGTGCTTGTTTTCAGTGGTAGTAAGGAAGTGGGCTGCGGGGAGTAATGTGAAAGATACATGCCAATCTAGAGGGGAAAGAACCCTATGGGATGGAGTGAGTTGTGGCAGCTACCAAGAACAGAGAAAAATAGAAGCAGCCTGTATTCCTGCCTTCTCCATTCTTCTGCCCCAGGAAGAAACACACAGAGCAAGGGCGAGGCCCATGGGTTCTTGGGACAAAGTCACTGTATGTAAAATACTTTCTATAAGCTGTCTCTAGTGTGCATAAACTCTTTATTTATGCATATTTATTTTCTTATTACAGATAAGTAAATTGAGGATGGGATATAATGCACACATATTACTTTTTCCTGACCATTGTTCCTTCCCCAATCCCTACTCCCACTAGTCTTCATCTGGTGAGACTATCAGTCACCTAAGCTTGCTTCTCCAGCCCCAAGTCTAGAGATGCCAGAATGACCAATCAGAATATCCATTCTTTTGCTGAGGAGTCCAGAATGGTCTTGTTACCCAGATGACTAAAGTCTGTTCTCAGGGATGGATGGAGATACTTCAAAAGCGAGGTGTTTCTCCTTCTAAGAGATGGGCTGGCAGGACCATATAGGCCCAGAAATTTCCATGGCCATCTTTGCTCCCATGGGGAACGAACTTGCTGAGATTAAAACCAGAGAAAAGGAGAGCCAAGAGACACAATGGAGACTGTGATAAAGATGAGGGCAGTGAGAAAGCTCCTTAAAGGCTCAATGCCTTGTTTTCCTCCATCCAAACATCACCTTCTGCAACCACCTGGTTAAAAAGCAACCACTCCCATCCTGCCGACCGCTGTTATTCTTCTTCATAGCACTTATCACCATCTGTCATGTTATATATTTAGAGACTTGCCTGTTTCCTGTACTGATGTATCTTCAATGCCTAGAATAACTCTTCATACACCATAGGCCTTCAGTCAATGTTTGTGGACTGAATAAATGAGTCATTTGAACTAATCCAATTAGTCCCTTTTCTACACATGCAAGCTTGATTTGAGTTTTCATCACTTGGAAATCAGAGCCCTGACTAATAAGAAGGTGAAGTGCCCCAGCCCCAGCCCCACAGTGGTACCTGGTAGGGCCAGGAGTGAGCCCAACTCTCTTACACCTTGAACCATTGCTTTTTTTATTTTCTTTTTTTATAATTTATTTTGGTATCATTAATCTACAGTTACATGTTCAATATTATGGTTATTAAACTACCCCCTTCATCAGGTCCCCCCCACACACCCCATTACAGTCACTGTCTCAGCGTAGTGAGATGCTATAGAATCACTACTTGTCTTCTTTGAGTTGTACAGCCCTCCCTGTGCCCCCCCAACATTACATCTGCTAATCGTAATGCCCCTTTTTCCCCCTTGTCGCTCCCTTCCCACCCATTCTCCTTAGTTCCTTTCCCTTTGGTAACTATTAGTCCGTTCTTGGGTTCTGTGAGTCTGCTGCTGTTTTGTTCCTTCAGTTTTTTTCTTTGTTCTTCTACTCCAC
>JAQQAC010022866.1:11082244-11103837 GCA_029783875.1 Phataginus tricuspis
ATATAATATAATATAATATAATATAATATAATATAATATAATATAATATAATACTATCTTAGGTATGTTAAATGTGCATGTTTTATAACTTGTATATTCCCTTGTATGCATTAAAAATTCTCACATATCTACTTTAAATCACGTGTCTAAAATTCTGTTATTCCTAGTGGTGATTATTATTTTGATAAACTAATTCACATTCATATTCATTTGTTAGTAACCATTAATAACCAGTATTATTTTTCCTCTCCCAGCAGTGTTTTAAACACATGGGCTCAGCTCATAAAATTGAATTCCAGTGGTATAATTTTCTGAGTCATTATTAAAACATTATGAAATTTTTAAAAGTTCATCCTTAAATGTGTGTTTGTGTGTGTGTGTATTTATATATGTGTGTACCTATGTAGGCATAGATATCAAATCTTTTTGTAATATCTCACCATTGCACCATAAAGATGTCACCTACATTCTTACCAACAAGCACAGGCCCTGTTGTGCCTTCTCATGTGCATCATTGCCCTGTGCTAACTGAGTTAGGAGGTAAATCTGTTTCCTTCTCCTTCTTTCCTTATTTATTAATTTATTTATTCATGGAAGATGGGTTCTAAATAATGGCCTCCCTGATAGTATACTAATAATTAAACATTCAATATTTTTTATTTCCTTGGCAAATATACTTTGAAAGTAATGTAAGTGTAATATGTAACCTGATTAAATAAGTCTGTATATTTGCATTTTCTTTTAATTTGTTAAGCAGCTATAGTTTTCTTGGTTAGCCAACATCAGCACTTCTTAAATTGAAGTTATTGTGCATCAGTCAACTGTAGCCTTCCAGACTGAGGCATTTAAAAATATTAACTATAGATGTGTCCACATACTGAGCTTCATTTTATTAGCCATGTATTGAAGCAGAGTTCATGGTTAGTCCTATGAACCAGAAACATTTGTTCAAAAAGTTCTCTAAATTCATAGGTTATGTTACTGGATATTAGCAATTTATGCTGGTAAAGAATGTTCCATAATATGGCTCTAGCTCACTTTATTCAAGTCGCCTGCACAAACCTCCTGTGGATGTGTGACAGGCAGCCTCCTATTTCCTATTTGACAAATTTGCACAGACTCTTCAGCCAAAAATATCTTCCCCTTGGCTGATAGTCATGTTGCCTGAAATTGTCAGAGATTCATAGATATGGGAAGCCCCTTGAGATGATTCTTTGGAAGCTTCCAGTCAGTGCTAGAATTCTTTCTACCATGTTCCTCCAACAGATCTTATGAGCAAGTTCTCATGTGGGCTGGACCTGAATTTGTCACTTACAGCTTCCAGGCAGTGCTGATGCTCGCACCTCCTAGAACATGCTCTTTCCTAATAGGTAAACAATTATCTTACTGCCACATAATTCCATCACTGGAGCTCCATTTCTTGTAATTTGTTTCCCTTAGCTTCTCTTGCAAAAAGCAAACAGATGTGTGAGACTCATTGGATCATCTTTCCATGAAAAGTGTAATGCCACAAGAAATTAACTACAGTTTTCTGGAGAAACATGTCTCCTAATTCTGAACAACTGTAACATAGAAGAAATTGTGGCAAGAAGATATGACAACGTTCTTCCAGCCTAGTTATTAGAATTCACCAGCCACCACTGTTCCCATATCCCAATAATGAAATGGCAACATTTGGAGAATAGTGGCATTGTAACAACCTTAATTGTAATAGGGCATGAAATATAGGGGTCTATGAAACTAGCTATGTAAATGATGAAAAAAGTCCACAGTTTTCATTATTTTCTAACAGTGAAATATTATAAATCTTTCATTGATATGAAAACTAAAAATAAAGATAAAATATGACTTCCCTCATGAAGACCTTACCTATTACACCAAACCATACTTCACCAATGTGTTTTACTGCTTATTTTGGTAAGGCTGGGCTGTGATATCATGGCATGACATGATATATGACCCATCTCTGCTCTTATTTTGTTACTATTGTTAATCACTATGCTGTAAATGTGGTCTATGAATAATAATGAGAACAAAAAAGGAAATGCCGGGAGTTGAGGATAGAACCAATTCCATAATGGAAACTAATATTTTACTTGTGGTAGATAGGAGTAAAAGAGCAATATTTCCACATCACCACCAGGGTCATCATCATCACGACCAGCATCTCTTGCGACATCTTCACCATCACCAGCATCTTCTGCATCACCCACCGCCATCATTGCCTTCATTATCACCATCACCACCATCACCACCAGCATCTCCTGCACCATCATCATCACCCATATCAACACCATCTTCACCACCAGCATCACCTGCATCACCACCTGCATCACTTGCATCACCACCATCATCACCATCATCACCACCACTGCAGTTATTTTCTTCCTTACTTCTGTCCGACCATCTTTTGCAGTATTTTGAAATATCTAGAGAAATTCTCCACCAATCTCCAAGCTTTATCTTTCCCCATTTCTGCCTAATCTTACCTCCTTTTTAACCTCCAGATCAAAATCCATGAACTTGAACTTCTCCCTTATAGTCTCAACACATGGGATTCCTTTTCTCCCCGCAATCATGTTTATGTCATGCATAATATACATCTAAGTATATTATATTCCATTTATTGTGTTAACTCCCATTGGAGAGTGAGTGCCTCTGTTTCTGGGGACATTGCTTCTAGACAGGGTGATAGTTTAATTGATAGCATAGTCTCTCTGGTGGGGTATCCCTGGAAGAATCTAAGTGAGATTCAGAGTGTTTTGGGCATGTCTGCTCAAGTAAGAGAATCTCTAGGGAGAAAAATCACCATCACCAAAGGGTTAAAAGGAGTCAGGCACAGAAAATTCAACTCTGTGAAAAACACACTTGTGTGTGTAGATGTTGATGGGAAGAAGCAGGAGGGGGTGAGAGATACGGAGTTGATGGCAGCATGGTATTCAGTCATGCTTAGTGATTAGCACGTATGAGAATGTCAGAGGAACTACATCGGGGAGGGAGCTCTGTTGGGGGTCCAAGGTCCTACATCAAGAGTAGGTGTTAAAAAGAGCTGGCAGAATCAAAATTATTTGACTGTGACCAATTTGTATCATTGACTGGAACATTTGTATCACAGACATTACAAAAGAAGAAAGCCCTCCAAATAGGATTATGACTTCCATTGAATAGACAAAGAAACCACAAAGTTAAACAATGTAATTGCGGCCACACGGTTCATAAGGACATGTGGTTATGTCTTTATCTGGGGCCTAAGCCTCCTTCCTCCTTGACCACTCTGTCCCACCTTGGAGGCATTCAGCTGAAGTTTGTTGAATGATTAAAAAAATTGAGGATCAAGCTAAGAGTTTGAAATAGGGCATTGACTATGGTTGATATGCATCCCTTTAGGATAGAGAACAATTTTGCAGTAATAATATTTGTTTAATTTTTCATGGGATTTCGGTTTAATAAAGCCTACAACTCTATTGATGATGGACATATTTCATAAAGAAAAGAGCTTTTTAAATACAGATTTGATATTTTCAAATAGAAGTACAATCACTGTTATTTATTAACAATATTAGACTAAGCACCCTGCTATTCCTTTCCCTTTGCAACGGGAGAAAACGTACTTAAGTCCACATGATTCAGAGTGCATCATGGGGACAATGTTCTTATTAGTCAATATTAAAAGCAATAATTTCAGGAGGCTTAACCTCATAGATTTTCTAATACAGTAAAATTAAATAAAAAACACCTTAAATGCAGTTGATATAACCCTTCATGTGCAATTAGCAAATATTAAATAGAAACTTTAATATTAGCACTGTTCCTTATGCCCCAGTAAGTGGGATATTATTTAAATTGATATATCATAAGAGGATATAAATAATTCCTAAGTGTAGATTTAAACTGGAATTTCAGTCAGAGTTTGAAATCAGTAAGTATTATCAATTCCCTATTTCCCAGTGTATTATTTATTACCAGACTGAAGATTTTTTTCAAAGAGATTAAATTAGCATTAGGGCAATGGTAAACATTATAAATAAATACAAAAAGTGCTATTTTGAAAATCCCATTGAAAAGAAAAATGATTTGGTGTGGTTTCAAATTCCATCTTCCTTAGGAGAGCTCAGACACAGTTTCAAGTGTTAAGTAATCTTCTATAACTTATTTTTCAATCAAAAATGAAATACATTAAAACCTGAAAGTATAATTTCATTATCTACCTTTCTAGATACACAAACTAAGATTCAGAAGTAGCTGTGGCATGAGGGGAATTCTGATACACTTCACAGCACTGGTTGTTCAAGTCAGGGGAGAAGCCAGCTCTGTTGAAATCTCAAGAGTTGTTTTCTAGACCTGAAGGCTTCCTTTGACTTGCCTGAGGGGGGAGAGCTGAGGGTGACAATGGTGAACACCCTCTTTCCCAGACAAACTTCTTTCCAGGTATGTATAAACACTCAGTACACAGCGTAGGTTGTTATGATGTACTGGCAGAAAGGAGCTTTTTCTAGTCTTAGTTGTGTCCTGGTGTGGTTTCTAGAAAGACAGACAGCCCATATGTCTCCACACTCTTTTCTTGTTGAAGATACGGTGCAGAGCAGTGACAGGTTGAGGCTCCACTGAACCATATGCAAATGGAAAAATAAGTCTTCTTGTGCTATGTTGTGGTCATGTTGGTTTCATGTTGAGGTATAATGGAGAGCCACTCATAAGGCATTATTTGAGGGTTATCCAGAAAAAAAATCTCAATCTAAAATATCTATGAGGTGCTGCAATGTGTAGTATGTCCACTGCTAACATATCACCTCATTCTTTATAGTGTTATCCTTTCGAGATCTGGGTCCCAGGGTTGAGCCTTATGAGCTAACTTGACCCCCTGGAGCAAACCACGGAATTCCCTACTATAGTGCCTTCCTTAATACGATCGTATTCTTCAGCCCGGCTTGCTTCCTCTCTTCAGCCAGCTGACTGATGTTGGGGCGTTCATAGTGCCTCTAAATGGAACACAATTGAGGGATGATAGACACCAGTTCAACATGTTATATTATTGTGCTTCCTTCAGCCATAAAATATAAATACTCCTGAGAAGGTACAAGCAATCACTTGTATTTTCAGTATAAGACAAATAATTCTAGGATGTATGAGGTTATGAACAGTGAGTAGGTAACCCATGGATACCTGGCCTGAAAAAGATGGCAGAACGTTCTACTGTCTTCAGAAATTTTATTGTTTTCACTGTGCTGCCTGATAACTCTAGAAATGTATTTCTTTCTTCTTCAGTATTTAAAAAATTTTCCACCAACACATATGGTGGAATTCTACTAGAGGCTCCAGGCCTCCCATTTAACCTCTAAAATGAAGAGAAAGCAATTCAGTAGGTGGTTAAGAATATGTCATAGGCAGAAACTCAGCTTAGGGCATGAATTTTTTTGTGGAGAAAATGCATTTATTCATTCTGCTCTAAGTTAAGATGGCTGAAACTCATTATCTCAAACTTTGAAAAAATAACCCTTTGGGATGTGAATAACCTATAAAATATTTTAGTCAAAAATGAAATTTTTGGAGAGAGTGAGGGTCCAACTGAAAATGATGGAGTAGAGTTTAGGCTTACAACCATCAAAGCTTTCTCTGAGTTTTCTGGATACAAAGGGGCATAGAGAGTTAATGGATGATATTATCCTAATTATTATTGTATAGCTTAAGAGGGCCAATCTATTTCTGTGGAATAATAGAGCTAGGATGAGATTCGACAGCATCTATCACAATAAATGCTAATATATAGATAGTTGACAATTAGCCATGATCTTATAGTGATTCTATTTTCCATCTGAATAATGACAATGTTGCATTTCAAGCTCACATGACAGATACCTTCCAAGGCTCTCTGGGGTTGGTACTGGAGGCCCTTTTTGTCCCTGGAGGATTTTCTAGATACTCCTTTTTAGCTTAGATCATGAAACATTCCTTTTCACAGACATTTATTAATTATTAGTTTTCATGTGCTCACTTTTGTGTTTTCAGATTAGGGAAATGGAGAAGACCATGGTTTCTTCCCTAAAGGAGCTTACAGTCTTACTGGAGGAGACATGGGTAACTGATCACACAACCACTGCACAAGACAGGTGAAGTGCTCGACATGCTCTCTACAGTAAGTGCTGTCTATAAAAAATCATGGACTGAGGGGCTTGGAATAGGAAGGTCTCAGAGAGGTCAGAATAAAGAATTGAGAGCACTTGAAGAACAGCCCACATAGAAGATCCACCACAGTACAAAAGCATGTGTGGTGGAATATACTAAATGCCACTGCTGAACTGGTGAGAACAGTTAAACCAGCCTATTTGGCCCATGCATCAGTTATGCAAGAGCGTAATTCCCATCCTCTTATCTCCTTGATGGCTAGTATGGAATGTGGCCAGTCCTTCTCTGTGAGCCAGTTGGTTAAGCAGCAGCATACTTTTCCCATAATATTGCAAATTAACAGCGAAGGGAGGCAGGAGACTGGGCAGAAACATCCACATGCCTTGTATTCTCTGCTCATATTTTTAGAAAGGAGACAGGTTTGGGAAAAGGGATGCCTGGTAGTATCTCGTAACACTTGGATGTTGTATATTGGAACAACCATAGCCTATGTCCCTTTCTCAGGCTAGTGAAATGTTAATTAATTATTAATGAAACCCTTCCCCTCCCTAATCCCATTAGGTCCCAAATGCTTGCTCAGCTTACTTCTTTTCTATTGGGTACTCTACTCTGTCTCTTTTACTTGGAAACACTTCAAGCAGATTTCTACAGCAACTCTCACCCTCTAAAACAACCATCCCTTGCTATACCTAAATAAACAGGCCTTTCAGTTTGTTTGGCTTTACAGTTATTTATAATAACAACAGTAATAAAAATAGCTCATGTTTTGCAGCCCTGCCACTTGCTAAGCACTAAGATAAGCATGCCATATGTATTGATTCACTTACTCCTGTACAAAACCTGTGGAAGGATGTCATTACACCTCTTCAAAGAAGGGGGGTGCCTCTCCTAAGGTTAAATAGCTAGGAAGCCGTCGATTGTAGACCTAAGAACTGCTAAATGAGTGCTCTTTCCACTTAGGGAATCAAATGTGGCAAAAATGGACAAGGTAAAATAGTTCAATGGGTCTGCTAAAAATATTCAAACAATTAGCTATTCCTTATAATGAATAAATGTGGTGATATATATTTACCCAGTTTTGATAGGATTTTGAAGAACTGCACACAGCCCAGAGTGTGTGAAGTATGGCAAATGTAACTCAGATTTATTTCTTAGACCTTATTACTGCTCTTTCCCTCCCATTCAGTTCAAGAAAATCAGGCTCAGCTGAGAGGAATGGATGATACGACCATTTCCCTGTGCCTGCACTGGGGTTAGATAGACTAAAATTTAAACTAATAACTTTAATCAAATTGTTAGGCACTAAGGGAGATGGAGAGAAGGCCCAGCTTGTGGAAGGCAGAGAGGTTCCCGGGGAAGTTGACAGCAGAACCAAGTCTTTCCCAGAAACCTTGTCTCCATGGCACAGGAGACGGAGCCTTTAAGATTTTACTTAGAGGTTGGATTTGCTTCTCGATTGTTGTTAGTTCTAGAAGTCTGCAGTCTTTTTTTCCCCCTTTTGCTGTATCTGCCTTTTTTCGGGGTGAACCTTGCAGTATCCCCTCTGGCCCCAGATTAGCCTTCTTGTACCCCACCCTTGGCTGATCCCCTAGAGGAGGGAGGACATTTCCTCTCTTTGAGCTCCAGCTGTCCAGTGGTGACCTCACCTTGCAGCTTTTATTTCTTCAAGAATTATTGTTCATTCTGGCCCCAAACTCATTTCTTTCTTTCCTGACCCATTTCTCTCAGCCTGAAGCATTTTCACCAGCTTATTTTTTAAGACATATGGGAATTTTAAATCAGTGTTCCAAATTATATACTTACTTCAGATCTTACATGGTCTGTTAATAGACGTTACATAAGAAGGTGCTGTGAGTAAACACGTTTGGAAAATGGTGGATTAATCAAAGTTAAAATGTGGAGAGCAACAGTCATTTCAATGTGGTCATTTACCTCTAAAGAGGGAAAGGGGAGAAAGGTTTGAGGATTCAATTGCATCTGGAATAAGCCACAAGACAATGTATTAATCTGTGTTTTATCTGAATGGTGGTTGTATGGGTGGGTGTTTGCTTTATTATTATTTATGATTGATGATAAATATAGTTCAACATAGTTAAACCTGCTTGAGCTTTTTTTTTCTTTTTCTTATCTACAGGACCATTATTATGTTAGCTTGTATTCTGAATCTTAAGGGGGCTACAGCACCTGGTATTTGCCAATTATTTGACCAATAAAAACTTCTAGGAAGGAGCACCCTTCAAAACTTGTCTCTGGGACACACTTTGGAAAATGCCATCTTAGAAGACACCACTCTTTTCCATCTATTATCCTAATGCCTATTTTAGTGTTGTTGGCCTTAGAACCCCAAAGCCAGGAACTATCATCTCAGAAGACTCGGTACCACTAATTCGTTAGGTTCCTACCAGGCTTAGCACATGATATTCACTTTATCCTATTTCAAAGGGTTATCTATTCTCCCCAACTCTTCCACTCAGAATATGCTTACTTTCTGAGTATCATATTCTCAGATATTTTGGGTTATTTTAGAGCTCAGATAATTTGCATGTCCAAAATTCAATGAATAATCTATTTCTCCCGAATTCTTCCGTCTGTCCAGTTACTCTTTGAAACCTTACTTATATTGAAGACCTTCATATCCACTGCCCTTCCCTTCCAAGGGAGATGTTTTATAATCACAAAATATTTTAAGTATATAATGTATAATAAGCTCAATCTTCTAAAATGGAAGTAGATAATTATATTCTTATAGAGAAGTTCCTTTCTGTTTCCTGCTCTATATTGAAATTATATTAGTCATCAGCAAATGAATTTAAAAGGTGTGGTTTAACTTCCATAAGAAAAACAAAATTGCTGATTAGATAATGAAGATCTGCAAACTATCCTGATGTATAGTGAAGGAAATAAAGTGACTACTAATAACACACAAGGTAAGGTAGCAGGACAAATAAGGGGAGGGGCATACCGTGAGTTTAGGGAGCAGTGACTTGGCATGTAGACTAGATTCTGCCGCTAATTTGCTTTGTGCTTTTGATAATTCACTTTCTTTCTTTCCATTTTAAGTTTACTGTTTGAAAAAGAGTAGCCATAAAATATATCCTGCATACTTCACACTGTTGATCAAATTAAAGAAAATGTTAAAAGATATTAAAAGGTCTGAAATGCTGTTGAACAAAAATGGAAAATATGCTTACTATTTAAATTTCTTAAGGTTATTAAGCTGGATAGCTTTTGACCAAACTCAGTAGACTGAATATTTCCAGAATATCTCCATAATAAAAGGCAGGGTAATACAACTTTGGTAAAAGACCTTTGCTTGATCCAAAAGTCTCAGGTGGGGCAAGGCATGGTTGATAGGCCAGTAACAGAGGGAATGTCAATGTATTGTTTAGTAAAGAGCTTGTGAGGTCAAGTCTTGAATCCTATGTGAAATGTAGATTCTAGGCAAAGACCTCTGTTCAACTCAGTTACCAAGTTAATGAAATCCTGCTTTTCTGCATTTCTAAAAGTGTCTAGGATAGCCTGATGAAAATATTTATACCATTGGATGCCTAATCCATCAGCCTAGTATATGGAGTCAGATTTTGTGCAAAATCTATGGAAGCATGTTGGGGGGTGAGGTGCGGAGAGGTGAAGATGTTTGTACCTCTCCATTTCATTTGATATTACCTGTCGTCTGTTATCTCTGGCCACAATATCAATATCATAGTTGTATTCCATTTACAAATATAGAAAATAAGGGCTTTTGTATCTTGACAAACAGAATGCAAAATAAAATATTGAGAGGAATGAAGGTGAAAAGAGAAAAGGAAGGTTTATAAAAAAAGAGAGAGGTTATAGGAAAAAGAAAAAAGGTGGAATAAATCCTAGAGGGATTTAAGCTAAAGTTGAGCCTTAGGAAGAATCGTGACAAAGTAATGAGTTAAGAATAAACAGGGGTGAGAGACATGTGCATTGGTATAGTGCCACATGTAGTTAAGGAGTCAGTGCTGGGCCCTTCCATGACTTTGGAATCCACGTCAGCAAACCTGTTGCTGTGGGCATGGCATGGCACCAAACCCTGTATGGAGCCCTAGAACTTGGGCCATTGAAGACTACATGATTTCTCAAGTGTCCGGTCTCTAAAAACTACTTAATGTTATTTTTCCTTTCTTAGTCTCTCTTCTCCTATATGCCCACAACTATCAAGGAAGGCCATTCTGAAGAGTGCTATTAGTCTCATGAAAAGGAATTATCTTGGTACCTTAAGCTGGCTTGGGGCTTATTCCAGATAGAGCCATGCAGCTCATTTATTTAATTTGTAGGTCCTGTAGCCCTGTGCAATATTCAATGCTTTCTATTCTTGCCTCAATTTCACCTCAACTTTGCCTTCTATTTTTCCTCCCAGAAAATTGATGCTTCTCCCAGACTGTGGTGCTCAGTGTGTCCTTTGCACAGAACTAGTCTTTAGTCATTGATTAAACCAGGATTAATGGTATCTTTATCAGCAACAGACTTTAGTTTTGTTTAAGTTACTGTGTGTATGCTTAAAGGTAATAAAAATGTTTGTTCTTGACAATCTTATAATTCAAAAGCGTCGCTATACAGATTGCAGTCCCTCAAATCATTCTGAATCAGTGAGATTTCACAGTATCTTGAGTACCTTTTCTGCCAGGATACTCACCAATGTTTAAATTCCAATTAGTGAAGCAATTCAGAATCTTTGAGTGAAGAAGTATAATAAAAAGAAATACATTCCATTCTTTCTATAGTTTATTTTATGGCCTATATGTTTATCACCCCAAAATGTCCACAAGCATATAGGAAAACAAGTACTTATTTAAAATCAAAGCTGCTTGAATTCCAGATGGTTCAAAGTATATCTTAATCTATCTTGAGCAAGTCCCCTAATTCTGCAGGAACAAATGGTAGAATGTTATTAAAATGTTAATTAGTTAAATTTAGTCCCCAAAGTATAACAAAAACAAAATTGCACCTACATGATTTTATTTTTACTAATGGGGGAAAGAAATCCTGATATATAAAGAAATGAGGTTATTTTAGAAGAAGAAATACATGATGTGGGTTTTAGATTAAAATATCCAGGGGTGTAAAGCAAATCTGAACAAAATTATTGGGATATCTTTTCAACCTATTTATGAAGCTATTTTCAAAATAAGCTATCTTTATCTTGCATCATGAGTTACTTCTTTATTCAAATGGAAATCAGAGATATAGAAAGGCCAGTCAATGAAAGAGCTTTGGGTTTGCACAATTAGACCTTTTTTTCCCCCTATTTTTGAGCTATTGGATTGAAAAGGTCTTCAGAGATTCCTGGAACCCTCAGATCATTCCTGAAGCCCTGCCTATGTGAGAAAAACATCTCTATTTGACACTCTCCAAAGAATAGGCAGAACAATCTCCCTAATTTAAGCATTTTGGAAATACTGTTATAGATTGAGATGGTGTAACTTCAAAACAGTATAAAAAAACAAACATCATGATACAGTGAAATGTATTATAAGAGTCTTGAGGGTACATTGGTTCATTGAGAACTCATGTTTTTCTAGTTATTGTGTTGCTATGGAATATATTGAATTTGTATTTATATTTGGTTTAACTGTTTCATTTTAATAATATCTTTGCACCTACTTTTCATTAAAAAGAAAAAAGTAAAATATTTGCTGGGTTCAATCGTATAGTTTCTAAAAAGCTTTGGTAATGGGGAGTCAGCAAAAGTTTCTGAGCATGTATTATTGTACCTTAGGAAAATTAATATGGGTAATCTAGCTAATGCATAGGATGACTAGTATAACTATTCTATAGTGGCATCAGCAATGAGGCTTTCAGAGTTATTGCTTTTGACCAGAGATTAACTTCTGGTATTACTCAGGCTATCCTGTATTACATACTGCTGACTGTACTTCTGTATAGGATGAACCTCTTGGACATCTGTCTTCTTTAGTAGCCAATAACAAGTCCAACTCATAAGTGACAGAAAAAAGACACTATAAATAAAGACCCTAAGCCAATGAATTTTATTGAAAGAATTCATAATTTTTCTCTCTTAAAAAGATTGGGCACTGATAAATTCAGCTGACTAGGAAGGCAACAGTTGGTAAGACTTAGGTATGTATGGTCCACTCGTTAGAGATGGCTCTTAAAGTATAGGTGTGTAGACATATTTCCTTGTTATGGGTTTTATGAGCACCTGAATGAAACAAACTTGACAACAATTGGACATTAAATAGGGGAAGAAGGATGCAATGTAGTGTTCTTTTATCCTTTATATTATGTTCAAAATTATTAAGCTGTATGTAGGATACATTTGGAAAAAACTACTGGGATGTGAATATAACATAGAAAACTCAGTCTTTGTTCCACAGCGTGTTGGGCTTTGGGAAAGAGAGAAATGGAAGAGGGAAGAAAATAATTTTTACATACTTTTTTATTACTCTATCATTGACATACATTCTTATGAAAGTTTCGTATGAAAAACAATGTGGTTATTACATTCAACCATATTATTGATTCCTCCCCCATATCCCATTGCAGTTACTTATCTATTAGTGTAGTAAGATACCACAGAGTCACTACCTGTCTTCTCTGTGCTACACTGTCTTCCCCATGATCCCCCCCCACAACATGTGAACTAATCATAATACCTCTCAATCCCCTTCTCCCTCCTTCCCTGCCCACCCTCCCTCACCCCTCCCCTTTGGTAACCGCTAGTCCCTACTTGGAGTCTGTGAGTCTGCTGCTATTTTATTCCTTCAGTTTTGCTTCATTGTTACATTCTACAAATGAGGGTAATCATTTGGTATTTGTCTTTCTCTGCCTGACTATTTCATTGAGCGTAATACCCTTTAGTTCCCCATTCATGTTGTTGCAAATGGTAGGATTTGTTTCTTTCTTATGGCTGAATAGTATTCCATTGGGTATATGTACTACTTCTTTATCCATTCATCTACTGATGAGCACTTAGGTTGCTTCCATATTTTGGCTATAGAAAATAGTGCTGCAATAAACATAGGGGTGCAAATGTCTTTTTGAATCTGAGAAGTTGTATTCTTTCAGTAAATTCCCAGGAGTGGAATTCCCAAGTCAAATCGTATTTCTATTTTTAGTTTTTTGAGTAATCTCCATATTACTTTCCACAATGGTTAAACTAGTTTACATTCCCACCAGCAGTGTAAGGGGGTTCCCCTTCCTCTGCATCCTCACCAGCATTTGTTGATCTTAGCCTTTTCAATGCTAGCCATCCTAATTAGTGTGCGGTGATATCTCATTGTGGTTTTAATTTGCATTTCCCTGATAACTAACAATGTGCAGCATCTTTTCATGTGCCTGTTGGCCATCTGAATTTCTTCTTTGGAGAATTGTCTCTTCATACTCACTGTGCATTTTTTAATTGGGTTATTTGCTTTTTGGGTGTTAAGGCATGTGAGTTCTTTATATATTTGAAATGTTAACCCCTTGTCAGATATGTTATTTCACATACATACTCCCATACTGTAGGGTGACTTTTTGTTCTGCTGATGGTGTCCTTTTCTGTACAGAAACTTTTTTGCATGATGTAGTCCCATTTGTTCATTTTTTATTTTGTTTCCCTTGCTTTAGGAGATGCATTCAAGAAAAAGTTGCTCATGTTTATATATAAGAGATTTTTGTCTATGTTTTCTTCTAAGAGTTTTATCGTTTCATGACTTACATGCAGGTCTTCGATCCATTTTGAGTTTACTTTTGTGTATGGGGTTAGACAATAATTCAGTTTCATTCTCTTGCATGTAGCTCTCCAGTTTTGCCAACAAAAGTTGTTGAAGAGGCTGTCATTGTTGAAGAGGCTGTCATTTCCCCATTGTATATCCATGGCTCCTTTATTGTATATTAATTGACCATATATACTTGGGTTTATATCTGGGCTCTCTTGTCTATTCCATTGGTCTATGGGTATGTTCTTGTGCCAGTACCAAATTGTCCTGATTATTGTGGCTTTTAAGTAGAGGTTGAAGCTGGGGAGCATAATCCCCCCAGTTTTATTCTTCCTTATCAGGATTGCTTTGGCTATTTGGGGTCTTTTGTGGTTCCATATGAATTTTAGAACTGTTTGTTGTAGTTTGTTGAAGAATGCTATTGGTATTTTGATAGGGATTGCATTGAATCTGTAGATTGCTTTAGGCTGGATGGCCATTTTGATATTATTAATTCTTTCTATCCATGAGCATGGGATGTATTTCCATTTATTGATATCTTCTTTAATTTCTATCATGAGAGTCTTGTAGTTTTCAGGGTATAGGTCTTTCACTTCCTTTGTTAGATTTGTTCCTAGGTATTTTATTATTTTTGATGCAATTTTGAATGGAATTGTTTTCCTGATTTCTCTTTCTGATAGTTCATCGTTAGTGCATAGGAATGCAACAGATTTCTGTGTATTAATTTTGCTGAATTCAGTTATTAGTTATAGTAGTTTTAGAGTGGAATCTTTAGGGTTTTTTATGTACAATATCAGGTTATCTACAAACAGTGACAGTTTAACTTCTTCTTTACCAGTCTGGATGCCTTTTGTTTCTTTGTGTTGTCTGATTGCTATGGCAAGGATCTCCAGTACTACATTGAATAAAAGTGGGGGGAGTGGTATCCATGTCTTTTTCCCAATATTATAGGAAAACTTTTCAGCTTCTCACTGTTAAGTATGATGTTGGCTGTGGGTTTGTCATATATGACCTTTATTATGTTGAGGTACTTGCCATCTACACCCATTTTGTAGAGAGTTTTTATCATGAATGGATGCTGAATTTTGTCAAATGCTTTTTCGGCATCTATGGAGATGATCATGTGGTTTTTGTCCTTCTTTTTGTTGATGTGGTGGATGATGGTGATGGATTTTCAAATGTACCATGCTTGAATCCCTGGAATAAATCTTACTTGATCATGATGGATGATCTTTTTGATGTATTTTTGTATTCAATCTGCTAATATTTTGTTGAGTATTTTTGCATCTATGTTCATCAGGGATATTGGTCTGTAATTTTCTTTTTTTTATGGTGACTGCCTGGTTTTGGTATTAGAATGATGTTGGCATCATAGAATGAGTTTGGAAGTATTCCTTCCTCTTCTAAAAATTTGGAAAACTTTAAGGAGGATGGGTATTAGGTCTTCACTAAATATTCCATAAAATTCAGCAGTGAAACCATCTGGTCCAGGGGTTTGTTCTTAGGTAGTTTTTCGATTAACAGTTCAATTTTGTTGTTGGTAATTGGTCTGTTCAGATTTTCTGTTTCTTCCTGGGTCAGACTTTGAGGTTGTGTTTTTCTATAAAGTTGTTAATTTCATCTAGGTTATCCAGTTTGCTAGCATACAATTTTTCATAGTATTCTCTAATAATTTCTTTTATTTCTGTGGTGTCTGGAGTGATTTTTCCTTTCTCATTTCTGATTCTGTTTATGTGTGTACAGTCTCTTTTTTTCTTAATAAGTCTGGCTATGGGTTTATCTATTTTGTTTATTTTCTGAAAGAACCAGCTCTTGATTTCCTTAATTTTTCTATTGTTTTATTCTCCTCAAATTTATTTATTTATTCTCTGTTTTTTATTGTATCTCTCCTTCTACTGATTTTGGGGCTCATTTTTCTTCTTTTTCTAGTTTCATTAATTGTGAGTTTAGACTGTTCATTTGGAACTGTTCTTCTTTCCTGAGGTAGGCCTGTATTGCAATATACTTCCCTCTTAGCATGGCCTTTGCTGCATCCCACAGATTTTGCAGTGTTAAATTATTGTTGTCATTTGTCTCCATATATTGCTTGATCTCTGTTTTTATTTGGTCATTGATCCATTGATTATTTAGGAACATGTTATTAAGCCTCCATGTGTTTGGGGGCTCTTTTGTTTTCTTTGTGTAATTTGTTTCTAGTTTTATACCTTTGTGATCTGAGAAGCTGGTTGGTAGTTTCAATATTTTTTATTTTACTGAGCTCTTTTTGTGGCCTTGCGTATGATCTATTCTTCAAAATGTTCCATGTGTACTTGAGAAGAATGTGCATCCTGTTGCTTTTGGATAGAGTGTTCTGTAGATGTCAGTTAAGTCCATCTGTTCTAATATGTTGTTCAGTGCCTCTGTCTCCTTATTTATTTTCTGTCTGGTTGATCTGTCCTTTGGAGTGAGTGGTGTGTTGAAGTCTCCTAAAATGAATACATTGCATTCTATTTCCCCATTTAATTCTGTTAACATTTGTTTCATATATGTAGGTGATCCTGTGTTGGGTGCATAGATATTTATAATAGTTATAACCTCTTGTTGGACTGACCCCTTTATCATGTAATATCCTTTGTCTCTTTTTACTTTTTTGTTTTGAAGTCTATTTTGTCTGATACATGTAATGCAACTTCAACTTTTTCCTCCCTTTTAGTTGCATGAAATACCTTTTTCTATCCCTTTACTTTCAGTCTGTGCATATCTTTGTGTTTGAAGTGAGTCTTTTATAGGCAGCATATACACGGATGTTGTTGTTTATTTTCCATTCAGTCACTCTATGTCTTTAGTGCATTCAGACAATTTACATTTAGGGTGATTATCGACAGGTATGTACTTATTTCCATTGCAGGCTTTAGATTCTTGATTACCAAAGGTTCCAGGGTAATTTCCTTCCTATCTAATAGTCTAATTTAACTCACTTTGTATGCTACTACAAACACAATCTAAAGGTTATTTTTTTTCCCCCTATTTCTTCCTCTTCCATTCTATATATATTAGGTATCATATTCTATACTCTTTGTCTATGCCTTGACTGATTTCATGGGTAGTTGATTTGATTTTGCATCTGCCTAGTTAATAATTGTTCTACTTTCTTTACTGTGGTTTTTATTTCCTCTGGTGACAGCTATTTAGCTTGAGGAATGCTTCCATCTACAGCAGTCCCTCAAAAACACACTGTAGAGATGGTTTGTGGGAGTTAATTAACTCAGCTTTTGCTTATCTGGAAATTGTTTAACCCCTCCTTCAAATTTAAATAATAATCTTTCAAGGTAGAGTATTCTTGGTTCAAGGCATTTCTGTTTCATTGCATTAAATATATCATGCCACTCCCTTCTGTCCTGTAAGGTTTCTGCTGAGAAGTCTGATCATAGCCTGATGGGTATTCCTTTGTATGTCATCTTTTTTTCTCTCTGGCTGCTTTTAATATCTGTCCTTATCTTTGATCTTTGCCATTTTAATTATTATATGTCTTGGTGTTATCTTCCTTGAGTCCCTTGTTTTGGGAGATCTGTGCACCTCCATAGCCTGGGAGACTATCTCCTTCCCCAGATTGGGGAAGTTTTCAGCAATTACCCCTCAAAGACACTTTTTATCCCTTTTTCTCTCTTCTTCTTCTGGTACCCCTATGATGAGAATATTGTTCCAGTTTCAATCAGTCACACCATTCTCTTAATATTCTTTCATTCCCAGAGATCCTTTTTCCTCTCTGTGCCTCAGTTTCTTTGTATTCCTCTTCTCTAAATTTCTACTCCTTTTATCCTCTCCTCCTCTCTGTCTAATCTCTTTTTTAAACCCTCCATTGTGTTTTTAATTTCAGGTATTGCATTCCTTTCTCATTGAATCTCCATCTGGAATTCTTCCCTGAGTACTTGAATATTTTTCTGTATCTCCATGAGCATGTTTATGATTTGTATTTTAAAATCTCTTTCAGGAAGATTGATGAGTTCAGTTTCACTTGGCCTTTTTCTGGTGTTTGTGGGATTTTGGTTTGAACCAGTCTCCTTTGACATTTCATATTTGTATGTGGTGCCCTCTAGTGCACAGAAGCTCTACTCTCTGGAGCTGCTGAGCCCCTGGAGTGTTGTTGGGGGTCTCAGTGTAGCAGTGCTGCTGCCTGGGGGGAGGAAAGAGCTGTTTCCTGCTTCCCCGCTGCTGTACCTGTCTCCACTGCCAGAACCAGTGGGCCGAGCACACAGGTGTAATCCTCTTTGCTTTGTGTTTGTAGCTGCCATATGCGGGGCCTCACTGTCTGGCCTGACATCAGAGAAGGGACTGCCAGTTTGTGAGCCAGTGTGGGACTGCAGGGGGGAAGGCACAGAAGGCTGTGTATCACGGTGGAGGGTCTTGGAGCTGGTTGCCAGCCAGGGGGACGGAGTGCCTGAAGCTCCTGAAAGTTCCTAATCTGCTGATCACAGTATGCCCAGACAATTTTGTCCACCTGTCCTTTCACCTCAGCAGAGCTCTGTGTAATCCTTGCCCTTTTAGCAGCCCTCTCACTGTTAGAAAGTCTCTCAGACTGCCTGCTTTTATTTCATTACAGAGCAGCTGGATGTGGATCCCTGTTTTCCACAAGCAGCTGGTGTCTCAGTCTCCCCTAGTATTCCACCTGTCTTAGCTTTCCAACCCCACTAATCTCCAGAGCACCATGCAATGTAGGTTTGTGCTCCCAGAGAAGATCTTCAGGGCTGGGTATTCAGCAGTCCTAGGCCTCCACTCTCTCCCTGCTCCATTTCTCTTCCTCCCACCAGCGAGCTAGGGTGGAGGTAGGGGTTGGGTCCCACCAGATCACGTCTTTGGTATGTTACCCTGTTGCATGAGGTCTGTTCTTTTCTCCAGGAGTATGCAGTTTGGCACAGCCTTCTTTCCTGTTGCTTTTTTCAGAATTAGTTGCATTAATTATATTTTCATATTATATGTGGTTTTTTGAGGAGGCCTTTGTTAAACCTCTCACACTGCCATCTTTAATCCATTGGGCCTGAGCTGAATTCTCCCTTTACATCCTTTTACTCCTATGTATCATATGCCAGAAAAAAATGTTAAAATATTTTTCCAAGTATTCCTGGCTATCCTACTGAGCAGTGCTTTCTGGAGTCTATGTACAGAAGAAAGATTCATCCGTCATCTGCTGAACAAGAAGATGACTTGAATCATTTTTGTTATTTAGTTGGATGGTCTAAGAAAAGGCTACACCCTCGAACAGAACAAGGAGTCAGGTCTCTGACTGCTAGGAGTGATGGTGCTCAGTCAAACACAGCCATGCTGAATGCGGACTAATCAAAGAAACAGACCTAAGGGTGGTATCCATCAGAGAGAAAGAAAATCTTGGAAAGGTGGACAGAAGAAGCAAATCCTGAGAAGGTATTTAAAGAAGGAGGACAGATTTGTCCCCACTTGTAGGGAAACTAAATGAAGCAGATGGTTCTTTCTGAAGTGTGAATTTAGGCAGGCCTCACTGCCCCAAATTATCTTTATTGCTGGCCAGTCATTGTATCAGAAATTCTTTTTACCAAGGAATTCTAAGTTTAAGCTCTGACCACCATTATTAAATGCAAATACTAACTGGAAAGGGAAATGCCTATAACTATTGTATAGATACTGTTGTTTGTTTGTAAATAGGTATTTTCCCTCTTTATTGCCAACAATACTCCACTTTCATCTAAGTATGGGGTGAATATTATTGGATTTCTGGGAAGGCCCATCAGTTTGCATATAGATGGACAAGTTAATCACTTCTAGCCAGAGATGTAGAGATGTAAGGAAAGAAGTCCTTAGAAATATTTTTCTTTTCTGATAAAGGAACATCTCAGGTGACAGACTTGCCCAATTTCTGACTTTTATGAGGTCATGAGAGGAAATGATGCCTACAACTGCTGTATCCATCTTTTGACCATGAAGGGAAGGGCAAGGGATGAGCAGATATCCTGACTCAAAACTTTGACATCCACACAGCAATCATCAGTCCCTGGACCTTCTGCTGGGTGAGAAAACAAATCTACATTTGTTTAACACTGCTAGTTCACTATTCTGTTAGACATCTTAATTGATAATCCACTACTAAAACCTACTTCTAATACCTTAACAATTATTGCTCATTGAATATATTCCCAGTTGAGAGCAGGAGAGTGTGTTTGACCTCGCTCCTTTGATGTCCCTCAGGAATTGTAATCTCACTCAGTTGACACTGCTTTAATAATGCTTTGCATTATCTTTTCCTAAATGTAAGTACAAAGATGTAAATATACAAGGAATGTTCAAGGATCTCCCCCAAATGGAAGTTCTTTGAGATTACATAAATTTGATAGATAGGTAAACAGTTAGGTAACCATCTAAAGATAAGATATTACCCTTAGAAAGTGTTGCACAAAATAGAGTTTTAGGATTTGGCCCTCAGTTAATTTTAGTTTCACCACTGTGGATGCCAAACATACAACCATGGTCTTCAAACCTGTAGCTCTGCAGCCCGAGCTGCATGAAACTGCATGGAACTCCAGCGCTTTCCCCTGCAAAGCCTAACACATCTCCTTTCTCTGACGCTTCTTACATTTTCAGAAATATGAGGTCATGCTTTGAAATAGCTAAGAGGATGTCCAGTTTCCTAAGTGGCCTCAGATTATGTCACTCTCTGTAGCCTGCTTCTGCTGGCCCAGTCCATCACATTGGGATTCTATTTAGATACAACTCTCACAGTATTACTTGTTTTTATTAGATCCCTGGACACTGTATAGGAATGGTACTTAATGTTATGGGATTTGGAACACAGTCTGGCTTGTAGAAAGTTACCTTTCTCAGGTCTGAATCTTGGTAACTACACGTTACATTGCTATTATGAAACTTCTTGTTGTGTATGGGTAGATCACTGAACACTTCTGTCAGATAACTGCTTGTATCCCTGTTTGTACCTCCCGGGTCCTATCTACATGACTGCACCAGCCCAGCTGGAGCTTAATATGCCTTCTGAACACTGTTCATTAAACTACATGTTACCCTTGTTGGGGCCAGCATCTGTTACTTTCCTCATCCTACTGTTTTCCCTCCCATGCTCTGTGTTGTCGAAGTCCCCTTGATCTTTCTTGTATCCATCCCCATTGTGAAAGAAATCACAGTATTCTCACTACCAATTAACACACACTTGACTGATCCATCTTCCTAAAGAATGTCACTTTCCTGGTCAAGTTCCTTCAATGACTTCCCACTGCCTATAGGGTGAGATCCATATATTTAAGCTTCAAATTTGTGACTTCCAACATTCTACTTCTCAAATGATTTCCATGAATGTACTCTGTCTTCTAGTTTCCATCCAAAAACTCTCTTTTTCTATATTCATGAGGAAATTTTCCCTTGTTGTGGTCATACTACAGAAATAAAATGGGCTACCATCCCTTCAAATTTGATTTCAATGCCAAGACTAATGATCACACACACACACACAGAAGTTCTGAAAAGGTTTGGTATTCACATAATGAAGTTTTCTGGGGGAGAAGAGAACAGGTTTCCAAGCTGTTATGAAACGACCTGAGAGAGCAGAGAAAGGAGATTGACTTGGAATTTGGTTGTGGCTAGGATGCTGGAGTGAGGGGTCCCATGCATTTGAGGGCTTTCTTGTTGGCCTGCCTAGATATAGGGCAGAAGAAGAGGGAGGAGTGATGTTTGAAAGCTGTCAGTGATAAAATGGGGAGTAAGAACCTTTTTTATTCTCTCCTTTCCCTTGTGTTTACAGGTTAACTTTTCTTAGGAAAATCTTAT
>JAQQAC010022866.1:11103847-11305360 GCA_029783875.1 Phataginus tricuspis
CAAGATATCTTTGCTACATATCCAAGACTTAATTACCTTTAAAAAAATTTCAAGAGTAATGAGGGAGCCCAGAATGTCAGATGTAGGGACTGCTGGTAATACTTCATCTGTTTGATATTATTTTGAGGTCAAAATATGGAGGGATACAGAAAGATCTCAAATATCACAGAGAAAACATCCTGAAGCAGTGATGAACATGGTCCCCTTAATAAGGATTTACTTCAGTCACCCAAACATTTTGTGCATTTTATTTTTCCTCAAATGGATTTATTGTAAAGCTACTGAAGCTGAAGGTGTAGGGACCCTAATTTGGTTACAAGTCTTTCAAGTCACTCTACCTACTTTACATTCATATGTTTGTATTTTTTATAATTTAAAGCAATTGCATACACATTAGGCCCCACACAACTTAATTCGTACCTCTGTTTGCCATAGCAGAGGGATAAAACTATGAGTCCTAATTTTTTCTCTAAAAATCTAAAATGCTTATGAAATGACAGATGTATACTCAAATACACACACTTAAAAGAGAATCTGTTCATTGCTATGGGAAGGTCAAAGGAAGTGGTTAGTGAACACAGTGAGGCTACTTTCATTTAGGGTACTATCTTGATTTTATGGAGGAAATGACTTTGGAGTTTGAGGAATGAGAATATTTTGTTATATAGAGTAAGCAACATTGGAACACTGGACATTCCAGACAAAAGAAACAACCAATAATGTTCCGGGATCAATGAGCTATAGGACATGGTGTTGAAAAGGCCGGGGCACATTCACAGAAAGTTGTATTTTTAACTTTATATATAATAGAACATTTCAAATACATACAAAGGTAGAAAAAATTCTATCAGGCAGCTTCTCAACTGCCTTTTCTAACATTAGTAGAGGCTTACAAGGAAAAAGCAGACCCAGATGTTGGCCTAACTTCTCTGAATTAGTCTATTCTCCCAATATTTGTCCCAAAAATTTCCACTTCATTATAACTGACTGACATCTGTAAGCAGAAAATTTTTGTCCAGATTTTTATAATTGCTTCATTCTAAGGGTTGTTTTGAATTACTGAAAGCAGAAGTCTGGAAGTTTTAATTTTCATGTGAAAAAATGAAACTCCATATACACTTTACCTAGGATCATACCTCAGAAAACAATCAAAGCAGACAGGATAGTGTGGTAACTGATTTAGTAATTGGAAATGACATGGTTTTAATCCAATCACAAGTTTTTAATAACTGTGAGTCCTTGGAAATTACTTTATTTCTCCAAGTATGAAAATAAAATGATGAAAGTGATGTTTGCTTTTGTATATTGCTGCAGCCTGTTACCAGGAAGTTATATGTTTTGAACATTGACTATGGGCCAGGTACCATTAAACACACTTCATGCATCATCTCATTTACTCACTGCAAATTTTCTTAGATAACTAATATTTTTAGTGTAACATTTAACAAGAAGAATCTGGCACAAAGATGCTTTGTAATTAACAAAACTGACAAAAGCAAGCCCCAAACTTGCAAAAGCAAGTTCACCAAGGTTCAGCTGGAACTCTTCACCACTGTGATAGATTGCCTTGCCATACAATTTTCATATTTCATAATTTTGTCTCTTTCACTGTAAAACACACGTTTAACTAGTTTGTTCTGCCTTGTTGTATCACATGCTTTACAAAATAGTGTACTGTGAGTTAAATTATTATACTCTTTACCCAACCTTGATGACTAACTTTCTAAATTTACTTTTTCACAATCCTTGTAGAATTTTCCCATGATTCAATCAGTCCCCCAAGAAATTCTGTAAAATACAGAAATGGCCAAAAAATACACCTTTAAAAAAATTTAAGCTGCTGATGAATAGATTTTAAGTGCCCCTCTTTCCTGTTTTGTGATTTTGCATACTTTCTTATACTAAACAAAATATCCTTACAATGAAACTCTGGTCTTATGGGGTTTCCATACTTTTCTCAATACAAGCTAGTGCTTTTTTATTTTTAATTTTTAACCTTAAAACTGACATTAGCTGGGACTGACTCAGTTTTGTATTTTTACTGACAAATCCATATTAATAACAACATCAATACTGTATTAAACCTGAACTATGGGAATAATTTGTAATCATGCCAAAATTAATAACATTGTGTATCACCCAGAGAGCCTCTCAGGGAGGAGAGTGAGGTGGTTATTAACTTGGGTTATTATTGCAGTAATATGGACATTTAAATAGGCTATAACTCTAGAAATTTAAAGGTCAGTTTGATTTATTTAATTTAGTTTGTCATATGTTTGGAAAACTAATTAAATTCACAAACAACATGGTTATAACATTTTTGATGGCAAATCAGAAGCCTGTATTTTGAGACACAAGAAGTAATCATTTTGTTGGGCATGCTAGACTTTGTGGGTGAAAGAGACAATTTCTTCTCTTCCCATAACTGGGTCTAGAAAGGTGGGTTCTGTGAGCTTCTTTTTCTGGGTGTGTGAACTTCCTTCTCATGGATTTTTTTTGCATCAAAACACCATTCTTGAAATCCTACTGTGACCATGCCATTACTTTTTCTTTTTATATGATTTAAGATACAAAATAATGTCTCAGACCAAAAGATTTTCCTCTTTATCTGTTTCAGAGTCTCACATTTCTTCTCACTAGAAATATATTCTTTTGTCTTAAATTATTTTAGTTTGGAGAAAATGCCCCTGGAAGGGTAACACAGCATCTTGAGTTGTATTCATTTTGTAACAATGTTTTATAGGAAAGGAAATAGTATGGGCAATGAAACCTGAAAATATAGAAAATGAAAGATGGATTCAAGAGTTAGAAGTGAGAAGATGACAAGAAAATATAGTAAATCAGGGATGAAAAAAAGGTATTGCTTTTTCCAACTGGTATTAAAGTAGAACATTTTATGTTCCTCTTTTTTTCATATGGTATCTACCTATAGTTTTAGAAAGAACAATTCAGACATGACTATTAGTAAGAAGATATATGGGAGATGAAATACCAGTATAATTAAAGGGTAATACATAAAGAAAATGTGAGTCAGGTCTTTGGACCATCCTAATGGATATGACTGGAAGGAAATAAAATAATAGATTTGAGACCAACTTTCAAGGTACCCTCAGCATTTAGCTGCTTTACATGACTATAATTATCAAGTTATATCATATAGCCAAATAGCTTCTAAGAAGTCCTTAAATTATGTGGATGACAACTTTATGATCCCCAAAGCAGAAACTTCAGCCATAGGAATATCTACTTTATGTTGACTGCCTAGTGAAAACAAATGACTGATGGAGAGTAGGAAGGATGAGGAAGATGAAGACAGAAAAGCAGTAGACCTTCGGGTTACTACCCACTGGGCCGGATTGGTAACTATGAGAACTGTAAATATGTTATCTCTAGAATTTATCCTGCCTGAATATAAACCTATAGCTGCTTTCTTAGGAAACATTCTGCATTGGTTTCATGTGAATGAAAGCTTTCCATGTATTTATCAAAATTGCCTTTTAACCCACACATATATTAAAGCACGTAGTATGTGACTAGAAGAAGGTATGTCACTAGAAGAAGGACAGCGCAGAAGATGACACAGTTCTTAAATTTAGAGCTTGTATTCTAAGAGCAGGGAAAAATAATTACACAGACGTATTAGTAGAATTAGGTAACCCTTAATATAACTTTGCTTTTCATATATTCAGAAGCAAAAATGTAAACAAAAATCATGTTGCTACAGCCAAGAGATGATACAACATATTTGAGGTCAATTGGAAAGGGTAAAGAAGGAGATAGTCACAATGGAAGTCTTCCCCTTTTCAAATCATCTTCTCAGATATGAGGTGAAGCAGATCAAATTCATAATTGGCAATTAAGTGGTAGATTCTAGGAATGCTTAATCCATAAATTGTACTGAAGATATATAAAAACATCAATGTAAGCTTTATTAGGATATTTTAGGGAAAATAACCTAATATCCAAAACAATCTGAATTGCAGATGCTACCAACTGTAAAAAAGAAGGTAGAAAAGGCAAATAGTTATTCATCAGTCTTTTACCACACATTTGTGTGCTTGCAATGTGCACATTATCATGTGAGGTTCTAACTGGTGCCTTTTGAAGCTTACAATGAAAGATACACTAATGTCAAGTTATTAAAAGTACACAAATGTTGGGTATTTTATAAGGTAGCATACCAAATGAGTTAAGCCAAAATAAAAGGTGGGCATCAGAAGGACAAGGTGATTGCTGTGCATTGTACTTGACAGAGAGGAATTCATGAGAAAGAGATTTGAGTTGTGCCTTGAAGACTAGTTAAGGTCAAATAACTCAAGGGAGAGTGCTCCGTGGGAAAGTACTTTGCATTTACCTTCAGTGAGATTCCATAGCACAAGAATTGAGCTCTGCATTTCTCTTCTACCAGGTATTATTAAGTATCATAATGTAAGGCTGTTTACTGCAAAACGTAATTATTTGAAATTATTCAGATCCATACTGATGTAATATCCTCAGTTTGCCTCTTGCTAAGACCTACCTTCAGGTCTCTTGGCTGAGCTTCTAGTGTAGCCGCATTAGAATTTAGATATGTTAGAACTAGCGTTATGAATATGGGAAACACTTTATCACCTAAAACTGGACTTATTAATGTTGCAGATTTGAAGTGGATAAAAGTGTTTTCAAGTTGTGCCAGCAAGCATATTACCTTAATCTTAAGTTAAGCAGGTTCCCCTAACCTTGTTTGTTTGGGTTAAGGTTAGGCAACATTTTGTCTCTCAGCAGCTTGATAAAGAAAGCATAAATACGATCACCTTTTTACTCTGGAGTTTTTGGAGTATAGCAATCACCTTCTTTAATCCATCAGACAAGAACTTATAAATGTAGTTCCTGAACATATCAATTTCATTTTAAATAAGTTATTTTCCTTTTAATTGATACATTCCCCCATATGCATGGATTGAATACATGAGCAAGCAAAGAAAATTGAGAAGTTAAACAGTTTTTGAGTTCCCCCTATCCTAGTTATTCCTATTTCTTAATCAAGGACTTTCTGTTTTGTGGCAAAGTTATAGATGTTAATAGCATTGAGAACATCCCTGTCTATATAGCAGATTGAGGATATACTGAAGAATATCTGTTAAATACAGTCTTCCTAGAAATGACAGAAAAGCTGTAAATGAATAAATCTAATAATTATCCATGGAGAAAACTGAGAAGGGAAGGCTCTTGTGGAAAAGAAAGTACATGAAACCAATGAAAGAGAGTCATGGGATCACAGTTTTGGAGGGAAATGAGAGCCGAGGAAGTGCATAGGAAATACTGATGGAAAGGTGAGGAGTTGCTTATAATTGTATGCTCAGGAACTGTGACAGTTATACATAAGGGCAGGCAGAGACACCAGGTTGTCAGTTGCGGTACCATAGTGAAGCGATCTGGTGAGTCAAATTCTGATCATTCATGTCGTTGGGGATAGGAAGCAAGTATCAGAGATATCTGCCTCAAGGCAGGACCAGCAAAAGCAGGGCCTTGGGTAGAAGGGAAAAAGTAATTCTCTGAGTGACTAGTGATCGCTGGATGGAGGGGAAAGCATCGTACTTGGGTACTTGGAATACCCACTGGTGAGAGGCCTTGACTATCACACCATTCTACTACTACAATTGTTATACCATTGTGCCTAATGTTTATGTACCATCCTATTCTCTCATATAGCAGTGTCAATAGCTATCAACTTCTACCCAGCAGATTGGACAAGTAGATTTAACACACTTTTATCTAGACCCATTTTATGTCTTTCTCCAACCTTCATAATGCCCTTAGAAGGTGACCAAAATAGAATGCATCACACAGGTTTCCCTGTCCTCTGGATTTGTGTTGGGTTAAGCCACTGGAAAAAACCAGCAAGAGAACAGAGGGCTGGAAGAAGTTTAGGGGTATATTTTTCCGTCTTTCAGGGGCTATACTCTTCTAACGCTGTAGCTCCTGTGGGTGGTACCTTATATTTCACCAGCATCTAGAAAGTCCAATTTCTTTTCTTCATCCTTCAGACCTAGATAATAAATTTCCACTATACTTGGTACTTAGTTGTCTAATCATCATTTGGTGGTACCTAACATTATCCACACTTCTGTAAATTGTTTTCCTTTAAAATATACTATCTGTTTTCTAAAGGGATAGAATTATTGGTACTCAGAATATCATTCTCCCCATACCTTCAAAGACAGAATTCTGGGATAGAATTGTTCATATTTTTGAATAACACAGATAATCTCTATGAGGACATCGATAATCTAAGATTACAGTTATTAAAATTATCATTGGTGAAGAATTATGGGTGAAAGATAAGTGTAAGTCTGGGCTGAGGAAATCCAGGGGCAAAATACCTCTAAAAACCGAAATCAGTCAAAGGGAAAAATAAAGTTTAAAACCCGTTTATTGCTTACAAACTGCAGTCCAGCACTGTCTGTCTCCCCTGCTCCAGAATAAGCAAGCCCCTCCCCTTAACCTGTCAGGTTCAGACATGCCCTCAGTTGCTCAGGTAATTACCCATTGACATGGAGATGAACTTCTCTCCACCCCTGAGGATGTGCAAATTCACCAAAGCCAGGCGAGATATTCTGGAAATACTACAATTTTACCCACAATAAGGTAAAGGGAGTTCAAGTGGTTGAGGTACTTAATTGTTATGGTGGAAATGGTGATTACATAGGATGTGATGGTGGGACAGTTGCTTCCAACTGTACTAAAGAGCTTACAAAAAAGAATAAAAAAAGAAGCTTAAGGATTTAACCTTGTAACTTAAGGCATGGACACAGAATCAGAGAACTTCTAAGGTGGCCTAAGGGAAACTATTTTTTTTAGCTACAGAAAAGTCAAGGATGAAAATCAGACATAAGGTCTGAATATACACATTTCTGAGTTGCAAAACACAGCACACCATAGGTGAAGGGGATAAAGGGGCACCACTTGCAAACTGTAAGATAAATAGACCATAGGAATGGAAATACAACATGTAGAATATGACTAGTAATATTGTAATACTTGATGTGGTAACAGAGAATTACACATATTGTGGCAAGCGTCTAGTAATTTATATTATTACCCAGTCACTATGTTGTATATCTGAAACTGATATAATATTGTACATCAACTTTATTCTGATAAAAAAAATTAAAAAGACAGATTATACCAAGCTTATATGCTAATTTGAGGTATTGACTGGGGAAAATGCAAAATTTCAAATATTGGATGAAGACATTTGGGCAGACAAAGATGTCTCTGAGAATTTTAAATCCTCATGTCCCTCTAGAAACAGATCCTCTCATAATCTGAATGAGCTAGCCTTCCTTTCGGGAAAGATAAAAATAAAAAAAAAAGACAGTGCGATCACCTAGAGCAGTTGACTTATACATGACTTCTCACAGCTCTTTGGCACCACCTTCCATACTTGTAGGACTGTAAGAAGGCAAGTTCCAAACACGAAGTAAATGAATGCTCTGGGGAGAGGGAACATGTGAATCAAAAGAGTTTCAGGATCTTGCAAGATTCAATTCTAAAGGATGGATCACACCAAATATATACAGGTAAGGAGCACACCCTTAAGAGTCCATATTTTCTGTTATTTCAAGTGCCTGGCAGTGGTGGTGACTGCTGTAGAGTTGTTGCTGAAGCCTGCATTCAATAATGTATCTGCATGATAAACTTCAAATACTAGTAACATTTTAACAATGCCAGCCACAGTTGCCTAGAATGCATAAATAAAAAGTAAAATACAATTCACAATAGCAACAAAAACTATTAATATATGTAAGAATTAAATTAATCAAAATAAAAAGACCTCTTAAAAGCTTGGAATGTGAAGAAAGTACACAGAAGATAATTTGAATAAATGAAAAGTCCATGTTCTTGGATGAGATGATTAAATATTATTTGTATGTAAATTATCTCTCAATTTAGTCTATAATTACAATGTGATTTCACTAAAATCTCCAGTTAGATTTATTGTTCAACTCAGTAAACTTAATATAAAATTTACATCAAAGAATAAAAGCCCTGGAAGAACTGAGTAAATTTATAATATAAAATTAAAGTTTGTGAGGGGGTGAATAATCATGAGAATATAAGATATGATGCAAAGCTATAGTAAAATAATGAAACAAAACAGTAGAGTTTTTATAAGAACTGAAAAATAAATTGATGAAACATATCAGTAATCAAGACACTGACACACATATTTGGAAGCATTATGTGCAATGAAAGTGGCAGCAGGAATCAATGGGGGAGGGGAGGACATAAATTCTTAAATAGTTTTAGAAAACTGGTTTACTCTCTGGAGAATAACAACACTGGATCACAACCTATCACCATATACAAAGATTAAAATTCTACATATAAAAGTAAAATTATTGAGGCATTAGAAATATGTAGGAGTATAATATATCTGTGATGCATGCCTGATAGAGAATTGAAAATAAAATTTTAAAAGTAGAAATCATGAGATGGGAAGATACAATAATATAGATAAAGGATAATGCATTTAACAAGGAGGTTTACTAGGAATATAATGTTTAACATTTAAAAACCAAACAACATAATTCAACATTAATGAAAAAAGATAAAACATGATTTTCTTAATAGTTACAGAAAAACATTTGACAAATTTCAACACACATTCATGTTAAAAACTCTCAGTAAACTAGGATTAGAAGGGAACCTTCTCAATCTGATAAGATCCACAGGTAACATATTAATAGTGAAACTGAATGGTTTACTCCCTGGAATCAGGACTAAAGCAAAGTTGCTTAAAGGTTTCCACTGTACAGAAAGTACTAATCAGTGTAACAAGGCATGTCAAAGAAATAAAAAAGCATGCCGATTAGAAAGGAAGAAGTAAAACTGTCTTTATTTGTAGATGATATGATTGTTTGTGTAGAAAATATTAGAGGATATACCAAAATCTAATAATAGAATTTAGCCAGGTCACAGGATATCAACTCAATATAAAAATTAACTGGATTTCCATATTTTTAAAATAAACTATTGTAAAGTGAAATTAATAAATGTTATGTTATTTTCTACAGCATTAAATAACAATTAAGGATAAAATGAACAGAATACTCGCAAAACCAGTACACTGAGAACTGTATGACATTGCAAAAACAGTTATTAAAGAAGACTATAAAAATTGAAGAGATATTCATGTGCTTAGACCAGAGAACCCAATATTGTTAAGATGTGAATTTTCCCAGATTTGTGCATACATTCAATACAATTCTAATCAAAATCTCAGCAAGATTTTTGTATAAATTGACAAGCTGATTCTATAATTTATGGGCATATGAAAAGGACCTATAAAAGTCAAAACCACTAAAAGAACAGAACAAAATTGGAAGACTTACAATATTTGATTTCAAGTTTATTATAAAACTACATTAATCAAGGGTTTGGTTTTTTGCTTAAGGACTAACATGTAGATCAATGACCAAAAAAGAGTTTGGAGAAAAATAAACATGGAATAAATATTACCAATGTTGACAAGTGAGGCTGTCGAACAAATGGTCTTTGGACACCTGGATCTCTCTTGGGAGAGGGATGAAGTGAACATTGACCTTTGCTTCACACCATTTATAAGAATTTCATAATTTTGAATCTAAAAGCTAGAACTATAAACTAGAAGGAAACATAAGGAAAGTCTTTACGAAATTCTAGTGGGGCAATAATTTCCCAGAACTACAAAAGAAAATAAAATTATAAATTTGAAATAAAATTTAAAAAAATATATTTTTCAAAAGATAGTATTAAAATATTCAAAGGCAAGCCTCAGATTGGGAGACAATATTTGCAAAACATACCTATCAAAGTACTTTTGTGTAGAATATATAAGGAGCTCCATCAACTCAAAAGTAAGAAGACAAAAAAAATCCGGTGAGAGAAGTCAAATAATTTGTATAAATATTGCACAAAAGAAGGTATACAGGTAGTCAAACACATGAAAAGATGCTCAGATCATTAGTCCAATTAAAGTTAAAATCACAATGAGATGCCAATAAAAACCTATTATGTGTCATGGATTTAAAAGTCTAATCATATGGGGTCTTGGGAAGGGTATAGGGAATTTAATGCCCTTTTACTTTGTTAACAGGCGTGTAAAATGGTACAAGCCTTTGAAAAATATTTTGGTAGTAGCTTATAGCTAAATATACATTTTCCAGTAATACAAGGTGTTCATTAAAAGAGATATGAACATTTTTTCACAAAAATACTTGTACAAAAATGTTTGAAGTCCCTTTATTAATAATTACTGAAAAGTGAAAACACTTAAATGTCCATCATCAGCTGGGTGTACAAGCAAGTTGTAGTGTACTCATGAAAAAGAAACAAACCACTGATTGTTGAAACAACATAGTTGAATCTCTGACACTTAGTGAAAGAAGCCTGGGACAAAAGGAGTACATACTGTATGATTGCTTATATATGAACTCCTAGGACAGGAAAAAAAAATTTGAAGTTAGAGAATGTACATCAGTAGATCACCAAGAGTTGGAAATGGCTTGGCTGTAAAGGGGCACAAAGGCTTTCGGGTTGATGGAAATGTCTAGGTCTTGATTGTGGTGGTAGTTACATATGTGTATGTGTTTGTCAAAAGTCACCAAAGTGTACAATTACATGGATGTATTTTATTGTATGTGAGTTATACCTGAATAAAACTGATTGAGAAAGTAAAAAAGAAATCATAAAGAAACCATAAGGAATAAATGAGTAATTTGATTAAAATTGTCTTCCCATTCAGTGAAGAATCATAGGCAAAAAGAAGCAGCAAGTGAAACAAAGGGTATGGTGTTTATAATCTCTGAAACTGTCTTTGAACTAAGACCATGTATCTAGGACATGCAATTAACTCCTGCAAATCAATTAGAAAAAGTCAGCAACTAAAAAAAAAATGGATAAGGCATATAAACAGGAAATTTACAGATGAGGGAATTCAAAAGACTGAAATACATAAAGATACTCAAATTCATGAAGACAGTGAAATGTAAAATAAAGCACAAAATGTGAGATATCATTTTTCCCTATGAGAGCCAGAAGGAATTAGAATAGCTGGATAGTCCTCAGTATTAGTGATGAATAGAAGCTGCCTGTGTGTTTGGTAGGACAGTGCCACCCCGCTGAGGGGCCACTGCTGGTCTGTAGAATGTGTAGCGTTTTTAGACTGAGAGAGAGGAAAAATCAGTCTCTTGCTATGAATATATTTTTCTCTATATCCCAAAGTATATATATATATACCACTGGGTTTTGCTCTATGTTGTGTTAATGAATATTAAAACCCATTAAAGTTTTCATGCATTTGACACTTTATTATTCAATAATTAAAACAGTACCCTTTTCTGTTCCTTTTAATGCTTTTGCCTTGAATTCAAAGCTGATTACTGTTAAGAATGTGACACCTGCTACCATTTTTTTGTATTAGCATGGTTTAACTTTGCCTACATTTTAATATTATCAATTCCAAGCCACTTTGTTGTATATTTCTTTTTCATTCGACAGAGGTTTAGGTTTTATTTCATGATCCAAACCAACAGTTTCTATAAATGGGTGCATTTAACCCACTTGTTTACTTTTAATGAGGATAACTGATCCATTTGACCATTAATCTGTCATTTATCTTATGAAATCCATTTTAATGGCTTTAATTTTGTTTCACTCATTCTTTGGTGTGTGCTTCTTCACAGACATAGCAAAATTCTTCTGAGGGATAGAAAAGTTGAATTGAAAAAAAGGAAAGGCATTCTTGAATTGGACTTTTATATAAAACATGAAAATGTTCTCTAAGTTAAATTAAAAATCAATGTGATCCTAATGAAAATAAAACCTGAATTTTATCTATCAGGTAGATATTTAGTTCATATGGAAACATTAAAGAAACAGGAATAGCCGAAAATATTCCACAGGAGTCATATTTATAATAAATGCATTTTGCACATCCCCCTCTATCCTCCAGTTCTGCTCTGCAGAGGCACCGATTTTAGCTCTTAGTGGCACATTTCTAATAAGCTCCCAATCTCAAAGAACACACATTTACTATTTTTAGTTTATTATTTTTAGACATTATCAAATAATTTCCAGCTCTTGTGGGTGGGAACTTAATCGTTTTATACTACCTTTCTCTAGTCTCTCCATCCTCCCAACCAAAAGACACCAGACACTGAATCTTGCAGTGACTTGACCTTGTACTTTCCAGCCTCCAGAATTGTAAGCAATAACCTTCTGTTGTTTATAAGTCACCCAGTCTATAGCATTTGTTGTAGCAGCCAAACGGACTGAGACACCACTACACCAGTTATTCTATCAATTACCATTTTCACCAATTGCCTTTGCATCTTTTATCCAACCTTTGTCCTCTTGCTCTATCCTGGTCTGGATCTTCTCTTAAGCCTGCATGCTAGGCTGTCAGCCTAGGCTGTCAAACCTCAATCTAGAATGGTCTCCTGGGTTGAGTCCACAGTTTCCTGCTTTTGTGTCCTCATTTTACTGGAGCTAAGGTTTTCCCTTTATAGTTTTTGTATGTTAGGGAAACCTCACATACCAGTATTAGATGTTTTGTTTCTTGGGCTAGTCAATTTCTCCTGATAACTTTCTTCTATTTTCCCTGAATGGGATGATACTGACTCTAAGACTGAGGGTCCCCAAGTGCCAGGATGAGGAAGAAATTACTCCAGGGTTCTAACATCATCACTCAGTGTCTCCAACTTGTCACTCCATTTCTGTTGAGAACAATGTTCTATTGTTGTGCCCTGGGATAAATGTTGGGTTGATTTTACTCTAACTCAAGAAAGGAGAAAAGGTTAGATTAAATGTGGACAGGGCTGGAAATGTCACCTGGTTCAACTGCCTTATTGACAGAACTTTAATCAACCCCTTTGTTGTCAGCCCATCTTTCACACCTGCTGTCTAGCATCTGTGCCTCTACTGAGCCCAAAGCCCTTCCACTTAGGTTTCTGAAAGGCAGACTACATTCCCTGCAGCCCAGAGCCCTGTCTGGATTCCGCCAGGTCATGGAATTTTCAGACCTCTGATATCTGCTAACATGTTTCTGTCCATTTTCCTTTTCCCCAAATCCTTGTGCTTTCTCATCATTGGTGCTGCCTTTCCACATCACTATTATTGGTTTATTTCTTGTCATACCTCAAAGCTTACATTTCAGTATTTGAGTGGAGATTCTAGAGAAACATGAAGTGAGAACCTGCTGGGTATGCAATCTTGTACTGGAAATCTATAATGTTTTATTATATGGCATGGCAATTCCCCCCAAAATACTCTTCTTTTTCTAATTTGTCTTGGCTATTATTTCTTATTGTTCATCCACATGAGTTTAGAATCATTTTGTCAAGTTCAAAGAAAAAAAATCCAATTGGAATTTTAATTGGAAATACATTAAATTGATTAACTTGGGAATGATTGCTTTTTATTTTTAATTAAATTTCCAAGCACTGTTTTTTTTTTTAGCTTTGCTAATTATAAATTTCTAAATTTATTGCATTTTGTCAGAACCAGTTCTCTACAATTTCTCCTTTTCCAAAGCAGGACAGTACTAAATGTATTGTCCTTAGCATCACCTGACCCACTACTTCTCAATATTCGGGGTCCTGGACCAGCAGCATCAGCACCAACTGGAAACCAGTGGAAATGCACATTACAGGATCTCAACCCAGACTCGCTGAATCAGAAACTCTGGGCATGGGGCTCAGCAAACCCAGCAATCCCAGTGGACTCTGATGCATGCTAAAGTTTAAGAACTACTGAGCTTAACATCTGACTAGCCATGTAACCATAGGGAACAGATTTAACCTAGGTCTAAATATCCTCATATATAAAATGGAGATAAAACTGCATAAGCTTCATAGCATGGATTTAAGGAATAAATGAGCTAATACACATGAAGCATTTAACATAGTTCCTGACACATTGTGACTACAGAATGATTACAAGTCATCATTAACCATTATCACAATTACATTTTTGCCCAATACAAATCTGAAATTTTCTCTGTCATGAACAATTTGGCAAATGCTCAATGTTTGTTGAAAAGTTAGTATATTCCCCTTTCTTTGTATATGAAATATTTCCTGTCTTTATGAAAACAGATGTAATTTTTAGATCTCCTGTATATTTATTTCTATTAATTAATTATGTTGCACATTGGATCTATAAAAGGTTGTGTATTTGTTAAATCTTCCAAAGCTTGTTGTATTTCTATAAAATATTTCTTGCAGTTAGAAGATTTGGTTGATATGTGTCAATACCTTATAATATTGCACACAAATGCCCTCAGCTTACTTTCATTGTGAATTGTATTTTTATTATAATGAAATAATCCTTTGGGTTTTTGGTTTCATTTATTATCACCATCCTTATGTTCACTTTGCTTCAATTTACCTAATATATCTTTACTCACTCTTTTAAATTCAAGTGTTTTCTTGTCTTTTTAACATTGAAGCATCTTGTATGAGTATCATATAGTTGTTTCATTCAAATATATATACATATATTTGTATACACACACACATATAACTATATGTATGTTTTATATGTGAGCTTAACCCCATTAGAATTATAATGGTATAATTATTTTATACCATCTACTTTCACGTTTATGTTCTTGGTCTATTTGTCTATATCTACCTATCTTCTTCCCTTGTATTTTTTATTAATTTATGTCATAGGCACTATGTTTTCTTTTTTTATTCACACATATTTTAGAAGGTTTAATCATTACTAATGGCTACTTTTACATTTTTCAGAGCTAATATTTAATCCATGTTTCTTTAATTTTCAATATTAAAAAAGAAATTTCCTGTATGACCTCCTACTTAGAGGTTATGAAATGATTTTAATTTTCTCTGCATTCCATATCTAATATACTACGATTTTTCGCTGCTGTGGGATGAGTTGTGTATTCTGCAAATTCATATTTTGGGGCCCTAACCCTCAGTATGACTGTATTAGGAGATAAGACTTATTAGGAGATAATTAAGGGTAAAGGAGGTCATAGAGTAGGGTTGAAATCCAATAGGATTGGTGACTTGATAAGAAGAGGAAGAGAGAGAAAGAAAGGGGGAGAGAGCCCTCTAAGTACATTAAGCCAAAAAGAGCCATGTGAGTAGACAGTGAGAAGGTGGCAAGCTACAAGCCAGGAGAGAGCTCCTACCAGAACTCAACGATGCTGGCACCCTCACCTCACATCTCCAGCCTCCAGGACAATAAGTATCTGTTGGTTTAGCCACCCAGTATATGGCATTTTCTTATGGCACGCCAAACAGACGAATAACATACACCAGATCATTATTAAATTTTTTTTGCACAGTTTATCTGGTTTCTAGAAAAGTATTGTATTTGAGCTCTGTTTAATAACTACTTAAAATCCTTGACTTAATTTCATTTAAGTGGCCTTACCATTTGTATTAGGGTTCTCTAGAGAAACAGAACCAATAAGGTATCTATATATCCACAGAAATGCAGAGATATATAGAAAAAGATTTAATGTGAGGGGTTGACTTACATGCTTATAGAAGCTGAGATGTTCCATGATCTGCCATCTGCAGGCTAGAGGCCCAAGAAAGCTAGTGGTGTAGTTTCAGTCCAATCTGAGGGCCTAAGACCCAGCAGCACTAATGTTCAAGGGCAGGGAAGATAAATGTCCCCGCTCAAGCAGAGAGCAAACGCATCCTTTCTGTGTCTTTTTATTTTATTCAAGCCTTCAAAGGATTGGATTTTGTCTACTCACAAGGATGAAGGTGACCTTTTCTATTTAAAATTTATGAATCCAAATGCTAATCTCTTCTGGAAACACCCTCACAGACACCCAGAAATAATGTTTTACCAGCTATCTGGGGATCCCTTAGCCCAATCAAGGCAACACATAAAATTAACCATCACATCATTATTTCCTTTTTTTTTCTTTTTCTTTATTATTATTGCAGATTTCATTTTATCTCCAAGTTATTTTTTTTCCTCCTTAAGGAGGGTAGATACGTATTTCAGATTTTCATGAATGAAAGACAACTTGAACAAAAAATGGAATTAGATTCATACACATTAATCCAGGTTTTTTGACCTTCCCCTTGACTCTACTTCCCTGTGACATGTGATTTTCTACTCAGGGAACACCTTACTCTCCATGCTAACATGTGCACACATAAAGTTTTGAAGGTATTCTAAGAATTTCTGACTTCCAAATGAAGATAAAAAATGAGGGGTGGGAGACAGTGTCCTGAAGGCCTGAAAAATCAGCATCTTTGTAGAAGAGCAGCAAATACGCAGTCTTCTCACTTTTCATCTGAGTCTTGACCCTATAAAGGTTGAAGGGTGAGGTGACTTCCTGTCTTTATATGAGTGATTTTTCCTTCGCAATTTAAAGCTTTCTATGCCCTGAGGTGAAGTCTGGGCAGGTTTTCCCTAATGTTAACATTTTAGAGAAGGAAGTGAGGTCCAGAGAGGTTAAATAACTTTATCAAAGTCACACAGCTAACAGTAGATTCGAGGAAGATCATCAGCGTTATCTGGACTCAGCACACTCTTCCTTAGCAGAACATGCCGTCTTTCTTTAGACAAGTTTGTTCTCTGTTAAACCTAAAGAAAATTTGATGATATGAGGATTATCTAGCAACACAGAAGAGGATTTCCATTGCAAGAAATATCTACTCTTCTCATCCTAAATTTTACATAGAATAATAGCATGATTCAATTAATGCTTACCCACATGTCATTTATCAACTAGAACTTCATTGCAATGGATTTTAATCTCCTCCTAATGCCTTCCTTAATTGCACTAGCTCATGTAATGTTCTCCTATTGTGACATCTTTTGATCCATGTTGTTTTTACTCCCTATTATATTCCACTTCATGCTTTGAGTAGTTTCTTGGACCTTGTGTCCCCAGATGGCATCTAACATTTTGTTGGCACAGGCCATGTTTTATTCAGTTGTTCTCCCCTGCTGTCTAGCATAAAATTAGGCCTACAGGAAGTGTTTACACAGTAGCCTAGTCTAGGGTACAATGCTAAAATAGCACGTTTCTCTGGAGACTACTTACAAGAAAATTAAAATTTAATTAATTATCTAATAGTATCTGTATTTCTCTTAAGTTGGCTCAAAATAGCTTTTGTTTACCTTTTTTGTTTCCTCCCTTACATAGGCAATTTTTTTGTGGATATTAAGATGCCTTGTTCAGCAAACATTTCATGAGAGTTTCCTATGTACTGGGCATTACGCCACTCTATTGGGAAAAATAAATGAATAAGATACAGCCTCTGTTGCAAACACTCACTGTCTGATGAGAAAACAGATGTATGTAAATGATCTCGGTCAAATTTGGGAAATGCTCCAATAAAGTTACGCACTAGAGGAGAAGATATCAACTAATTTATCTTAAGAGAGTGTCAAGTGCTGTAGTTCATTCTTTTCAGAATAAAATCTAGCAAGAGTCCAATTCCAAAGTACCAATAAAACTGTAGTTCTCTGGGGGCTTGAATATATTGAACAAACCTCACCTAATCCTGTCAATGGTGCTATTTGGGATTCTAAGGGCATTGGGATCTCAAAAGGACACCAGTAGACCATGACCAACAGCATAAGAAATAATGAACATTTTTACAATGATGAAAAAAAATCCCTTTCCTGTGTCCTTCTAAATTTACTCTGACTAGCTATTGAACAGGCGTTTCATAGATTCAATACATCACAACATATTAAGTGCTGCTCAGCTCCTGCCACCCCTGCTGCCCTGCTGTGGACCGTCTCTTTCTGTTTGCATCCTGCCCGTCCTCTGTGCATATAAACTAAGTGTCTCCATTTCTGCTCTCAGAGTGTACCATGCCGTACAACCGAGATTTCAAGAACAAATATCAACAGTGGCTAAGCCAAACATATCTTGTCAAGAGAGTGCCACCGCAGTGTAAAGACTGATTTGTCGAGGGAGGTCTTGCATATAAGTAGATGTGAAGGCAAGGACTGAGGTTAACAAGTTTCCACTGTGGGAGTCTATTTATAACAAAATAACACAAGGACAGTTCTGCCTCTGCCAATTCGTTTCCATCTCTTCCTGTATCCATTGCCACAGCAGCTTTATTTGTCACCAGAAATCAGCCTCTCCAGTGCAAATCGAGGCAGAGCTCTGTGGACAAAACATTTGCCCTATGGACTTATGTTTTCATGTAGCTTAGGATCATTTCATGCCAGTCAGTACTGCTTGGAGGTGCTTTCTATGCCCAGCTCAGTGCTTAGATGCACAAAAGGAATAAAAGATAATGAGAAGACTAGACTTTTCTTACATGGGAGCTGCTCATGGAGGCCAGACCCACAAACACGACATAGAAGGAAGTGTGTTATCAAGAGCTGGTTGTAGATATTTCAAGCACTGAGTGCTGGAGGTCAGAGAAGGAAGACATCATTTTAGCTGGAGCAGTCAGGCAGGGCTCAGCAGAGGAGGAGATGATGTACTTGTTACTTGAAAGAGTAGGTTTTGAGCAGATTGTGGTCAGTTACATGGTTACATGTGAATAATAACATGTGACATCAACTTCGGTCTCAGTAGACTGACAAAATCAGAGCCAGGGACAGATGGCTGGATGCACAGAGATACTAGGCAAACAAAGAGATAGTTCGATTTCAGTACCCACCCACGTGGTGCATGCCCTAGGAGCTAGCCACCTAATCTTGTAAAAGATCCAGTGCATACCCAAAAGCTCACAGTTTAGTGGAAATACAGATAGCAATAAGCACATAGGCAATTATAAGAGGGCATGAAAACTACTGTAATGTCATGGGAGCACAGGGGAGAGACATCTGAATTGGATTCGGATGCAAGGGAAAGCTTTCCAACAGGAGCTGATTTCTGGGCTGAGAGGATGAGAAAAACAGGAGGAAGGGCTACACTGACTCAATAGTTCTGGCTTCTAAAGGCCAACTCCCCAGTACTGCAATTAAACTCATTTCCCTTACATGCAGAGTATTCTCAGTAAACTCTTTTAAAACAACTCTCCCCAAAATGGCAGCAGGTCATGACCAGGTCAAGGATCAGTCAACCTACAAATAGAACTGGTTTGTTCTATTTAAGAGAAGGACACCAGTGCAAACCACAATAGACTTTGAAATCTTAAGTGGAAAAAACCTGTAGTCAGCTCATGGACAATTAACTCAGAATATCAAAATCATTGTTTGGATAGCACCATGGCTGGACACATTAACACTGTTCTCCAGAAAAAATAAAAGGAAGGGAGGGCTCCTAATCTTGGGAAAAGGCTATCTCTTACTATTAGTCCCAACTGTACCTAAAAACTGGTATTGACCATGCCCACTTAACTCTCAAAAATGTGTCCTTAGACATGAAGGAATTAAGGGAATGTGTGAACAGCATCTATTTCCCAGACATAGATTTTAGATCATACAGTAGAAGAGACAAAGCTAAGCTGCAAATTGCTGCAGAATTATCCTTTGGGCAGTGAATTTAAGGCATGTGCCCACTCTCCCCATTATCCCTAGTCCTAAATGTTCACAATCTGAAAGATATCATACTTGTTTTTTAAATTTTCCTTCCTCCAAAGAATCAATTTATGGCCCTCACCCTTCCTCCAGCTCTACTCTGCATGATCACATCTGGTCTCCCCAAGGGTAAGCCCTGTTTCTTCTTCTGACTTACCTAAGCATCAAAAACTCTAGTCCCACTAAGGTTCTGCCCACCTGATATCTTGTGTTGTCTTCTGGATTCAAAATGCCATCCTGCAATTCTTTCTTAATATCTGATAACAATCTGCCTTTGCAATGGCCACCAATAATTACTTGGAAAGGTAAAGAACTAATTATTAAAACAGCATGTTTTAGAGGGGTTTTTCTTAAGGTTTTCAGTATTTACTAGCACCAAAAGAGTTTACACCACACTGTGGATGAAAGACAGCTTGTGAGAAAGCCAGGAATGGATGTATAGAAAGCCTTCAAATGAAATTGAACCCAGAAAGTTAGATAGGAGAATGGAAATTACCCCACCCTCCCAAAAGATATATATTAAAAAATACAGGTAATATTATAAATTGTGTATTAAACCCTGTTGACCAGTCTCATGGTGGAAATATCTATTATACATAAATACCATTTCCTTGAAATGTATAGAAATATGTTATAAATAAAAACTTTTTAAATAGTTTAGTGGTTTTGATTATGTTGCTAAAATGTTTATTTCTCTAATTTTTTAAACAGAGTATACTAAGTATCTTTTAAACAATTATTGTGCTTTACTTCATACAGTTTTTTATTTGCTTCTAGAATTAATAACCCCATTGCTGTGTGCTTTTGGGGTTCTTGTGAAAATTTCTAAAATATTCCATCTATTTTTTTACTCTGAGGCTATTGGTAACATCTGTCCTTTCAGTCTGGTGATTTTAATCTGCTTTGGGCTTGGAGAGCTAAATGTTACTCTTTGTAAGATTTAGTCACAAAGTAAGTGCCAGTGGGTCATGGTGACCCATCTTAGGAGTTAAGATGTGATATCTGATTTTAGCAACTGCTATTTAAAACAACAAGTCACCTTTCCACTTAATTCCAAATTTTTATTCCTTAAAGTTCCAGGTTTCTGTAAGATTGACCTCAGAACAATGGGTCATTACTCTTTTCAATGCTATAACCTAAAGATTTATTGATTTACAAGAGATAAAAAGATACAAAATCTAGATCCAGAAGGGGTTTAAGACTTAAAGGAGTCACCCATCCTCTTGGCATTCAATTATCCCCAGAATATAAAATGAAGATGCAACAGAAGCCAGCAGGCTACCAACTCCAATGATTTAGTGACTGAGTCATGTGAAAAGTAAGAGAATAATGTTTTAAATTGCTTTTGCAAATAACCATCCATTTTCTTATGCTGAAGTTTGTGGACTGGTGTGCAAGTTTAGCTTTGACAATATGACCATTTGGACTGTGTTTATCTTTGCCAAGGCTCTGGAAAGTAATTGTTTCAACAGAAGTGGTGCCTAACAAGAAAAAGCTATCTATATATGTATTTGTTTCACAGGTGTTAAACTAGAGCTCATTTGGAGCAAATGTGAAGCTAGCTTGCTCTCAACCAAAGAAGGCAGAGTGACATCATATTCTCCCATTAATGAACTTTTGGAGTACTGCTGGTTCCCGGACTTTCCAGATCTTGGCCCATGAGAAGAGTTCAGCTTTTGAGTTAATACTGATTCTGGAAAATCTCTCACTTTCTCCTGCCATAAACACCATACTCTAGAAGTCATTACAGATTCCTCCCAAAAAAAGTGTAGAGAGGGAGAAAGAGAGAGGAGAACATGGATTTTTGATATTTGCAAACATATTCCCTTTGTTTCATGTTGGACCAAGGTTTCTTCCTTCCTATCTTTCATTTTTAAAACCAAACCAACAAACAGAACAATGGTAGGTACAGAATACAGTCCTGGGCAAGACACAGGAACCAAGACAAGAACAATACTGAAGAGCCATATAAACTCCACAGACTACTTTCAGACATTTCAATACATCACTTGTCCCAGAAAGCCCTAACTTCCAATTGGCCAAGTCCTTTGTTTAAATTTGGTTTGAGTTAGCAGTGTTATCCACCTCTTCTCTCACCCCAGAGCTCCTCCTTCTCTCTACCCCTCAAATGAAACATACCGAATCTCTCAGGCAAATATACGCACCGTGGAATGCATGATGAGGCAATCCCTGATCTTGTTACTGGGTCTGGTCATCATTCATAATTTCTGAGGTGTCAGTGGGAACCTGTATTTTCATCCCAGTAATCTCCTATTATCAAAAATAGTTCTAGAAATGCTTAAGAGAGAGGTTAGCAATGTTTAAGTTTTGTGATTTTTTTTCTTAGTTTGTTATATTTTACAACCAAAATAAAATGAAGTCTGAACAAAGTTTATACTGATTTTTTTTAAACAATCCCATCATCCTAATACATCCAAATCTTTCAATTCTAACTGGACACAAAGAAGTTAGCAACTGAGCTTTATTTCTAATTTCTAGTTGGCTGTCAACTAGTGAGCATGTACTTTTACTAATCATCATCCCCCAAGTGTCTCTGCCTTAACAGCCTCGCAAACCCCGCTCATCTTAGCAGCCCACCTGAAGCTCCCCCTGCCCCCGCCCCATCCATACACAAAGCCAATTCCATTCACGTTTGCCATGCAGTTTTGCTTTCAGCCTCACAAACTGTAACTGTGAGAAGATAATACAAACTCGTGACTATTAATTTTATCTTAGTGAAGGTCCTACTCTAATTCATGCTTCCAGTGTTAGTCTCCTCACGTTGGCTCCCCTACCAAATTCTTCTGTTTCTCTGGATATTTTAACTTACACTTTTTTTCTATTACTTTTCATATACACTTTGGCTGAGAGGCACAGGCTTGTTATTGATGATGTTGGGGAATGTTGCCTTGTGACTGAAGGGAGGCTGGAGTGCTTTTCACCTTACGGGAAACCTCAGTTTACCGGGACACAGTAAGCCTTAATTCTTAATTAGAATTTGTTTCAGATTTACAAGGAAAGAGACAAAAGACAGGAAACTTGTTTACATTGAGCTGGTAAAATAAGACATAATGGAATTAAACAAAATCACGCTGGTAAGGAACACTTTAGTATCAGATTCATCTCCCATATGATAATACATCTTCACCTCCTGTTCTGGACAGGAGATCACATCTATGATTTTTATTAATAGAGAGGCAAATCATTTATGACTGAAATGTTTGAAACGTAGAAAATATCCTAAGGGTCTCTAGATTTATAAACTATGGTATTCTTAAGAGGAGCTCACAGACCTTAGGTAAAACAAGACAAAATATTATTTAATAAATATTAGCCCAATACCAGGTGTGGCTGGTTGAAGAGGCTCTTTACCTTGTACCACTGTTCCTTCTCCTGCACCAGGGATGAAGGACTTTCTGAGAATTTTTCTATCTTGGAAAGACTGGAGAAGTAACTACTGCCCTTCTCTTTTTCTTCTCACTAGTTGCTCTCCATGGAAAGGGCTGCAACCAGTTACATTGGTCAGGGTCATGTCCTCACTGGGACTCGCTCACAGTGATGCACCACGACTCTGGGAACCGCCTGTCCTTGGGACTGATCACCAGGGCGGTGGGCTTTCATCTGCTTCCTTCTCTGTTGCAGGAGCTTCTCCTCCCTACACAGGGGAGAACCCACATTTAGCCTCCCCGTTCTCAACTGGTAGGTAATGAGGTCTATGCATGCCTGTGGTCTCAGCTGACCCCAATTAATTGTTAATGGAATACGATGCCCGATTTGAGCCTTCAAAACATATTCATTTCTTTCAGCACAATTTTCAGAAACTACTTGTCACTGTTCAAATAATTAATAAAGCTGATGTTTCTAGTCTTCTTTTGGCTAATGGTTCTCACGTCTATTCTCTCCATAGATTAAAAGTTGGGGAAGGGAGGATGGTGTAATTTTCACCTCCGATATCTAACGCTCAGATATAGTTGAATCTGAATTAACCATTATCTTAAGTTGACTTTATTTTTTATTTTTTTGGTACCTGGCCTCTAAAATGGAAATCATTTACCTAAAAAAACTAAAAGACAGGATTTTTTAAAAGAAAAATTTAAGAACTAGTCCATGTTTAGTTTAACTTTGCATCTCTCTGAGCTGAGAGTGAGGACAGACGTCAGCTTGATGATAATACAGAAGCAAGAAAATTCTGTATATATCTTAAAAAGTGGGACGGTGAATTGATGATTGAAACGCAATAGGACCTCTGGATAATGTTGAGAGCCCACCTGAAGTGTGTGGTCTTACATGTAAAGAGGAACCAGTAATTTGAATACAAATCTTGCTAGTAATCACATGACACTTCTTCCCTTCCGCTTCCTCTCTCTTGAAGCTGAAATCAGTCTTCTGAATTCTACTTCTTCTCTACACTTGTGGGTATATGTGTTCTGTGTTTATATATATTACTACATACATCTGAGATTGTAAACTAAATATTGCTTAATTTGTCTGGCTTTGAGCTTTAAAACATATTGAATGCCTTCTTCTATGACTTAATTTTGTTCCATATTATATTTATTAGCTACATCCATAGTGTTGTTTAGAGATGTAATTCATTTATTTTCACTTACTGTATAGCTTTTTTTTTTTTTTGCTATTACAAAAATGTCATATGGTCATTCTCATGCCTCTCTCTTGGTACATGTGTGTAATTTCTCTGAGTTACACACTTAAGGATGAAATTGTTTGCTCATGGAGTTGATACAAGTTTAAAGATAATGCCAAGTTTTTCCCCAAATTGGTGATAGACATTTATACTCCCTCCAACAATGGTTTCTATAATAATTTCAGTAGCTTAGATAGAGACACTAAGTAGGCAGAAAGATAGATTTAATCAGATTGAGGATTTACCAAATGAATATGATAGAAGGGTAAGAGAATTAAGATTTTTATTAAAGCATTGGTTAAAATGAAGTTCCATGGAAGTAAAGCTGGATGGCATATGAAAAAAGGATATGCAAGAACAATGTATGAAATAAGAATCACATGGGGTCTATGAATTAGAGTTCTTTTCAGCCATACTGCAGAGAGGTAACTGGTGAAGGGTAGCTGCATCTTTGGGCGGAGAGCCAAATGTAAATCCTAAAAGGGAAGATTTAGACTTGAGACAAAGGGCATGCAGGTTATGTGGATAGAATAGGTAGGAGGGAGCAAAAACTTCTCCTTGCATCTGTCCAGATACATATTTTTGTTCCTTAGAAACTGCTCTGAGGAAGTACACCAATAGTGAAATCATTTAGCTCACAGTTTTGCATTCAGGTACATTTGAATGGCTGTGACCAGAAGGAAGGGTTTCATTGTGAACTAAGTACATGAAACAAGAACAATAACATTGAAACAAACAAAAAAAGATCATGTAAATAGCTTGAGGAAAGCCATTTAGCTCACAGTTTGAAAAATACAAATGCAAAGATGGTTCTGTCAACTCTCCAACTAAGGGTGCTGTGGTGTTGAGTGTGTGGAGTGGTGATTCTTTTTTTTTTTATTAAGGTATTATTGATATACACTCTTATGAATTCTTCACATGAAAAAACAGTGTGGTTACTACATTTACCCGTATTATCAAGTCCCCACTCATACCAGTCACTGTCTATCAGTGTAGTAAGATGACACAGATTCACTGTTTGCCTTCTTTGTGCTACACTGTTTTCTCCGTGGTTCCCCACACCATGTGTACTAAACATAAACCCCTCCCTCACCCTCTCCCACCCTCCCCACCTGCCCTCCCACGCCCCTTTGGTGACCACTAGTTCCTTCTTGGAGTCTCTGAGTCTGCTACTAGCTTGTTCCTTCAGTTTTGCTTTGTTGTTATACTCCACAAATGAGGGAAATCATTTGGCACTTGTCTTTCTCTGCCTGGCTTACTTCACTGAGCATAATATCCTCTAGCTCCATCCATGTTGTTGCAAATGGCAGGATTTGTTTCCTTCTAATGGCTGAATACTATTCCATTGTGTATATGTACCACCTCTTCTTTATCCATTCATCTACTGATGGAAACTTAGGTTGCTTCCATATCTTGGCTATTGTAAAAAGTGCTGCAATAAACACAGGGGTGCATATGTCTTTCTGCATCTGAGAAGTTGTATTCTTTGGGTAAATTCCTAGGAGTGGGATTCCTGGGTCAAATGGTGTTTCTGTTTTTAGTTTTTTGAGGAACCTCCATATTGCTTTCCACAATGGTTGTACTAGCTTACATTCCCACCAGCTAGTGTAGGAGGGTTCCCTTTTCCACATCCTCGCCAGCATTTGTTGTTCTTAGTTTTTTCGATGCTGGCCATCCTTACTGGTGTGAGGTGATATCTCATTGTGGTTTTAATTTGCATTTCCCTGATGATTAGTGATGTGGAGCATCTTTTCATGTGTCTGTTGGCCATCTGAATTCTTTGGAGAACTGTCTCTTCATATCCTTTGTCCAGTTTTTAATTGGGTTATTTGCTTTTTGGGTGTAGAGGTGTGTAAGTTCTCTATATATTTTGGATGTTAACCCCTTGTTGGATATGTCATTTACAAATATATTCTCCTATACTGTTGGATGCCTTTTTATTCTGTTGATGGTGTCCTTTGCTGTACAGAAACTTTTTAGTTTGATGTAGTCCCTTGAGTTCATTTTTGCTTTTGTTTCCCTTGCTCGAGGAGATGCGTTCAGTAAGAAGTCTTTCATGCTTATATTCATGAGATTTTTGCCTATGTTGTCATCTAGGAGTTTTATGGTTTCATGAATTACATTCAGGTCCTTGATCCATTTAGAGTGTACGTTTGTGTATGGGGTTAAACAATAATCCAGTTTTATTCTCTTGCATGTAGCTGTCCAGTTTTGCCAACGCCAGCTGTTGAGGAGGCTTTCATTTCCCAATTGTATGTCCATGGCTCCTTTATCATATATTAATTGACCATATATGGTTGGGTTTATATCAGGGATCTCTAGTCTGTTCCATTGGTTTATGGGTCTGTTCTTGTGCCAGTACCAAATTGTCTTGAGTACTGTGACTTTATAGTAAAGCTTGAGGTTGGGAAGCATATCCCCCCAGCTTTATTCTTCCTTCTCAGGATTGCTTTGGATATTTGGGGTCTTTTGTGGTTCCATATGAATTTTAGAATGATTTTCTCTAGTTCGTTGAAAAATGCTGTTGGTATTTTGATGTGTAGATTGCTTTAAGCAGGATGGCCATTTTGACAATATTAATTCTTCCTATCCATGAGCATGGGATGTGTTTCCATTTATTGGTATTTTCTTTAATTTCTCTCATTAGTGTTTTGTAGTTTTCAGAGTATAGGTCTTTCATTTCATTGATTAGATTTACTCCTAGGTATTTTATTCCTTTTGATGCAACTTTGAATGGTATTGTTTTCCTGATTTCTCTCTCTGCTAGGTCATTGTTAGTATATAGGAATGCCATAGATTTATGCACATTAATTTTGTATCCTGAAAATTTGCTGAATTCAGATATTAGATCTAGTAGTTTTGGAGTAGATTCTTTAGGGTTTTTTATGTACAATATCATGTCATCTGCAAACAGGGGCAATTTAACTACTTCCACGCCAATCTGGATGCCTTTTATTTCTTTGTCTTGTCTGATTGCCGTGGCTAGGACCTCCAGTACTATGTTGAGTAGAAGTGGGGAGAGTGGGCATCCTTGTCTTGTTTCTGATCTTAAAGGAAAAGCTTTCAGCTTCTCACTGTTAAGTATAATGTTGGCTGTGGGTTTGTCATATATGGCCTTTATTATGTTGAGGTACTTGTCCTCTATACCCATTTTGTTGAGAGTTTTTATCATGAATGGATGTTGAATTTTGTCAAATGCTTTTTCAGCATCAATGAAGATGATCATGTGATTTTTGTCCTTCTTTTTGTTGATGTGGTGGATGATGTTGATGGATTTTCGAATGTTGAACCATCCTTGAATCCCTGGAATAAATCCTACTTGATCATGATGGATGATCCTTTTGATGTACTTTTGAATTCGGTTTGCTAACATTTTGTTGAGTATTTTTGCGTCTATGTTCATCAGGGATATTGGTTTGTAGTTTCCTTTTTTTGTGGTGTCTTTGCCCCGTTTTGGTATTAGAGTGATGATGGCCTCATAGAATGAGTTTGGAAGTATTCCCTCTTCTTCTACTCCTTGGAAAACTTTAAGGAGGATGGGTATTAGGTCTTCACTAAATGTTTGTTAAATTCAGCGGTGAATCCATCTGGTTCAGGCATTTTGTTCTTAGGTAGGTTTTTGATTACCAGTTCGATTTCGTTGCTGGTATTTGGTCTGTTGAGATTTTCTGTTTCTTTCTGGGGCAGCTTTGGAAGGTTGTATTTTTCTAGAAAGTTGTTTATTTCTTCTGGGTTATACAGTTTGTTAGCATATAATTTTTCATAGTATTCTCTATTAGTTGTTTGTATTTCTGTGCTGTCCGTAGTGATTTTTCCTTTCTCATTTTTGATTCTGTTTATGTGGGTAGACTCTCTTCTTTTCTTGATAAGTCTGGCTAGGGGTTTATCTGTTTTTTTTATTTTCTCATAGAACCAGCTCTTGCTTTTGTTGATCCTTTCTATTGTTTTATTCTTCTCGATTTAATTTATTTCTGCTCTAATCTTTATTATGTCCCTCCTTCTACTGACTTTGGGTCTCATTTGTTCTTCTTTTTCTAGTTTCATTAATTGTGTGTTTAGACTGCTCATATGGGAATGTTCTTCTTTCCTGAGGTAGGCCTGTATTGCAATATACTTTCCTCTTAGCACGGCCTTCGCTGCGTCCCACAGATTTTGTGGCGTTGAATTATTGTTGTCATTTGTTTCCATATATTGCTTGATCTCTGTTTTTATTTGGTCATTGATCCATTGATCATTTAGGAGAATTTTATTAAGCCTCCATGTGTTTGTGGGATTTTTCATTTTCTTTGTGTAATTCATTTCTAGTTTCATTCCTTTGTGGTCTGAGAAACTGGTTGGTACAATTTCAATCTTTTTGAATTTACCGAGGCTCTTTTTGTGGCCTAGTATGTGATCTATTCTTGAAAATGTTCCATGTGCACTTGAGAAGAATGTGTATTCTGCTGCTTTTGGGTGTAGAGTTCTGTAGATGTCTGTTAGGTCCATCTGTTCTAATTTGTTGTTCAGTACCTCTGTCTCCTTACTTATTTTCTTTCTGGTTGATCTGTCCTTCAGAGTGAGTGGTGTGTTGAAGTCTCCTAGAATGAATGCATTGCATTCTATTTCCCCCTTTAATTCTGTTAGTATTTGTTTCACTTATGTAGGTGCTCTTGTGTTGGATGCATAGATATTTATAATGGTTATATCTTCTTGTTGGGTTGACCCTTTGAACATTATGTAATGTCCTTCTTTGTCTCTTGTGACTTTCTTTGTTTTGAAGTCTATTTTGTCTGATATAAGTACTGCAGCTCCTGCTTTTTTCTCCCTATTAGTTGCATGAAATGTCTTTTTCCATTCCTTCACTTTTAGTCTGTGTATGTCTTTGCGTTTAAAGTGAGTCTCTTGAAGGCAGCATATAGATGGGTCTTGTTTTTTTATCCATTCAGTGACTCTATGTCTTTTGACTGGTGCATTCAGTCCATTTACTTTTAGGGTGATTATGGATAGGTATGTATTTATTGGCATTGCAGGCTTCAGATTCGTGGTTACCAAAGTTTCAAGGTTAACTTCCCTACTATCTAAAAGTCTAACAACTCACTTAATATGCTATTACAAACATAATCTAAAGGTTCTTTTTTTTGTTTGTTTGTTTGTTTCCTTCCACCTTTTTCTTCCTCCTCCATTCTTTATATATTGGGTATCATATTCCGTACTCTTTGGCTATCCCTTGATTGACTTTGGGGATAGTTAATTTAATTTTGCATTTTCTTAGTAATTAGCTGTTCTATTTTATTTACTGGGGTTTTATTACCTCTGGTGACAGCTATTAAACCGTAGGAACACTTCCATCTATAGCAGTCCCTCCAAAATATACTGTAGAGATGGTTTGTGGGAGGTAAATTCTCCCAGCTGTTGCTTATATGGGAATTATTTAATCCCTCCTTCAAATTTAAATGATAATCTTGCCAGGTAAAGTAATCTTGGTTCAAGGGCCTTCTGCTTCATTGCATTAAATACATCATGTCACTCCCTTCTGGTTTGTAAGGTTTCTGCTGAGAAGTCTGATGATAGCCTGATGGGCTTTCCTTTGAATGTGATCTTATTTCTGCCTCTGGCTGATTTTAATAGTCTGTCCTTATCCTTGATCTTTGCCATTTTAATTACTATATGTCTTGATGTTGTCTTCCTTGGGTCCCTTGTGTTGGGAGATCTGTGCACCTCCATGCCCTGAGAGACTATCTCCTTCCCCAGATTGGGGAATTTTTCAGCAATTACCTCCTCAAAGACACTTTCTATCCCTTTTACCCTCTCTTCTTCTTCTGGTACCCCTATAATGTGAATATTGTTCTGTTTGGATTGGTAACACAATTCTCTCAATATTCTTTCATTCTTAGAGATCCTTTTTTCTCTCTGTGCCTCAGCTTCTTTGTATTCCTCTTCTGTAGTTTCTTTTTCATTTATCATCTCCTCCACTGTATCCAATCTGCTTTTAATACCATTCATTGTGCTCTTCAATGATTGGATCTCTGACCGAATTCATTCCTGAATTCTTGAATATCTTTCCATACCTCCATGAGCATGTTAATGATTTTTATTTTGAACTCCCTTTTAGGTAGAGTCATAAGGTCCATATCATTTAAATCTTTCTCAGGAGTTGTAGTCATAATTTTACTCTGGAACAGGTTCATTTGGCGTTTCATATTTTTGAATGGCGCCCTCTAGTGCCCAGAAGCTCTACTCTCTGGAGTTGCTCAGTCCCTGAAACAATGTCAGGGGTTGTAGGGGAGTGGTATTGGTGCCTTGGGGGAGGAAAGGGCTATTTCCTGGTTCCTGGCTGCTATGCCTGTCTTCACTTCCTGAACCAGTGGGCCGAGCACACAGGTATAAGCCTCTGTGCTTTGCATTTTTAGTTGCTGTAGATAGATCTTCCCTCTGGCTGGCCTAACCCCAGGGAAGGGTTTCCCGGTTTGCAAGCCTGGTGGGGCTGGCCAGGAGAAAGGCGTACTAGTCTGCCTGTCACAGAAGGTTCTTGGAGCTGGGTAGGCAGCCAGGGAGCTGGAGCACCTGAAGATTGTGAAAACTCCCAATCTGCTGGGCAGAGTGCATCCGGACAATTTTGTCTCCCTGTCCTTTCTCCTGAGCAGTAAGCTCTGTGCAATCCTTGCCCCTTTAGCAGCGCTCTTGCTAAGGGCTTCTTTCTTAGGAAGTCACTCAGACTGCCTGCCTTTCTTTTGCCCCAGAGCAGCTGGATATGGATCCCTGCTTTCCACAGGCAGCTGGAATCTTAGTCTCTACAGGAATTCTGCCTGTCTTAGCTTGCCATCCCCCTAATTATGAGAGTATCATGCAAGCACCATGAAATGTAGGTTTGTGCTCCCAGAGCAGATATCCGGAGTTAGGTATTCAGCAGTCCCAGGTCTCCACTCCCTCCCTGCTCCATTTCTCTTCCTCTCACTGGTGAGCTGGGGTGGGGGAAGGGCTTGGGTCCTTCCAGGCCATAGCTTTAGTACGTTACCCTGTTTTGTGAGGTCTGCTCTTGTGTCCAGGTGTATGCAGTTTGGCACAGTCCTCTTTCCTGTTGCTCTTTCAGGAGTAGGTGTATCAGTTATATTTTCGTATTATATGCGGTTTTAGGAGGAAGCTTCTATCTCACCTCTCATGCCGCCATCTTTAATTCTCATTTTGGAGTGGTGATTCTTAAGCATTTTTGGCATTGACTTCTTGGGGAAGTTTTATAGTTTCATAGTTTGGTCTCTGTCTTGAGAACAAGCATAGACTTCCATAAATATTACAGTTTGCATCCCATTTCAGAAAATTCCAGAACCTCTGAAAGCCCATCTTTGCTACCCTGTAGGCCCAGGGCAGAAGCACCACATGAAGAATTATGTTAAGTTGTGTCCTGAACGGAGGTACCTGGGCTTGAGAAAGAAGGGACAGAAGTCCTGCTGGCTCTCCACTCACCAAGCTGGGTGCTTGTCAGCAACTGTATGCAAAGACAGAGAAAGTCCTTTTCCTAATTCACCTACCCAAAGAAGATACTTTTTTGTAATTCCCCCAAAAAAGGATGTGCTAGGGCAAGCTCAGGTTAGAGCTTCTGCCATAGATGGTTTCAGTAGTTGATTTGATCATTTTACATTGTAACTTCTTTTTCAATAGGGTTGGCATTAGAAAGTTAACGTATACAGACCCCCCTCTTGTCGGCTATCTTATCCCCCTTGGCTGTGTTTGCTAGCTCCTTGAGAGCACAAGTGTTACTTGTATCTTCCCCAGCACACACAGCAGTGCTACTATACACAAAAATACTCAATATTTCATGCTTGCTTGATTACTGATTGACAGATGAATTAAATCTAAGTGTTTCAAAAATAACTGATCTTAACAGACTCTATAGAGGTATCAATATTTTGTACTTTATTTAAGCTTTTCCTTTGGAGAAGAGGTAGACAGAGCCTCAAGCTGAGAAGAAGGAACTTTACTGAGCAACTATGTTGCATCTGTAAGGTTCTATTGTTGCTGGGGTGAGGTGAGGTGTGAGCAGGAGGTGGGGGCAGGTTGGAAAACAGTAACTTGGAAACTAGAGGTTGTGACCCCAAGTGAGGCAGATGGGATCATGCTATTAAAGGAAACCAGAAAGATTTAATCCAGTTTCCCTCAGACACCAAAATGCACTCTAAAAAAAGGAATATTCTTGAGATTGAGAGTGATGGAAACAGAATCGGAGATATTCAGGGAGATAAATGAGTGGGAGAGATTTATTGATGAAGCATGTGTAGAACTAAATGTGGAAGTTAAAACAGCAGAAAATGAGGTCCAAGAGAGGAAATTGAGGGAAGAGACAGCGTGTGTCAGGAGAGGAGGAGCATGTGGAACATAAAATGAAGGCAGAGCTGTGGTAGAAGTCATAGCATGGAGGGTGTGCTAAGACGGGAACAATTTGAAAAAATCAGTCCTCTGAGGATTGGTGTCCGAAGTCTTGAAATCAGGAGGGAGACCTGGAAATAATAAATTATCTCTGAGGAGAATAAATCTATTTATGCCTTTATTTCACTCTGTCCAGTTATACTAAATTGTGTAAGTGCCCAATTAACGTCCAAAATAATGGTCAGTTTTCAGGTCGTGTGGAAGTGGGCTTCAAGGTCCAGAGTTAATGCTAAGACTTGCTGCATGCTTATTCTCATACACTTAAAGCAGGTCTTAGGTTATAACAATAATGAGAGAGGGAGATCAATCATATTAGAATAGACTGTGCTCCTGTTTCATTTTATAATTTAGTTTTTTTTTTTTTCCAGTTTTTGGGCTGTTTTATTGGCAAATTTTTTAATAAAAATTTTTTTACCTACGTGAGTAACACACAGTAATTTCTCATAAAAATAAAAAAATACAGAAGTACATACAGTAAAATAAAATAGTTCTGATTTTCATTAGCCTAGTTATTTCCATTTCTAAACTTGAGTATCTTTTTATGTTTCTTGACCCTTTCTATTTTTTAATGAATTACATCTTTGTAGTCTTTGCCAGCTTTGTTTTTTGCATTTGTGTTTTTTATTATTAATATTTTTATTTATTTATTTATTTATTTATTTCTGTTTGCTAATATATATTTTTTACAATTTATTTTATTTTAGTATCATTAACCTACAATTACATGAGCAATATTGTGATGATTAAACTACCCCCTTCATCAGGTCCCCCCCACCAACCCTATTACAGTCACTGTCCATCAGCATAGTGAGATGAGAATCACTACTTGTCTTCTTTGAGCTGTACAGTCCCCCCCGTGCCCCCCCCACCTATTTAGTTTTTATTTAAAGTATTTTCGGTTCCTCTGACTTAGTGGATTGGAGTACCCTAGTGAGAAAAGTAAGGTGTAGGGTGCTGGAACAAAGAGGAAAAGTGACTGAGCTCTGTGGCAGCTGGGTGTGTGACCCACTTTGTTGCAGAATTTTTGTTCAATGATCTATTTTTGTATAGTAAGTCACCCTAAGAAAAAACATGGACTCAGGATTGCAATCAAATGGTAACTAGCACAGTAGGAAAGTCCAAATGACTTCACTCACATTTCAGGGGCTTTGATTTCCCTGGGTCTTTCTTCATTCAGTGACCCAGGCTCGGCCTCTTTACAGGGTGGGCAGTGCATTTCAAGAGTGGAAGCTGTAGTTTCTTAGATTCCAGATTCCAGAACTCACACAACCTCATTTTACCCCATTTGACTGGACAAAGCAAGTTACAAGGCCTGGTGTGGGTAATGGCTGGGTAAATGAACTCCACCTCTTATGGGAAGCTATAAAACTGTGATCAGGATTTCCAGTTTACCACAATTGTCATCTAAACTCTGTGGACCACTGTTCATGAACTTTTGAAACTGAAGTATTGAACTTAATGATTTCTTAAGTCTTTTTCATTTCCAAATTCTTTTTTATTTTAATTTCTATTTACTTCTAGATCTAGAATTCATTTAGGGCCACATGCCAGGTAAGTGGCTTACTGAGGACAAGATACTACCCCACACGCTGGTGCTTTTTCTCTGCTGTGGCTTGTTTTTTTTTCCCCCAAGATTTATTGAGGTATATGACAAATAAAATGGTAAAATACTTAATGTGTACAATATGATTTGATATGCATGAATGAATTCCCATAATCAAATAAATTAAAACATCCATCACCTCACACACTTTTTTTCTGTAAGAACGTTTAAGATCTACTTGCTTAGCAAACTTCCATTATGTAATACAGTAGCAACAACTACAGTCACCATGTTATATATCCTCAGACCTTATTCAATCTTAAAACTGAAAATTTGTATACTTTTACTAACTTTCCTCCATTTCCCCCACACACCACAGCCCCAGGAAACCACCATTCTATTCTGTTTCTGTGAGCCTGACTTTTAGGTTTTTAAGATTCTGCACATAAGTGATGCCATATAATATTTGTCTTTCTATCTAGCGTTATTTCTCACAATCTAACATAACAAGCATAGAAACTTTTTAATCAAACCATTGGGACATTTGTGTCTCCTTTTAGCCTCATTCCAGAATAACTAAAGCAGAATCCTGAAGACTACAGCCCAAATTCCTGCATTTTTAGCAAGGACCACAATGGACTCAAATGGTATTTAAGAATCATCACAATAATGTTTATTATTACAGACCTTAGCAAAGTAACTTGTGCACTTAAGCTTTAGGTTTTTCATTTGAATAATCATGATAATAATCACCTGGTAGGATTTTTGTGACACACATGTGAATAGATACTTAAAAAATACAGGCAGTGTACAATATGCCTTTTTTTTTTTTACTGATATTACAGTTATTAAAGTTGTTACTGTTAACAGAAGGATAATGTGAGCTTCATAAGGAAAGGTAGGGTTTGCCTTTGGTTTAAAAGTGTATTTAGATATATCTGGCATACAGTAGGTACTCAATAGTTATTTGCGGAGAGTATGATTGATTGAATGAATTTCTTTAAAAAGTCCTTGGTGCAGTCTATCATTTAGTAAGTGTTCAATGCATGTTAATTACTATTTTTATAAGAAAATGCTGTCATGATATCCGTTTCAAATATTCTCTTTATTCATCTTTTACACATGCTGTTTTATATGATTTTTATAATTTGCCATGCTTCTCATGTGCAGTGCAAAACTGATGCATGATCCCTGCCCTCAGGGAGTATAAACTGCACAGAAGTGTCAATAAATGTGCACTTGAAAAGGTAAGAAGTGTTTGCTCCCCGTCAAATCATTGGATTCATTGGAGAGTTCTGCATATGACCTAACAAGTGGCACAGTTTTGAATGATGGCAGAGATTTTACAGGGGAAGTAGAACGTGTAATGTCCCTGGAGATATTCAGAAGAGAAGGTAGGGAAATTGGGGACAGCCTGAGTGAAGGTATAGCTGTGGGAATGATCACTGGACTTTTGGGGGAAAAATGAAGGGACTGTATGGGTTAAAGATATTGGATAGGCAAAAGTAATAGGCAAGATTGGAAGTGTAGACTGATCCCTGCTTGTGGGTATTAGATGCCCAGAACTTCTGAATGGTTTTGAGGAAGAGATTGTCACTATGAGGTGTGTCAGTTTTTGCAAGACCAATTCACGTGTGTTCCCTGAAGCAAGAGCCAGGCAGACATTATCAGGAAACAGATTCTTGATTGCTCTGAGTAAACAGTCTGGCTTGAAGAAGTGATTTGGACACAAGACTATAAATAGGTATCTCCTCCCTTCCTCCCCTTTTCCTGTTCACATAACCAGATCACAGCTAGTTTGCTGCAGTCCCACTTCTGCCAAGAAAATGTCTCCCGTTTTTGAATAACACTCTGATCTACTCCTTGTTCCAGTTCTCAATTAAAGCAGCAGTTATAAAACTAGGTGTGAAAAACTATGAAATTTGTAGTAATTAATGGTTATTATGATAGCTATGAGTTATTAACAACATTAGAAAGAACAAGATAATGTCATCATTACATCTTTTTAACAGTGTGAGGGGGCATTAAAAAAATAGCAATTGCCATAATGATAACTTCTATAATAGGGAGATAGAAAACATTTCTGATAATAGATCAATGAAGAAAGAAAAACTGGAAGGTGTCTGAGAAGATGTATGAATGAGGAAAGTTAGTGATCTGGGCAAGTAAAAGGCCAAAAACTATAAACCTAAAGAGAGAGCTCCACTCAAACATCACATCCTCTGAAAAGGTCAACGCTGGCCAGCAAAGCTTCCAGGACTCCAAAGAGCAAGGGATGGGGTGTCAGGGCTTCCAGTTGATAGGGATAGGGTGGGGGGCAATCAGTAACAGAGCCAATAGCCCTTAAATACATCCATGCACATCACCCCAAGGGAAAGATGGTGTTTAAAACCCCAAATGTGAAAACATAAAAACAACCAAAGAAGACACAAGACATAGGAATAATTCTTCTAAAAAGTATAGAACACACATATCAAACATTGTAATCTTTACTGAAGAACAGTTAAAAATCCAAATAGTCACACTAATTTTGATTTTTATTTTTACTTTTGGTCAAAAGATTTTCTAATTTTCCTTGATTCTATATATGTCAGTTAAATACAGCTGATTGATGGTACTGTTCAATTATTCTATAACCTTGTTAACTTTTTGTCTACTAGTTCTATCTATTGCTGGGAGAGGAGAGATGAAGCTTCAATTACAATTGTAGATTTGTCTCTTTCTCCTTTCAGTTCTGTCAGTTGTTTTTTGGTTTTGTGTTTTGTTTGCTGCTTTATGTATTTTAAAGTTCTCTTGAAATGTTCATATGCATATAGGACTGTTATATATTCATGGGGAATTGACTTTGTATCAGTAGGTAACTTCTGTTTTGCCGCTGATAATTTCCTTTGCTCTGATGTCCACTTTGCCTGATATTATATAGTCACTCCACACATGTACAGTGTGTGCATGGCATTTATACTTCTTTTTCCATCATTTAACTTTTAATGTACTTATGCCATTATGCCATTATATTTTAAGTGACTTTCTTGCAGTTATCCTGGCACAGCACATGGTTTCATAGTGAGTGTGGGTGAATGTGTGTGTGTGTGTACATATGTGTTTTAATCCATTTTGACAAGTTTTGTCTTTTAAAACACTTTTAGTGTGTTTAGACCATTTGTACTTAATATGATTATTGAAATGCTTGGATTTAGGTCTACCATTTTATTATTTATTCTGTTTGTTCCCTTTGTATTCTGTTCTTTTATTTCCATGACTCTGCTTGCTGTCTTTGGGATTTTAATAGTCTGCTACTATTTATCTATTGTGTTTCTCACTACATCTCTCAGTAGAGATTTTTAGTAAGTGCTCTAGATGTGAGAATATACCTATTTAATTTTAATGGTCAGAGTTAGTATTTTACCAATGAAATTGAATATAGAAATGTTACCAAATCCTAATAGTATGTAGGTAGGTCCCTTTATATAACCCTCATTGTATTATATTTGCCTGTTTAGGGTTGATTAAACTATATGGATCTATAATTTTATGTCATTTGACAAATTTTGGAACTTTCAATCATGATTACTTCAAGTATTTTTTACGGCATTACTTTACTTCCTCTCTTCTGGAATGCCAAATCCACAAATGTTAGATCTTAAAAAAAAAAAATTCATAGGTCCCTAGGTCTCTGCTCATTTTTAAAATCCTTTTTCTGTATATTATTCATAGTGGATAATTTCTATTGCCATATCCAGTAACCTGACTTCCCTGATCATTTTCATTCTGCTTTTGAGTTTATCCAGAGGTTTTATTACATTTTTATTGTGTTTATTGACTTTATATTGTGGTTTTGAGGTCTTAAGTGTCCATGTTGTTATTCATAATATTCAATTTTTTTGAGACCTTATTTTTCCAATAGTTTTGTTAAGATTAACATTTGCTACTGGAATATTTTTATAGAAGCTACTTGAAAGTCTTTGTCAGACAACTCCAAAATCTGTGCCATCTTTCTGTTGTAATGGGTTGACTGTCTTTACTCATACAAGCTGAAGCAGTCTAGGTTCTATGTATGCCAAGTAATTTTTAAATTTATTTTAAACTATTTTAAATGATATGTTTTGAGACTCTAGGTCTTTTTTTAATCCTAGGGAAATTTTGATTATTTTTTCGCTTTGATTTTTATTTTGGTATTATTAATGTACAATTACATGAGCAACATTATGGTTACTAGACTCCCCCTATTATCAAGTCCCCACCACGTACCCCATTCCAGTCACTGTCCATCAGCGTAGTAAGATGCTGTAAAGTCACTACTTGTCTTCTCTGTGTCATACTGCCTTCTCTGTATCTGCCCCCCCGCTACATTATGTGTTCTAATCATAATACCCCTTATTCCCCCTATTCCTCCCTTCCAACCCATCTTCCCCAGTTCCTTTCTCTTTGGTAACTGTTAGTCCATTCTTGGGTTCTGTGGGTCTGCTGCTGTTTTATTCTTTCAGTTTTTTCTTTGTTCTTATACTCCACAGATGAGTGAAATCATTTGATAATTGTCTTTCTCCACCTGGCTTATTTCATTGATGATAATACCTTCTAGCTCCATTTATGTTGTTACAAAGGGTAGGATTTGTTTTCTTATGGCTGAATAATATTCCATTGTGTATGTGTACCACATCTTTATCCATTTATCTACTAAAGGACACTTAGGTTGCTTCCATTTCTTCACTATTGTAAATACTGCTGTGATAAACATACGGGTGCATATGTCTTTTTCAAACTGGGCTGCTGCATTCTTAGGGTAAATTCCTAGGAGTGGAATTCCTGGGTCAAATGGTCTTTTTATTTTGGGTTTTTTGAGGAACCTCCACACTGCTTTCCACAATAGTTGAACTAATTTGCATTCCCACCAGCAATGTAGGAGGGTTCCCCTTTCTCCACAACCTCACCAACATTTGTTGTTGTTTGTCTTTTGGATGGTGGCCATCCTAACTGGTGTGAGGTGATATGTCATTGTGGTTTTAATTTGCATTTCTCTCATGATTAGCGATGTGGAACATCTTTTCATGAGCCTGTTGGCCATCTGAATTTCTCTTTTGGAGAAGTGTCTGTTCAGGTCCTCTGCCTATTTTTAGTTATCTTATTTGCTTTTGTTTGTTGAGGTGAGTGAGCTCTTTATATAATTTGGATGTCAGCCCCTTATTGGATATGTCATTTATGAATATATTCTCCCATACTGTAGGATGTCTTTTTGTTCTACTGATGGTGTCCTTTGCTGTACAGACACTTTTCAGTTTGATATAGTCCCACTTGTTCATTTTTGCTTTTGTTTCCCGTGCCTGGGGAAATATGTTCATGAAGAAGTTGCTCATGTTTATGTCCAAGAGATTTTTGCCTTTGTTTTTTCTCTAAGAGTTTTATGGTTTCATGACTTACATTCAGGTCCTTGATCCATTTTGAGTTTACTTTTGTGTATGCGGTTAGATGATAATCCAGTTTCATTCTCTTACATGTAACTGTCCAGTTTTGCCAACATCAGTTGCTGAAGAGGCTGTCATTTCCCCATTGTATATCCATGACTCCTTTATCATATATTAATTGACCAAATATGGTTGGATTTATATCTGGGCTCTCTAGTCTTTTCCATTAGTCTATAGGTCTGTTCTTGTGCCAGTACCAAATTGTCTTGATTACTGTGCTTTTGTAGCAGAGCTTGAACTCACGAAGCATAATTCCCCTCACTTTATTCTTCCTTCTCAGGATTGCTTTGGCTGTTCAGGGTCTTTTGTGGTTCCACATGAATTTTAGAACTATTTTCTCTAGTTCATTGAAGAATGCTGGTTGGTATTTTGATAGAGATTACATTGAATCTGTAGATTGCTTTAGGCAGGATGGCCATTTTGACAATATTAATTTGTCCTATCCGTGAGCACCGGATATGTTTCCATTTATTAGCATCTTCTTTAATTTCTATCATGAGTGTCTTGTAGTTTTCAGAGTATAAGTCTACCACGTCCTTGGTTAGGTTTATTCCTAGGTATTTTATTCTTTTTGATGCAACTGTGAATGGAATTTTTTTCCTGATTTCTCTTTCTGCTAGTTCATTGTTACTATATAGGAATGCAAAAGATTTCTGCATATCAATTTTGTATCCTGCAAATTTACTGAATTCAGATATTAGATCTAGTAGTTTTGGAGTGGATTCTTTAGGTTTTTTTATGTACAATATCATTTCATCAGCAAACATCGACAGTTTGACTTCTTCCTTGCCAATCTGGAAGCCTTTATTTCTTTGTTTTGTCTGATTGCCGTGGCTAGGACCTCCAGTACTATGTTGAATAAAAGTGGGGAGAATGGGCATCCTTGTCTTGTTCCCAATCTTCAAGGAAAAGCTTTCAGCTTCTCACTGTTAAGTATAAAGTTGTCTGTGAGTTTGTCATATATGGCCTTTATTATGTTGAGGTACTTGCCCTCTATACCCATTTTTTTGAGAGTTTTTATCATGAATGGATGTTGAATCTTGTCAAATGCTTTTTTCAGCATATATGGAGATGATCATGTGATTTTTGTCCTTCTTTTTGTTGATGTAGTGGATGATGTTGATTGATTTTTGAATGTATTATTGTACTATCCTTGCATCCCTGGGATGAATATAATTTGACCATAATGGATGATCTGTTGATAGGTTTTTGAATTCAGTTTGCTAATATTTTGATGAGTATTTTTGCATCTATGTTCATCAGGGATATTGGTCTGTAATTTTCTTTTTTTGTGTTGTCTTTGCCTGGTATTGGTATTAGAGTGATGTTGGCCTTGTAGAATGAGTTTGGGAGTATTTCCTTCTCTTCTACTTTTTGGAAAACTTTAAGGAGGATGGGTATTAGGTCTTCACTAAATGTTCCATAAAATTCAGCAGTGAAACCATCTGTTCCAGGGGTTTTTTCCTTAGGTAGTTTTTTGATTACCAATTCAATTTCCTTGCTGGTAATTGGTCTATTCATATTTTCTGTTTCTTTCTGGATCAGTCTTGGTAGATTATATTTTTCTAGAAAGTTGTCCATTTCTTCTAGGTTATCCAGTTTGTTACCATATAATTTTGCAGAGTATTCTCTCATAATTCTTTGTATTTCTGTGGTGTCCATAGTGATTTTTCCTTTCTCATTCTGTTTATGTGTGTAGACTCTCTTTATTTCTTGATAAGTCCGGCTAGGGTTTTATCTATTTTGTTTATTTTCTCAAAGAACCAGCTCCTGCTTTCATTGATTCTTTCTATTGTTTTATTCTTCTCAATTTTATTTATTTCTACTTTAATCTTTATTATGTCCTTCCTTCTACTGACTTTTGTCCTCATTTTTTCTTCCTTTTCTAGTTTCATTAATTGTGAGTTTAGACTGTTCATTTGGGATTGTTCTTCTTTCCTGAGACAGAACTTTATTGCAATATATTTCCCTCTTAGCACGGCCTTCGCTGCATCCCACAGATTTTGTGGTGTTGAATTATTGTTGTCATTTGTCACCATATATTGCTTGGTCTCTGTTTTTATTTGGTCATTGATCCATTGATTATTTAGGAGCATGTTATTAAGCCTACATGTGTTTGTGGCCTTTTTCATTTTCTTTGAGTATTTTATTTCTAGTTTCATACCTTTGTGATCTGAGAAGCTGGTTGGTACAATTTCAATCTTTTTGAATTTACTGAGGTTCTTTTTGTGGCCTAGTATATGATCTATTTTTGAAAATGTTCCATGTGCACTTTAGAAGAATGTGTATCCTGTTGCTTTTGAATGGAATGTTCTCTAGATGTTCATTAGGTCCATCTGTTCTAATACATTGTTCCATGCCTCTGTCTCTTTATTTATTTTCTGCCTGATTAATCTGTCCTTTGGAGTGAGTGGTGTGTTGAAGTCTCCTAAACTGAATGCATTGCATTCTATTTCTCCATTTAATTCCCCCCTTTAATTTTATTTCATATATGTAGGTGATCCGGTATTGGTTGCATAAATATTTATAATATTTATATCCTCTTGTTGGACTGACCCCTTTATCATTATGTAATGTCCTTCTTTGTCTCTTGTGACTTTCTTTGTTTGGAAGTCTATTTTGTCTGATACAAGTACTGCAACTCATGCTTTTTTCTCCCTATTAGTTGCATGAACTATCTTTATCCATCCCTTTACTTTCAGTCTGTGTATGTCTTTGGGTTTAAAGGGAGTCTCTTGTAGGCAGCATATAGATGGGTCTTGTTTTTATCCATTCGATGACTGTATGTCTTCTGATTTGGTGCATTCAGACCATTTATATTTAGGGTGATTATCGATAGGTATGTACTTATTGCCATTGCAAGCTTTAGATTTGTGGTTTCCAAAGGTTTAATGGTAATTCCCTTACTATCTAACAGTCTAATTTAACTCACTTCTTATGCTATTACAAACACAACCTAAAGATTCTTTTTTTTTCCTCTTTTTTCTTCCTCCTCCTTTCTTTGTATGTTATGAGTCATATTCTGTACTCTTTGTGTAGCCCTTTGGTGACATCTATTTAGCCTTAGGAATACTTCCATCTATAGGAGTCCCTCCAAAATGCACTGTAGAGGTGGTTTGTGGGAGGTAAATTCTCCCAGCTTTTGCTTATCTGAAAATTGTTTAATCCCTCCTTCAAATTTAAATGATAACCTTGCTAGGTAGCATATTCTTGGTTCAAGACCCTCTGCTTCATTGCATTAAATATATTATGCCACCCCTTTCTGGCCTGTAAGGTTTCTGTTGAGAAATTTGATGATAGCCTGATGGGTTTTTCTTTGTATGTGATCTTTTTTCTCTCTCTAGCTCCTTTTAAAAGTCTGTCTTTGTCCTTCATCTTTGCCATTTTAATTATTATATGTCTTGATGTTTTCTTCCTTAGGTCCCTTGTATTGGGAGTTCTGTGCATGTTCATGACTTCAGAGACTATCTCCTTCCCTAGAGTGGGGAAGTTTTCAGCAATTACCTCCTCAATGACACTTTCTATCCCTTTTTCTCTCTCTTCTTCCTCTGGTACCCCTATAATGCAAATATTGTTCCGTTTGGTTTGGTCACATAGTTCTCTCAGTATTCTTTCATTCTTAGAGATTCTTTTTCTCTCTTGCCTCAGCTTCTTTGTATTCCTCTTCTCTAATTTCTATTCCATTTACTGTCTCTTCTACTACATGTAATCTGCTTTTAAATCCCTCTATTGTATGTTTCATTTCGGATATGGAATTTCTTAATGATTGAATCTCTGTCTTAAATTAGTTCCTGAATTCTTGAATATTTTTCTGTACCTCCATAAGCATGTTTATGATTTTTATTTTGAACTGTCTTTCAGGAAGATTGGTGAGTTCAGTTTCATTTGGCCCTTTTTCTGGGGTTGGTGAGATTTTTGGTCTGCACCATGTTCTTCTGACGTTTCATATTTCTGTGTGGTGCCCTCTAGTGTCCAGAAGCTCCAGTCACTGGAGCTGCTCAGCCCCTAGAGTGATGTTCGGGGTTGTAGGGGAGCGGAGCTGGTGCTTGGGGGGAGGAAAGATCTGTTTCCTGATTCCCGTCTGCCTTGCCTGTCTCCCGTATCAGAGCCAGTGTGCCGAGCACCCAGGTGTAAGCCTCTGTGCTCTATGTCTCTATCTCCTATAGGCAGGGCCTCCCTCTGACTGGCCTGATGCCAGCGCAGTGACTGCCAGTTTGCGAACTGGTGCTGTCAGGCTAGAAGGAAGACTCAGCAGGCTGCGTATCACAGTGGGCAGCCTAGGAGCTGAGTACACAGCCAGGGGAGTGGGCTGCCTGAAGCTCCTCAAAGTTCCCAATCTGCTGGGCTGAGCGGGCCCAGAAAACCTTGTCATGTTTTCGTTTTAACAGATAATCAAAAGGTTATGTTCAGGCCACAAATTCCGACCTACCTTCTGTGGACTTTTATGTTAACCGTATTTCAGTTTTTAAAACGCTTGCAGTGCAACTAGAATCTGTCCTTCATGTAACTATCATTGACTAGCCTGGGACCTTGGTGGTTATCTTTGTATAAATTCAATTGTCTATATATATGTGTCATCTTTTTATTATCTATTCTGTTCTTTTAATCTTTATGCCTATTCTTATCTCAAAAACACTCCCTTGATTACTCTAGCTTTCATAGAAAGTCTTGTATAATAAACATAATTCCTTCAATTTTTCAATATTGTTCTACTTTTGCAGGACATTTGTATTTCAATATACATTTATAACAATCTTGTCAATTTCAATAAAACTGATGGGTGAGACTATGATGTGGATTTAAGTAAACTTATTAGTACTTTTGGAGGAAATTGACAGGTTAATAATAAGGAGCCTTCCCTTTCATGTGCATGGTATATCTCCCTATTTATTTCTTGCAGGAATGGTTACTACTTTCAGTGATAGGTTTTAGATTTATTTTGTCAATTTTATTCCTAAGTAGTTATTGTAGTTTGTGCTATTATAAATGGTATTTTATAATTTCATATATTCCTTTTTAAAGGAATAATTTGATTAATAATTTCATTTATATGAAAATTAATATTTTAACAGTTTAATGAGATATAATTCACATACCATAAAATTCACACATTTAAAATGTGCAGTGGGTTTTAGTATATTACAGAATTGCATAATAATTACCACAATTCACTTTTAGATTATTTCGTTACCTAAAAAGAAACTGTTACTTATTTCAGTCAGCCTCCTTTCCCTTTCCGTCCATCCCCAGCCTTAGGCAACAACAAATCTATATTCTGCTTCTATAGATATGCCTATTCCAGAGATTTTCTATAAACAGGAACACAATATGTAACCTTTGTAATTTTTTGTATTACAATAGTAGAACAATATTGAAAAATTGAAGGAATTATATTTATCATTCAAGACTTTCTATGAAAGCTAGAGTAATCAAGGGAGTGTTTTTGAGATAAGAATAGACATAAAGATTAAAAGAACAGAATAGATAATAAAAAGATGACACATATATATTGACAATTGATTTTATACAAAGATAACCACCAAAGTCCCAGGCTAGCCAATGATAGTTACATGTGATTCTTTCACTTAGCATATTATTTCTGAGTTCCACACATGAAGAAACATGTATTAATAAACCATTCCATTTTATTGCTGAATAATATGTCATTGCACAGATGTGCTATACTTTAATTGTCCAATAATTAGATAATATTCATTTTTGTTGTTTCCATTTTTTTTTACTATATTTTGGCTAGTATGAGTACTGCTGTTATGTATACTTTTGTAAAAGTTTTGTGTAGGTGTATATTTTTGCTTCTCTTGGGTACATACCTAGGGGAGAAATTGCTGAATTACATAAATAACATTCTCTTTATGTACATTTATACACAAATTCTATGTTTATTATTTTAAGAAAATGTCAAACTGTTTACAAAGTGACGACACCATTTTATATTTTCACTTGCGTACAAGAGTCCTTTACATCCTTACCAACGCTTTTATTTTCAATTTTTTTAATAATCATCATGTTGGGTATGAAATGGGACCTTATTGGGCTTTTCTTATATATTTTCAATTGGCTAATGATGCTGAAATCTCTCCGTGTGCCTATTGGACATTTGCATGTCATCTTTAGATAAATATCTGTTCATATAATTTACCCAATTTTTAAATTTTACTGTTTTGTTGTAATATTTAAGAAGACTTTGCCTAACCCAAGGTCACAAAAATTTACTAATATTTTCTTCTAACTGTTTCATAATTTTGGCTTTTACATTTAGTTCTGTGGTCCATTTTGAGTTAATTCTGTGGGGAGTTCAATCTTTTTATTTGCATCCAGTTTTCTCAACATCATACATTGGAAGATTATTCTTTCCCCATTGAGTAGTTTTGACATCTTTGTCAAAAATCAATTGACAAATGTAAAGGTTTATTTATTGATGCTCAATTCAATTCTGTTAATCTATATGTCTATCTTGTCCTTAACCTACTAGTACACTGTACACATCCTTAACCTAGTACTACACTGGTGATTGTAGCTTAATAGTAGATACTGCAATTGGAATGTGTGAGGCTTCCAAGTTTGTTCTTTTCTCAAGATTGTTTTCACTATTTTGGTTTCCTTTAATTTCAATATTAATTTTAGAAGAGCTGGCTAATTTCAGCAAATAAAAAAGTAAATAAATAGAATAATCAGTATTTGACAGCAATTGCATTGTTTATAAATCAATTTGGAAAGTATTGCCATATTAACAATATTATGTATTCTGATCCAAGAACATGAGTTATGAGGACATTTTTCATATTGACCTTTTGTTCCAAGCCCTTGTTTATTAACTCTGACTTGTTGCATTTCTTGTCAATTTATTAACATTTCTACATTAACAATCATATTTTGTGAGTAAATCCTATTTAAATTTTTCTCTTTCTCATCTTTATGCTGCTATTTTTACTTTATTTCTAGGATTTCTAGTACAATATTTGACAAAAACGAAGAAAGCTGATATTCCCAAATATTTTACCATTTTAAGTATAATGAAAATCTTAACTACAGTGTACTTGCATTTCTTTCTCCTTTCCCTTGTGCTTTATTTTCATAGATTTTACTTATACTACAAAACCAAGAAATACTCTCCCTACTTTTTCTTAAGTAGTCAAATCATTTTAAACATTAAGAAGGCACAGAAATAAAGACTTTCATATACACTTTCATTTTTAACATTTTTGGGTCTTTTAAGTCTTTTTTGCTGATACAAGTTTCTAGCTGGATTCCTTTCCCTTTTCTTGAAAAACTTTTTTGATATTTCTTGTACATCAACTGTTTTTTGCAACAGATTTTCTCTCTCTCTCTCTCTCTCTCTCTTTAATTTTGCAAAGGTCTTTATTTTGCCTTGATATTTGAAATAATTCTAGCCTGACAGTCTCAGCACATTGAACGCATTGCTCCTCTGGTTTCTGTCTTGCATAATTTCTTATGTGAAGTCTGCATTTTCTATTATTTTCTCTTTTCTTTGTAAGCAATTTATCTGTTTTGCTCTGGCTGATTTTAAGATTTTTTTTATTATTTATTCTCAGATATTTCATTATGATGTGTCTTGGTGTGGTATCCCTTATGTTTATACTGATTAGGATTTGATGAGGTTACTGAGTCTCTGAATTTACGATTTTTGTCAATTTTTGAAAAATAATTGGTCTTTATTTCTTTAAATAATTTCCATATCACTCATACCATCTGGAACTTCAATTACTAACATATTAGGTCTATTAATATGGCCCCACAGGTAAAAAAATGCTCTATTCATTTTTACTTTTCCTATCTTTTTCTGTTTCATTTTGAATAATTTTTATCACTATGTCTTTAAGTTCACTGTAATTTCTTCTGCTTATGTGATTTATGCTGCCAAATGCAATTTTCATTTCAATTAATGAATTTCATGTTCCATTTTACTCCTTTTGCTTATATCTTCTATCTTCTTTTTATCCACTCATAGTTTCTTTGAAATATTTGAACATAGTTATAATAACTGTTTTAAAGTTCTTAGCTACTAATTCCATTTAAAAAATATTTCTGAAACGTTCTGTTTATATACTTTTTCTTCCTGGTAATATGTCAGATTTTCCTTCTTTTTGGGGTGTCTAGTAATTTTTGTTTGAATGCTTCCATTATGATTTTTAGATTGTTTAGAGTGTTGATTGTTAAATGTAAATAATTGTTCTCTTTCTATAAAGAAGTTTTCTTTTTATTTTAGTAGATAGTTAAATGACTTACATTTCAGTTATTCATTTATTTTTTGAGTCATGCTTTGTTAGCCTAGGTGTAAAGTAGCCTGTAATCAGGCTATGCCCCACTACTGAAGTATGGCCCTCCAGGATAGTCCTCTACTGAATGCCACAAGTGGTGGTATTCTCTCACTGAACAGTTTGTGATGGGAACTCAACAATTCCTGATTTATGTGATTTCCAGAACCTAGTAACAGTTTGTGATGGGAACTCAAGCAATTCCTGATTTATGTGATTTCTAGAACCTAGTAACAGTTTGTGATGGGAACTCAAACAATTCCTGATTTATGTGATTTCTAGAACCTAGTAAATTTATCTGACTTACTGCTTACCACATGGAGCAGTCTTATTATTCATCAATAACTCAAAGAAATGTGGAGTTATTTTTCTCTGTAGTTTCCTCCATTTTGGAATTCTTCCCACAACTTCTGGTTACCTCAGACTCCCTGAATGTCAATTTCTGTCCTCTCAACTCAGTAAGAGAGCCATATTCTTCTTGGAAGATATCTTCCATCCCAATGTGGAATGGTCCTCCCAGAAAAGAGTCTGAAATAAAAGCACAAATGGAGATACATATGTTATTTGTCAAAATTTTAAAACTTATAATCAAGCTAACAAATGTTAAAATAAGATATAACCTATCAACTTAACAAAAATAGCTAAGTAGAAATCAGGAAGATCAGATTCAAACTTGGAATTCTCATACTCCTTGAATTCCTATCCCAGCCTGCTCTTTCTTTCTATCCACTCATACTTTGAGCAACCTTTTGCATAGGCCTGTCTAAACTCTGCAAACCAGTTTATAGCATGTACACCACTGGTCTAGTCTCCCCTCATGGGTAGAGATGGAGTGGTGGTGTCGTAGTTTAAATGAAACTGAGGTTCTCACACTTTTTCATTGTATGCTAAATATGGCTTGAATAATTTACCAAAAAGATTGTTACCATTTATTTCTTGAAAAATTGCATGTACACATGTGCACATATATAATAAACTTTTTCTACAAATGTAACTTTTATGAGATAGTCTCTTGAATCCAAAACTAAAACTACTTCATTTTTTTCCCATCAGTAGAAGCTCATTTAGTGAACATACAATCTAATGTAAATTGTTTGCATAATATGAGTGTGTGTGTATATCTGAGAGAGAGAGAGAGAAAAAGAGAGGGAGAAAGAGATAATTCATATTAAAAAAAAATGGACCTTTGTGACTATTTTACCAAACTTTATTCATCAAAATACTGCTTGGTAGAAAAAGGTTAAATTTAATGTAGACCTTTCCTTGAACAAAATTAAATATATGCACATATGTAAAGCACTCAATACCTGACTGTAATAACCACTCAACGTTAGATTTCTGTATCTCCCAACCCTCTCAGTTCCTCAAAATTGCATATATTAATGGTATTCTCATGGAGTAACTTCTCAATCTTTGTAGTCTAGTATGTTAGTGACTCAAAAGGGAGACATTTCAGGTCTATTAGGGATTGGGAATAATGATAAAGAAATCTAAACTTGGTAGTGGATGGAGCCTCAAATCAAATTATGCATATATAGACTTTTCTTCTGCTCTGAGCTAGTATCATTTAAAAGGATAGGTAGTGTGAAAACCAGATTATTAAATTCAGAGAACATGGCCTGTGTAAAGAAAATCCAGAAAGAAAAACATGGCTGAAGGCAGTTTCTCATAGCAGAGCTATATTTCATTTATTTAGTTTCTACGTGATGTCTATGGAAATAGGAATTGGGTAAGAACAGGAGGATTTAATAGTCTCTGAATCCTCATTCTACCTTCTTCCTGGTGGACTTGGCTTGATATTTTAACATACCCTAGGTGTTCAGATAAATTTCAAGCGAGTATCTAGGGCAGTGATGAAACAGTGGTGTACATTTTTCAAAGGAAACTCCCTGCAGATGCGCCTCTTCCTGAGCTGGGCTGAACATAGGTCTTTTCCAAAGTCCTGGATGAGCAACTTTGTTTTTTTTGGAGGTCTGTAGGGCTTGATGACTCTCAGTCTCTGACCCTCCATCTCTCTGTGCTGATCAATGTCTATGCTCCTTGAAGGTCAGGACTTCTGCAGACTGCCTGGATTAAAGTCTCCTTGTCAGAGCCTGTTATCTGCTACCGAGCCCCTAATACCATTAGTGAGAAAATGAAAGACGCTTCCAAACAACCTTCAGATCGATGCTAACATTATAACTTCCAACAGCTACTGCTCAGCTTCTTTATTTGTTAAGACCTCCTCCTGTGTGGAACTTTCTCAACTCAAGTTTAATTCTGTCAATTTGACAAAGATGTTTTGAGGAGCTGTTTTATATCCAGGCCTGGGCAAAGCCTTGGAAAAGTGAAACACATAGGATAGGGTGGTTTCTTTCCTTCATCTGATTGGAAAGAGAAATTACAAAGATTTTACAAGATTGTGTATGGTCGAGATGATTTCAAAAATAAAATGTAAATTTGGAAGTTGGTCTGAAGTGAAATAATCATGCTTATACTGCTGGAAGAAAGAATTTAACATAGTGTAGAGGAAAGGAAGTGTCTTGTATGTGGAAGTAATAGCATGTGGAACACAAGCTTGTTATTTCCCAGGCCTGTGATTCACAAAATACAGCACTTTTCATTGCATTGGATTTCCAGCTCCTTTCTATCAAGACTCAACACAGGAACAATATAAAAACTCCCATGGAATGACTATTTCTACCTCAGGGTGCTTTAGTTTCTTGCAGTTAATGGAAGAGGGAGAAGTGGTAAAAAAAAAACAAAAAACTTTAATAGTTGTTCCCTTTTTTTCAGGAAAAACAGAGTAACGGAAATGTCGCCCTTTTCCACTTGGCCCATGAAGTTCTAAAATGGAATCTTTCCTACTTTGATATAAAAAATCAATAGGCTGCCTATCCTCCTCTTGAGGGTCAGCTATGACTGAGGCTTCAAAATCCAAGGACCCTGAGAACACTTCTTGCAGAAAATCAAAATATTTAGCTACCATTTCAAAACTCTTTTCAATTTGGGCCATACTATTATTTTTCTAATCACTACTTATTTTCCCCTTCTGTCCACATTCTCTATTACTAACATACTCAACTCCAAAATGTCTTTTGTACATGCCATTGGCTTTATTTGATAAGTATCTCCCTGCTTTGAAGGCTCTTCCTTAATGTTTTCTTCTCTTTATACCTACTCCTTTTATCAAAGCCCAGTTCAGTATAAATGTGCTCTACCAAGACTTTGCTGGCAATTCCCGTTCAGAGTGAACTCTAATCTTTCTGAAATTCTGCCTTCCTGACTTTCTGAACCATTTATTTGGTACTTATATGGTACCTCCTGGCATTTTTCATTTTGTGGCTTGCACTCATATTTAATTTTCTGTGTATGAATTTCCTTCCATTTGTATTAACCTAGTTTCTCTTCTTAGAATATAAATTTTTGCGTATGGAGCATTTATTTTTATCCTATGTAAACTTATACTGCATTGCTCCACCAGTCTCTGTTGAATTAATAATGTCTAAGAAACTCACAGCAAGGCAAATGTTATGCTAAAGGATTTATTCGGTAAACAAAAATTAATTTTATAATTCATGTTTCTTTTAGATAACCTAGATTGCTAACATTGTGATTTTTCTAGAATCTATGCAAGTTTTTTATGTCTTACTTAATTTTATATTAAGGACCCCATACTGCCTTGGTTTACTCCCTACCCTGGCTACTGTGTTTCAAACTTCTGTTTTTTCTTCTCATTTCATTATCTCTAAATTTTGGAGTTCTACTCTTGGACCTCCACTTTCTCTATATTAATCCCCCAGATAATATGAACCAGTCTCATGTCTTTAAATAATTTCTACACTATGACTTTCAACTGTATGTCTCAAATAAAGACTTCACCTATGAACTCTACGAACTATGCACATCTGCAAATGTGATACTGAGTCAACACCTAAAATTTAAGATGTCCAAAGTTGATTTTAACTCAACTACTTACATAACCTGCGTGTTTTTAGTCTTCCTAATCTCATACTTTTTCCAGTTGTTCATGCCAAAAAACATAGAAGTGATTAAAAAATAATGTTTTATCAGGATATAATGACTGCCCTGTAATCACCACCCAGCTTCAATGACTATCAATGCTCTGTCCTTATTTCATATGCATCTTTTCCAACTCCCCACTTGATTATTTTTATATTTTTTTCTAGGTAAAATTAATGTGAATTTAAAGGCATAATCATTAAGTATACAGTATTTGATGAATAGATACATCTGTGTAAACAACAGTCCAATCAAGATTAATATAATAACATTTATTAACACAGGAAGTTCACTTAATGTCCTTTCAAAAATCAATCTTTTATCTCTCCTAAAGACCACTACTTGTTTGAGATTTATCCATATTTTTGCATCTATCAGTTATATGTACTTTTTATTACTGAGTATTCTCTATATGAATATACCACATTTGCTTATCAATTCTCCTATTGATAGACATTTGGGTTGTTGAGAATGTTTGGGAAATATCAATTAAGCTGCTGTAACATTCTTCTAGTCTTTTTGCAGTCATATGTTCTCATTTATCTTGGCAAAATCCAGGAGTAGAAAGGCTGGATTATAGGTGGGTGCGTGTTTAACTTTATCAGACTTTCATAACTTTTATAAAATGGTTGAAAAATTTTAAACTCCACAAGTAATATATGACCATTTGGTCACTCTGTATTGTTGCCAACATTTAATATTGTCAGTCTTCATAGTTTTAATCATTCTAGTGGGTGTTTGGTAGCATTTCATTGTGGATTCAATTTACCCTTCTCTGATAAGATTATTCATATTCTTATTGTATACTAAGATACATTTTCTTTGTAATTCTGCTCAATTCCTTTGCTCTTTTTAAAGGTTTCGTTCTCATTTTAAAATTAAGTTTGATGTGATCTTTACATGTATAGTTTATGCATGTTCTTTGTCAGAGAAATTTTTGGCAATATTTTCTTTCAGTCTGTGGTTTGCATATTCATCTTAATGGCCTTTTGGTGAGCAACTTTAATGAGTTTAAAAATCTCAGATTTGTTTTATTCATTTATGGTTATCACTTTCTGGATTTTATCTAGGGTACCTTTTTTATCATGAGCATACAAAAAATAAATATTCCTCAGTATTTTCCTTGAAATGCTTTACGAAAGTTTTAACTTTTATGTGCAGGTCTTTTTTTTTTTTTGTATGCTTTGTGGTAGAAATTGAGGCTCATTTTTTCTTTTCATTTGTAAATTCAGTTGTTGCTTTTTGACTTTCCTTGTCCCTACAAATTGCTTGAAAAATTGGGTTAAAAGTCAGTTGATCCGTGCTTGTATATTTATGCCAATTCCATACTGTTTTTAGTCTTTAGTACTTTAACTTTATAATAAATCTTGATGTCAGGTAGTTTTAGTCCTCTAATAGTTTTCTTCTTCATCAAAATTATTTCAGCTATTTTATGACCTCTGTATTTCCATATGAAGTATAGAATTATCCTATAAACTTTTCTACAGATCCTGCTAGAATTAGGATTTGTATTGCTTTGACTCTATACTCCAGTTTGGAGGAAAACTGATACCTTAAAACATAATCTTAAATCATAGTCTTTCAATCTGTAAACATGGCAACTTTTCCCACTTATTTTTACCTGTATTTGCTCTCATTAATGTGTTATAGTTTTTAGTGTAGTCTTTGAAAAGTATTCATTTAATCCTGGTTAAGTATTTATATGTCAACTTAAGTTGAATTTGTATCTAATCACCCAATTGCAGCTGCTGAAATATAGGAATATAATTGATATTCATATATTAATTCTGTAACCTGAGAGCCTGTGACTCACATACTAGTTTTAATATTTTAGTTGCTCTCTTAATATTGCCTCTAAAATTTTATGGCATCTGCAAGTAAAAGCAGTTTTACATCTCTCTTCACAAATTTTATAACTTTTATTTATTTTTCTTGACTTATTGCAACAGCCAGGAACTCCACTATAATGCTGAGTAGAGCAGATAAAAATAAAATCATAGCCTGTTCTTGATCTTAGGGAGAACAAGTTCACCATTTCACCATGTATAATTTTGTAGTTGTCTCTCAGCAGTTCTAAAAGTTCCCCTCAATTTCTAGTTTGCTTAAAATTAAAAAAAAATCATAATGTGTGTTTAATTTTGTCAAAATTGGATTTTGCATCCATTCAATTTTTCATACAACTTCTCTTCTTTATCCTGGTAAAATAAGGATTACCTTAATTATTTTAAAATACGAAACTAACATTATGCTCTTAGGGTAAACTTTACCTGTTCAAGGTATACTGTTTTTTATGTTTTGCTGAATTGAATTTGATATAATTTTATTGAGGATTTTTTATGTTCATGTTTCTGAGTAATGTTTGTCTTTAATATTCCTTTTTTTAATGTCCTAGATTTTGGAATAATAATTATGCTGGCTTCATAAAATGGGTTGGAAGATTTTTATTACTACTCTATTTTTTAAAAGAAGTCTTTTAAAATGTTTCACTTAAAATAAGTGTAAAATAAAATTAATTCTCTAGTGAAATTATGGGATTTGGAGTTTTGTGTGTGTGTGTGTGTGTGCATGCACTAGCTCACATGCATCTGGGTGCATGCATGAATTTTTAAAATTCATTTTCTTTGATAAGTAAGGAGCAATTCAAATTTTCAATTTCATCTAATGTCAGTTTTAATAGGTTGTTTTTTAATAGGTTCTTTTGTTTCATCTAAACCATCAAGTTTGTGGGCATAATGTCACTCAAATATTTTATTTTCCTTTTGATATTTTAAGATTTACAGTAATATTTCCTGATACTAGCAACTTGTTTCCTTTTCTCTTCTAATATGTTTTATTGGTTTTAATGATCTTTTCAATAAATAACTTTTATCTTTGCTACTTTTTTCTATTTTTATCTGTGACATTTTTCTTAGATTGCTATTTTTATCTTATTTTCTTTCTTATATTTACTTTGAAATTAAGGGGGTTTTCATATACTGTCTTTTCATATATTCCTTTAGTTTATTGAGTTTGAAATTTAGACAGTTTTAGGTCTTTCTTGTTTTTCCAAGCCCTGTGTTAGTTGCATCCTGTAAGGTTTGATACATTGTAGTTTCACACCATTCATTCTGAAAATGTTTCCAATTTTCTTTTTTATTCCTTCTTCCTTTCTTTTCCTGTTGGTTATTTCAAGGTGTATTAATTCTGATATATGTGTAGCTTTTTATGCATATTCTTTTGATTGATTTCTAATTATTTTGCTTTCAAAAGCATATTCTATAATATTTCCGCTTTTGATACTCATTGACACTTGTTTTATTACTCAGCATGTGATCTCTCTTACTGAATATTTTGTGTGACCTTGAAAAGAGTATATATTCTTTTCTGTTTTAGTGTTTTATAAATATCAATTATATTAAGATTCTTGATAGTGTTTAGATCCTTCACTGATATTTTGTCTAATTCTATTATTTACTGAGAGGTAATAAGTTTTTCAGCCATGATTGTGGATTTTCCTATTTCTCCCTTTACATTTTACTTTCCCATTTACTTCCTCCATTGGTCTTTTCAGTATACCATTTGGAATTGATTGTCAATAATATCTCTTGGGATCACACAATGATGATTTTGCTCTTGATGCTTTTTCTTTCACACCTCAGCATGTTCTCTTGACTCTTGATCCAATCCTGTTGACCATATTTTTATGTATATATGTATATTCTTTCAATTGATATCTAAATTAATTATTTTGCTTCCAAAAGCATGTTCTATAATATTTCAGCTTTTTGGTATTTATTGACACTTACTTTATTCCTTTGACATTGCAATTTGACTTCATCAAACAATCTCCACTGTAGCCATCTCAATTTATATCATCATGCTCTTTCACCTTAGTTATTGTAAAAACCATCAAGATTATTCATGTCTTCATTTTACCTCCTTTTTAGTCTATTCCAAACACAACAACCAGAGACAAATCCTATTTAATTGAAAATGAGATCACATCACTTTTCTATTTTCCACTACACTCAGCATAAAATTTAGACATCATGACACACACAGACTGTTTGATTTACTCTATCTTCATCCAGTTACCCTTTTCTGCTCATCTTTTATTCCTTCCTTCTTATTCACTCTAATGTAAATAAAAGGACATCTTTCTCTTTTCTTCAATCAATTAGGCTCTACTTCAGGTCCTGTAATTTTTCACTCCCTCTGCCTCGACACTCCGAGATTTCTATGACTACTTTGATTTTTCAGATTTTTACTAAAATGTCACCTTCTCAGAGAGTCTTTCTTTGACAACCCGATTTAAAACTGCCACTCCTGATACCCAGTTTTTTCCCACCATTCTTCTGGTTCTAATTTTCTCCTCTGCACACATAACTGTTTAACATGACATTTTCTTTATGTACATTTTTGTTTCTTTGTTGTGGGCGCCTTTCCCTTTCCCCAGCCCCGTTAGATCGTAAGCTTTGTGAGAGCAGAGGTTTTTGTTAGTTTTGTTTACTGTTTTCTTTGATATTCTGCTAATGGCACAACTAGAGGCACAGATGATCTCAGGTTAGGATATTTCTGAACTTCTCAGTAGTCCTGATTTAATACTCTTTTAATCTTCCCTGATGAATGGTGAGCTAATCTTACCTTGGACACCTTCAAGGGAGGATGATTTTGCTCCTCCCGGGTACCTTGTTTCCAGCACCCTAACTGTTCTAATAGTGACAAAGTTTTTCCTAATAATTAACCTAAATTCTCCCTCTGTTGAAACAGAAGCCCCTTTAGCTCCTACTCTGTCCTTGTTGACTAATGAGAATAATTGGTCTCTGTTCTTGTTATAGACTCGCCCTTCTGTGTTTGTGGGTATCTGCTGTGCCTCCCCCCAGCTATTGGTCAAGGAGGTATGTCAGCAGCATGGCCGCCTGGGGACCAGCTAGGCCCAGAGCAGGCATCAGGGGCTCATCTCCCCACAACAGAAATAAGCGAACGTTGTTTTAAATAGACAGCAAGGTTGTGTGGTAAAGGAAACTCCTAACTGAGGTTGGATTCAGGTCTTGTATTGACAAAGAGACACTTTTAAAGAAATTTAAGACTTGTGAGTAGCAGCAGAACTGACTTGAAGCTTCATTGTGTTAATAAATTAGATGATAACAAAGTCTTTTCTGGATCCCCTTCTCCTTTCTTCAGAAATACATTGTCTAGATGTCAGTCTTTATAGGTGCTTTTGCAATTCTTCTTGCTATTTGTAGCCTCCCTGCTCTGAGTGAGTTTTCTAAAGTGTACTGCATTTACTAGAATTCTGCGCAACATTCTCATTTGAGTTGGCTCTTTTGCATTTCCTTAAATTCATTATTTGGTCTGTATAAGTATATAATTTCTGAATTTGGATACTTTCTCATAATTTTTCATCAAATTGTACCCTCATTTTCATCATGAAGTCACTCATTTACTTATAAGTGTAGACAGAGATAATACAAAAAAAACAATTTCCTGTAATTAGTTGAATCATCATTAAGAGAAAGGATGGTGTGATGAATGGAAAGCACCCTGACTCATACTTGGAAGACAAGAGTTGAATCCCACCTCTTTCACTTAACAGCAATGAAACCCTTAGGAAAATTCCTTTGAGTGACTGAGCTCCAGTTGCCTCTGTTTAAATGAGGTTTAGGTCAGATTAACTCTAAGGTTCTTTTTAGTCCTTCAGTTTTATGATTATGTAAAGGAGAACAACTCCAAAAATCTTATTACCATAATGTTTAAGTTTATTATCCATGCACTTAATGTTAATTAACAAGATAGGTTAGAGGGCCATTACAGAATAGAGTTCACAATAGTATGGGCTAGAAAGTAACTCTCTGAAAAACTGTGAGTAAAAACGAATTCATATTAACTTCTTGTCCCTTCCAAGATGACAACTAGACGATCTTTATTATGCATTAACATGATATGAGGAAACTTTTGACGTTTCTTCGGTGCTTTATTTTGCAAGGTCTGGTCTTAGAGTAGCCAGTGAACAAGCAGCCGGTGCTTTATCTCAGGTCAGGATTTCTGGCTCTGTAAGATGCATGATGGGGGAGACTTCAGAGGTACAGCTGCTTATCATTCATGCAGCACCATTGACTAAGACTAAGCTGGTGACATGTTATAAAAACTTACGATGGTGCTCACTATAAATCAAAAGTCACAGTTAGTCTACCTGTCTGTGTCCTGTTTTCTGTTGCTTCAACACTTGCCTACATCATTTTAGAGGTCAAGGTGCCAGCCATATCATCTCACTGAATGAGACATGGTGAGAAAGTTTGGGATCAGATATAGAGTTGGTGAAAATCTTAATATTTTACAACATAATATTTCACAAACTTATAGCAACTGAGATGGGGAAGGATTTGGGAAGAATAAGGGTGGGTGAGAAAGATGAGCAGTTTAATTTTGGGCACTTTTATTTTGAGATTCCTACTAGACATCCACGTGCAAATTCCTAGAAGACAGTTTAATATTTGAGATGGGTGTTTAGGGGAGATGTCTATAATATAATATTCTCCAAGTACTGTCTTCACTCAGTTTTGATTTCTGGCTAAAAATTCTTCATTGCCCTTTGCAGGCAGTTTGTTAACCCCCCAACCTAACTACTTCCTTTACCAAGTTCTAACAATTTTGGGTTTACAGTGCACGTGTACTCAACTTCAAGAAGTCCTAATGCATGTAACACCCAGGGAGATCCTCTTCTTTCTTGGGACTACAGAATTATTAAAAATTGTCCCCAGGAAGCCAATGGAACCTAACTAAACCCACCATGCTTGCTAGTTATGAACCTCCTCCTACAGATTCAGCCTGCTGCTACCCTGTCCCCAGATGCAACACCCTGTGTAACCCTGCATGGCAACCTTCTTACATTTGGATCTATAAGTATAACAAAGAGTTATGCCTTTAATCTATCCAAGTATTTTGTTGTGTTTCCCACTGTCAAAATAATCTTTAAATCTTATAAAACAAGCTCAAAACTGGAATGTAAAAGTAGAAATCTCTGGTACCAAACACTGTGTCTTATGCACTGTAAGAGATAGAAAAACATTAACTGCTTCATCTTTAGTGTTGTAGTATGGCTGTGATTCAACCCTGGATAGCTGGACAGTTGATATCACTTATATCTTCCACTTAAGACGGATATCCTGGTCTTATGAAATGCACACCAGCTTGGAGGACCTCAAGGTGACTATTGACATCATTGTTGTTTCATCTCTGCTGGTTCTCCTGCCCCAGGGGACCTTGTGATGGGGAAAATCATAGGATTTGTTAACATGACTGATAACGATCAGAAGATCAAGCTACAGATCTCTGTGTATTTAAAGGAATACCAACCAGGTTCTAGCAAAGGAAATCAATTCCAACACATGTAGCAGATGGACTGATAACCACAGGTAGAGCCTCTTGGTAAAAATATTAACTGACTTGACTTGTATATGTTTAAAGATCTGGTTCATTTGAATAGAGTGTGAACAAAAGGAAAGTTTTGGGAAGAGGAAACGTCCAGTAGTGTATACCGTAAAAGTCTTAGACCAGGAGAAAAGAGTTCTAACTCTGAACGACCCATCCCCACCACACACAAAATCTTTACATCATATTTATACCAGCCTCAGCTCTAACATTTATTTTCTTCATTAGATTGTATAGACAGAGGGTCCTGGTTACAGTTAGTCCCTTTCAGCCCAACGAACTGTTGACAATGTAAGCTTCATAGGAATTGCAGTAACGTGGCCTACTTGTGACTTACCCTGTGGCTTTTTTATTCATTTATATTTTTTCTATGCTATATCTGGAGTAATTAGTTATATCAGCTAATTGATGGATACACCCTACCATTAGTAAGCGCTCCTCTTTCTTCTATACTTTATTCCTATACTGCCAATCACTTGAAACTAAATTCACCATAGCACTTCGTTGTCTGTACTTGGCTGATCTGACTTCTACAGACTTTGAGCTTAAATAATAGAGGGACATTTCCTAGCTTTATGTAAGGAGGAAACAATGGAAAGCCAACATAATATAGTACTTGTCCATAGGGCATTCACAGTCTAGATGAGAAGTTAACAGTAAGAAATAAAATCGATTATGAAAGGCTAGGTGACTTGAAGGGATTTCTAGGTAATGTGTATTTGAGCTACCTCACCTTCCAATTTTTAGAAATTGTTCTGGCTTTCAAGAAGTGGATGTGCCCAGCCTTTGGTCACTGTATAATAAAAGATGATCATGTGCTATAATTTCATTTGGATATTGAACCTCAAAGGCATCTCATATCATAGAATAGCTTTGTTGGCAGGGAGTCTTCTAACACACTCCGAAAAGGAGAAGCCCGAGCAGAATGGCATTTCCATTCTTGCTCATGTCCTTCTGGGGCCTTCCATATTTTTCTCTATTTCCCTGCCTTTTCTTCACTTTGTCTTTCTTTTTTCTCTTTGTCTTTTTTGCCTTTGTCCTCTTTCTCTGAGGACCTGTCTGCCTGACTCTGATTTCCTTTGATTTCTGAGTTTAATTTTCATTTTCTGAAACTCATTCATCTCCTAATAATTTGTATATAAAGATTGGGGGCCGGGGCAGAAAAAAAATCCCATGAAGATTTGCTAAATAAAGAGGCTGTGTATTCGTTGCCTCCCAATGTCCCCACTTGCCTTAGAAAGTTGGCAGTCCTGTGACTCAGGGGAGATAACATTTAAGAGAGAAAATGAGCTATTTCCCACCAACACCACTCCTTCCCACCTGCATTGGGATGTGATTGGGACAAGGAGATAGGAAAGACCCACTCAACATTTCAGATATTGCTTTTCTAGAATCACAGCATTTAAAGAAGTAAATTCACAATACATCACTTTAAACTCTGCCACTAAAATTGTGGTTTAATTCTTTGTCAAAGTATCTGCTTAATATGGGGATTTTAGAGATGTCATCATAAAGCTCTGCTTAGTTTATAACCCCATTCTGTATTTATCATGAATGGCTGGAACTTCTTAGGATGGAACAGATTTTAATTCCTCAATTAGAGAGGAGATTTGAGCAAATATGCCTGGAGAAACAAAGACACTGCCATAAAGTGATGGTATAAATCCAACGTCTTACATTTAAATTCTTTCCAAGAAAATTTTGAAAGATTGGGTATAAGAATTTCTGAGAAAGGTGCCTAAAAAAAAATTGATTTGGTGGGAAAAACTCTCAAATTCTGTAAGAGGAGATCTTGTCCTCTTAATAAATTTACTAAGCACAGGCCTGGGATGGTACAAGTGTGCTTACAGATTATGAAACCAGGATACACCTTGTAGAAAATGCAATCAGAAGTATTCATGTGGACAATTACATACATACACACTCACATATACTACTTTTTCTTACAAAGACACACTTTCACAAACACACACACATACATATACAGAGAAATATGTACACATAGGAAAATACAGACACTCAGATTGAGGATGAACTGTCAGAGGACTGGGCAGGACTCATTAATCTCTGTTTGGTAGAGTTTGTGACAGGACAGTATTTCATCATGAGCAATCACTTTTTACTTTGTTGGAAAATGTAATTGTTATAAAACTCTCCAACTCTATACTCTTTCTTTGTGACTTCTGTTGTGTTCACTTCACGCAGAAAAATACTTGGCACTTCCTCTCTTTAGACACCCGTATTAAAGTTTTTGAAATACAGTCATCATGTTTCACCTATTTTCTTTTTATTCTAAGATATTTTGTTCTTTTACCTTTAAATATTAATAGATCTCTAGGATGAGGCAAAAGTCACTGTATATGAACAATATGCCAATGTGTTCAGATCTTATTTGTAGAGAAAATAAATTTCTATTTTATGGTATATATAATATTCTCAAAAATTTCTTTGTGCATATGACCTATCCTTTCATATTTATGCCCTTACTCTCATTTTTATGTAGGTACTGGATATTTAGTTAAGATCTGTGTCTCACTTTGCTCCTGACTTTATTACAACTTTCCATCTGATTCTCTGTACTGGGTAAATAGATCTAACACCTAACACGATACTTACAGGATCCCTCACGTGCCTCTACCTGGTGCATCCATTCTGCCATCAAGACGGTTTAGAGGTCATCTAAAGTCTTACAATAAAATTACTGGATGTTATAATATATTCCATCATTAAATAAATAAAATATGGAATAAGTGAATTAAGACTCCAACTTAACAAGCTAAGGAGGAAAAAAGGCACAGATAAATACTCCCCAAAATAGAAGATAAACAACTAATTAAATGAAATAAAAATTATTCAAATGAAATATAAGAAAAGAGTAGTGATAAACAAAGCTAAAATCCTATTTTGACACATATTCATATGAAAGACATTCCACATCATATGTCATTAGGGAATTTCACATTAAAACAATGAGACATGACTACACATCTATTAGAATAGCTAAAATCCAAAGCAGTGACAACACCAAATGCTGGTGAGGAGTTTTCCCTCATTACTGGTGGGAATGCAAAATGGTACAGCCATTTTGGAAGACAGTTTGCCATTTCTTACAAAGATAAACAAGTCTTACCATATGACTCAGCAGTTGCACTCCTTTATATTTACCCAGATGAGTTAAAAACTTGTCCACAAAAAACCTACACACAAATCTTTATAGAAGTTTTATTCATAATTACCAAAAAATGGAAAATAATTAAGTTGTCCTTCAGTAAATGAGTGAATAAATGAATGGTGGTACATCCATACAATGAAATATTATTCAGTGATAAAGACAAAAAGATGTGGAGAAAATTTAAATGTATATTGCTAAGTTTAAAATGCCAGTTTGAAAGGCTACATGTGGTATGATTCCATCTATTTGACTCTGAGAAAAAGGTAAATCTACAGAGACAATAAAAAAGTCAATAGCTACTGGGGGTTTGAGATGGGAAGGGAGAGATGAGTAAGTGGAGTGCAGCGGATTTTGGGGGCAGTGAAATTATTCTGTATGATATTGTTATGATGGATATGACTTTATAATTGTCATATATATTGACATAATACATATGCATTGGTATATATATGACTTTATATACTGGTCAAAACTTATAGAACTGTACAACAAAAGAACAAACTTATTACTTTAGGTAATAATAATACATATCAATACTTGTTTATCAATTGTAACTATACCATACTGGTAACAGATATTAATAATAAGGGAAACTGTATGGGAAGAGATCACTTTATACTTTCTGCTAAGTTTTTCTGTAAACCTAAAATTGCTCTGAAACAAGTCTGCTATTTTAAAAACTTTTGTTTTGAAAAAAGAATAATATATATGTATATATATATATAATTTTTTACATACACACACATACATATAAAAATACCTGTCAAGACTAAGAAAAATCATGAAAAAGTCATAAATAAATAATTTTAATTGTTAAAATGGAACACAATTGCAGATACACAGATGGCCAATTTTCAATCACTTTGCATAACCTAGATGAAATTAATATTTTATTGAAAAATAAAAGTAACTGAAGATGAATAAAATAAGATGTTAAAGATATTTAATATATAGTCTTAATACTTTCTCTCCAAAAGATAAAAGGCTTAGATTATTCTAAAAGCAAATTTTACCAACCTTGGAGGAGTAAATAATTTCTGTCTTATACATAATAACTCAGAGATTTAAAATTTGGGAAAATCCACATGTTTCATTTTAAACATTAATAGCATTGTTATCAGAAATGGGAAGGTAAACAGTAAAATATCAAAATTTTTACTTAATGAAAGGCTCAATAAAGTAGAAATGTAATAGATCTTTACAAACAGTTAGAATGTATATGTCTTTAAAACAAAAAAGATATTATAAATATTAAAATCTCAGGGAGACTTTAAAAATGTCTCATTAAATTCAGGAACAAGGCAAGAAGTGTTTCCATTCAACCTAATACTTAAATCAACAAGTTTGTAAAGGCATTAGAAGAACAAACAGGAAAATGTATAAAATTGGAAAGTGTAAAAATTTATATGATTACTAATTTGTATGATGTCTTCAATGAAAAGAAAACCACCAGTCTAAAATTATCATTGAGTTGGTTTTTAGGAGAATTATTTACCAATGTCTAATCTTTATGCAAGTTTCCAGCCCAAATGCAAAGCACCTCTGTTAGTTTGATAAACAAAACTTCAGATTGAGACTATAAGGAGGTCTTTTTTGATATAAACTCCATATTCTCAAGAGAATAAAAAACAAAAATCCTATCTAGAGAAACCAAATATCAACCCAGGTTTCAAGGAATTCCCATAGATAAAACTGAAATTGATATGGGAGGGCAGTGCAAAGGAAAACCAGAAAAGATGGTATCATGACTGTCAGCAGGAAAACCACCTGAGAATAATATACTCAAAGATCTCAGATATTGTAAGTATAACATACTAATAGAAAATGAGAGTCTGATTACATAGATAGGTGGAAGGTTGGGGAAAATGAGCAGAAATAAAAATATTATCACAAAATAGCAAAGAATATTTTAAAAAGAACCAAATAGAATTTCCAGAAACAAAAATGCTAACAAGTGTCAAGTGAGAAAAAAGGATTGCAGCTGGGAGATGTGCGAGGGCAAGAAACTCTGTGCAAAGGGATAACCTATAGGCAAGTAGGAATATTCAAAAACATGGTGAGTAAACATGAGGAAAAAGAAGAATTTTAGCCCACACCACAAAAATGAGGTTATCTCTAGAGAGTTTGAAGTCTCTGGTGAGCTGTGGGTATATACACATGTACCCAGTCTAATTCCTAACAAAACTAAACACAAATAGAGCCACTCAGATATGACACAGATGCTGGAATTATCAGAAAGGAAATTTAAAATAGCTAATCTGATAGTACTGTGAAGGTTCTGATGGGAAAGATATACAATAAACAATTTCAAAGAGATAATTTCAGCAAAACAGATGGAAACTATAATAAATAATTAAATCAAAAAGCTAGAGTATTGATAATGAGGAATAGGAATATATAGGTACAAGTTCTTTACATAATATGTGAAGCAGCTTATTATTGTTTCAGAGTAGACTCAGATGATTTAAAAATGTATATTTTAAAACCTAGAGTGACTGCTAAAAATCTTTAAAATAAGATGTATAAGCAATATACCAATAGAGAGATGAAATGGAATACTTTTTTAAAAACTAAACCCAGAGAAAATATAATAATTATTAAGAAAAATAAATGATACCCTTTAAAAGTAGAAAGCAACAAAAATTGGCAAATTTTAGCCCAACCATACCAATAACACTTCAAATATGTTTTAAACACTCCTGTTACAAAACAGATTTTCAGACTGGCTACAAAAATATTCAACAATATACTGTCCATGAGAAGGCAACTTTAAATATAAATACATTTATAGTTTAAGAAGATGGATATGAATATAACATGAAAACACTAAAAATGTTTTAATTTCACACAAGGTAAACTTAAGGACAAGAATATTATCAGAGATAAGGAGTGATATTCTGTAATGATAAAGAAGTGAATTTTTCAAGAGCATATATAACAATCCTACAATCAGTATTAGTTTTGCTTCAAACTACATGAAGCAAAAATAAATCTGAAAAATATATATAAACAAACCACAATTTTAGTTTGACTCTCCAAAATTCTCTCTTAGTAACTCATGAAACAGTAAGTGGAAAATCAGTAAGGACATGGTTGACCAGAACAAAACTGTAACCAAATTAATCTAATTGACATTAATAGAACACTCACCAAGTAAAATGCACATTATCCTAGACTTCAAATGAAATATTGACCAGGAAAGACTATATTTTGCACCATAAAACAAATCTGAACAAATTTAAAAGAACACAGAACAAAATGAAACAAAAGCCAAACAATAGAAATAATTGAAAATATGTTCTTGAATTAAACTAACAAAAATTAAATAATACATTCATTTAGATAATTCCTATTTATTTGGAAATCAACAGTGGTTTTCTTAATAATCTATGTGTCCAAGACTGAAGGGAATTTTAAAAATATTTTGACTAAAAATAAAAATACAAAATATCAAACTTTGTAGGAAGCAGCTAAAGTAGTACCTAGAGGGAAATTTATAACATTAAATATTTACATGAAAAAAGACCAAAGATCCATCAGTCATCTAAGCTTCTACCTTAAAAAGCTAGAGAAAGATGAGTAAAACGATCCAAGCCAGGGAAAAGGAAGAAAATAACAACTTAAGTGGAAATGAATGAAACAGAGAATTAAAAAAATAGAGAAAAAGAAAGTGACAAATACCTGTTTAAGATTGATAATAAAGAAAAAAGAAAAGACACAAATTATCAACTTCAGGAACAAAAGAAGGCATGTCACTACTGATGCCACAGACATTAAAATAATAATAAGAAATTATGAGTAATATTATGCCCCTGAATTTGAACACTTAAATGAGTTCCTTGAGAGGTACAAAATATTGTATCATTATAAAAGAAATAGATAATATGAATAATTCAATATTCATTAAAGGAATTGAATTTGTTGTTAAAACATTCCAAAAATGATAACTCCAAGACCAGATGGTTTTAATGGTAAACTCTTCTAGACATTTAAAGATGTGATAATACCTATTTATACAGAGTCTTCCAGGTAAGGAAAGAGAACACTTCCCAACTTATATTTTGAGGCCATCATTAGCCTACCCTTAAAATTAGACTAAGAAGTTACAAAAAGGAGAAAACCGCAGAAGAGTATTCTTCATAAACATTGACACAAAAATGTCTGTGATATCTATCAGGATATAGCATTGATAATATATCATGGTTAAGTGGGTTTCATCCCAAATGGTTGGTTCAACATTTGAAAAGCAATCAATTTGCTTTGTTACATAAACAGACTAAGAAAGAAAACATGATTTCAATAGCTTCAGAAAAAGCATTCAGTAAAATTTAGCATCCATCTATGATTTAAAATATCAGCAAATTAGAAATGGATTGAACTTCCTGTACATTATAAAGAGAGTCCACAGAAAGAATACTTTCAGTCTAAAATAAAAAATAAGGCAAAGATGTCTTCTTCTCTTGCATTCCTATTCAATATTGTATCAGAAATTCTAGACAGTGCCAAAGGCAAAATAAGTAAGTAAAAGATATAAATATTGGAAAGAAAGGAAAAAAAGGGTTTATATTCACAGATGATAAATTTCTTTGTAGAAAATCCTAAAGGATCTACATGTCACAACAACTACCACATACTAGAATAAGTGATATTAGTATACAAGGTCAAATCCAAAAGTCAATCATCTTCCTGTATTACCAGTAATGAACATTTGGAATTTGAAATTAAAAAAAAAATGCGAGACGGTTCCCACCCCCAAATGATAAATATAACAAAATACATGCAGGGTCTGTAAACCACAAAATTCTGCTGAAAGAAATTAAAGAAGATCTAAATAAATGGAGGGGTCTGTCAGGTTCATTGATTGGAAGAAGCTATTAAGGTGATAGGACTCTTCAGTTTGTTCTAAATGTCAACAAGTTTTTTGTACATATTGAAAACCTGATTCTAAAATTTATGTGGAAAGATAAAGAAATAACTAGAATAGTAAAAATCAATTCAGAAAAAGAAAAACAAAGTTAGAGGGCTCATATTATGTGATTTGAAGACAATTATTAAGACATTGTGGTTTTATTGAAAAGATGGACAGATAAATGGAACAAAATAGAAAGTCATAAAGTACAATTTTTAACAAATGATCAAGTTATTTAAATGGATAAAATGTAGTCCTTTCAATAAATGGTGCTGTAAAATTGGATATTCATAGAGAAAAGGAACCTTGTCACATATCTTACAACAACAACAAAAAATTCCAATAGATCAGAGACATGAATATAAATTGTAAAATCCTAATAATTCTAGATTAAAAAATGGGAATTTATGTAACTTTGGGTTCAATGATGAGTCTGTAGATATAACCCCCAAACGTCTAAACTAAATATGTTGTTTTGGGAAAGACACTGTTAAGAGAGTGTAAAGAAAAGCCAAAGACTGGCAGAATATTTTTTAAAGCACACATATGGTAAAGGACTTGTATCAAGACCATATAAAGAGCTCTTGAAACTCAAAAATGAGAATATAAACATAAAAATAAAAAAATTAGGAGAAAGATATGACCAGATATTTCATCAAAAAAAAATATGGCAAAGAAGCTTATTGAAAGGTGTTCAACATCACTGGTTATTAAGGAAACAATTTATAACTGCAATGAGATAATACTCCACACTTATTAGAATGATTGTGATAAAAAAGTAACCCATTGCTTGAGTAATAAAACTCTCCAATTGCTGGTGACAATTTGGTAGTTGCTTATAAAGTTAAACCTCTACTTGTCATGTGACTCAATAATCACATTTCTAGATATTTACTGAAGTGAATTAGAAGCTTATGTTCATACGAAAAAACTGCATGTTAATTTGTAGAACAACTTTATTCATAATCACTAAAAACTGGAAACAATCCAGATGTCGTTCAACAGATGATTTAAACAAATGTGTTACATCCATGAAATTGAATACCTCTTAGCAATTAAACAGGACAAACTGTTGATTTATGCAACAATATGGATGCATCTTAAATGCATTTTGTTAGGTGAAATCAGAAAAATGCTTAGGATCCATATTTCATGATTCAATTTATATGACATTCTGGAATAAGGAAAAACGACGGGGCCAGAAAATAGATCAGCTGTTGCCAGTGACTGGTAGAGGGGAGATTGATTTGTTTTAAGAGACCATAAAAGACATTTTAAGGTGAGGAAACTTTAAATATATATATATATCCACCATTGTTGTTACAGATATATGATTCTAAACATTTGTCAAAACACAGAACTATACACATCAAGGACTGAACTTTATGAAAACTGGAAAAACATGTTTAGTGATTCTAGGATGAAATGAAAATTGTGGCAAATTAATGTGTTATTACAAATGTATAGCATAATAAAACTTAAGGGGTAGATGGAGAACTGACCTAGGTAACTGAAAAATATTGACTTGCTAAATACATTGTAAGGCCAAAGAGAAAAACTATACATAGATATTGTACTCTAGTTGGAAACGTTGTTTCTCATAAGCCCGTGGTAATATGGCTTAGCAATTCTTAAAGTATTTTACATGGATGCTAAGGTTGAGTAAATAACTAAAGTGTAAATAATGAGGGCCAAGTTTTTCACTGCCAGAGTTAAAAGCTACAAATAAGCAAGGGAAAAAAAGACTTGAATAAACTCTGATCTGCTAAATCAGAGTTGGAGATATTAAGAGTGTATGTGTGTGTGTGTGTGTGTGTGTGTACACAAATGCATACACAGATATATCCCACAATACATGTGTCTGTACATGGGTTACATATACATATATATGTGTTCTCCATATATATATATATATATATTACTTTCTCCATAAAGGGATCCGGGACTCCCTGGAGATTCCAGATCTGGAGTAGTGAAAATACAGAAGTGCCTGGAGTACGTTGTAAAGTTAGAAAGTTAAAAAGTCGAGGACAAAATGAGAAAAAAGAAATTTTTTCAGGGGTCCTGTCAGAAAGACACAGGAGCCAATATAAATAAGCTGCTAAAGGGCAAAGCAGAAATGATTTGAGCAACAGTAATGATAGCATTTGTAAATAACCCAAAGTATGAAATAAATACCCACAATTTATGTGGGTTGCATGTAGAATGGACAAAATTTTATACACTAATATCCTTTTTCTGTCCTAGGATCCAATATGGGATACCATGTTGCATTTGGTCATCGTGTGTCCTTAGTGTGACAGTTGTAGGGAATAGAATGGACAAATCTTCCTTAGAGAATTCGTCACAGCAGTGAAGGAACTAGAACACCACAATAATAATTGGGGCAGGGAAAATCCACTGCTAAAATTAATGGATGAAATTTTAAGGAAGAACAGGAAAATTGTTTAGCCTCAAAATATCTATCCAAACATACTTATTGTAATACTTTGGGAAGCAGAGGTTAATTTCCCTCTTTGCTTGTGTGTTGGCTGCACTTAGTGACTCAGTTTTGATGAATAGTGTTTGGAAGGAGAAAACTCACAACTTTACAGTGGAGAATTTAACAGTGGCAGACAGCACTTGATCACATCAAGTGATAGAGTTTAACATCAAGAGTAATGTCATCTTAATATCATGTCCCCACTGACGTAATATAGGGAAGGCATTTCACCTCTGTGGTATTTTTTTTAATATTCATAACCTACAAGAAACATTATACAAACTAAAAGTGAAAGATAGTCTATAGATGTCAAGGTCAGGAAAACCAAGGAAAGACTAAGAAAATGTAATACCAGAGATTACTAAAATGACATGATTACTAAATGCAATGTGGTATTCTAGAACAGAAGATATTACTGTGTAAACTGGTGAAGTAAAATTTGTGATTTAGTTAATACAACTTTAGAAATGTTAATTTCTTAGGTTTAATAAATATAGCATATACTCAAAAAACTCAAAATAGAAATACCATTCGACCCAGGAATCCCACTCCTAGGAATTTACCCTAAGAATGCAGCAGCCCAAGTTGAAAAAGACAGATGCACCCCTATCGTTATCGCAGCACTATTTACAACAACCAAGAAATGGAAGCAACCTAAGTGTCCATCAGTAGATGAATGGATAAAGAAGATGTGGTACATATACACAATGGAATATTATTCAGCCATAAGAAGAAAACAAATCCTACCATTTGCAACAACATGGATGGAGTTAGAGGGTATTATGCTCAGTGAAATAAGCCAAGCCGAAAAAGACAAGTATCAAATGATCTCACTCATATGTGGAGTATAAGAACAAAGAAAAAAACTGAAGGAACAGAACAGCAGCAGACTCACAGAACCCAAGAATGGACTAATAGTTACCAAAGGGAAAGGAACTGAGGAGAGTGGGTGGGAAGGGAGCGACAAGGGGGAAAAAGGGGGATTACGATTAGCAGATGTAATGTTGGGGGGGTGCGGGGAGGGCTGTACAACTCAGAGAAGACAAGTAGTGATTCTATAGCATCTCATTATGCTGATGGACAGTGACTGTAATGGGGTTGGTGGGGGGACCTGATGAAGGGGGTAGTTTAATAATCATAATATTGCACATGTAATTGTAGATTAATGATACCAAAATAAATTATAAATAAAATAAAATAAAATAAATATAGCATAGTTAGGCAAGTTGTTTACCATTTGTGGAAGCTGGGTGAAAGGCATTTGGGAACTTCCTGGACTATATTTACAAATTTATTAAGTCTAAAATTATTTCAAGATAAAAGTTGTAAAAATGATAGATTTGTATTCTTCCTGTTTTTTCTCCTCTGTAATAGTTTTTTGTGAGTAAACCATCTTCACCTGATCTTTTTTATAGTAAGATTTTATCTGCTGATTTATTTTATTCAATGGTTATAGGGTGGTTTCCTTTTTTTTTAGTAAGTTTTGATATTTTATTTTTATGGAAATTTATATTTTCAAGTTTATAAAAATAAAGTTATTTTATATCCTTTTATTCATTTTTTAACCCTAGTAGCACCTGTCATTCAAGCCATTTAAAAGATGAAAAATAATTTTCAGGGTGTTTGTTCTTTTTTCTTGATCAGTCCCATCTGAATGTCTGTTTTCCTGTCATTTAAAGCATACACAAATAAATTATTTAACTTTTGGATCCTCTCTATTGCAGCACTGTTTTTCATTTAGTTAACTGTTTTTAAAAATTACATGTTCTATGCTCTTTAGAGTTCTTTTTCTTTCTTTTAACAAGCATGCTTGCTTTTTTGTTTTGGTCTTCCTTCTTTTCAAAATAAGCATTTGAGGCTGTACGTTTCCATATAAGTACTAATTTGTATTAATAATTGTATCCCACAATTTTATGATTATGAATGTCAGAAATATTCTCCAGTCTCCATTATTATTCTTTTTGACCTTTGAGGTATTTTAAGTATGTTTCTTAATTTCTAAACATATGTGATTTTTTACTTTAGTTTTTTGTTACTAAGTTCTAAGTCAAATGCTTTGTGGCAATGAATGTGGTTTTTATTATATCTGTCATTCTGAATTTGTTAAAATTTGCTTCACAGCCAAATGTGCAGTTAATGTTTATTGTTAATGGTTAGTGTTAATACCCATGTATGCTTGAAAAGTATGTGTTTTCTATGTTTATTGGGTGTGGTGTTCTATATGTGCCCATTGGATCAATCTTGCTAGCATACAGTTCAAATCCTCTATATCCTTTCTGATTGATCTATTAATTACAGAGAGCATAAAATAACTTTTAAAATTTCTTCTAATTCTTCTATTAATACATTTTAACTCTTAGTTGCTCCATTCATAGATGTTTAAAAATTTTTCTGCCCTAGTAAATTCATGGTATGTCCATTAAGTGTGAATCTTTTATCTCTTTGCCTATAAATGGATATTGTCTGATATTATTCTGACATAGTATATTTTCCTCCTTTAACTCTCTCTCTCTCTCTGATGATTTGTGAATATGTTTTAAATTGTAAATAGATTTTCATTTCATATGAATACATACAAATAGCCTAAATGTTTTACAGCTTGAATTTAAGTGAAAAAAACATATGTATTTACCATATTTTTGTTTTGTATTTTCCCATTATTTCTATATTATTCCCTCCAGTTGCTAGTGTTTTTTTAAGATTGATTATTTTGCTTCAAAGTTTTGGAAATTATATACTACAATTATATTCTTTAAATATTTATGGTGGAAAATATAATTCTTTAACCTAAAGTATAAAACTAACAAATATTATCATCTTTTTCCTTATAAATATGAGGGATTTAGGACTTACTATCTCATATCACTGAATTCTCTATAGACATATGATCTAAGTATTGTAGTTAAATGTATCAAATTTATTGTGCATAGCATTATGTTTGACTAGCCCAATATTTCTTTATATTACTGTAACTCCAGGGGGGGAAATATTTTCCCAGCTCGGGCAACATACCTTTGAACCAAAATCAGTCAAAGAGAGAAAGTGGGAGAAACCCATTTATTGCCAACAAGCAGTCGTTTACTTCTTTCTTCTGTGTCTTTCACAACCTGGCTGCAGAAAAACCTCTCTGTCCCGACATGCCCTCGCTCCCTTGGAATTACCTATTGATATGAAGATGGACTACTTACCACCACCACTTGGAAACACCTATTGCTATGGAGATGCACTAAGGCCAAGCAAGAGATTCTGGAAATGTTGCAGTTTTACCCACAATTACCCACATATTTACACCTCTAAACTGATTTCTCTTTACAATGAAAAGATCTTTCAAAAATTAATGTGAAATATGATTTTTAAAAACATTAAAAAAGCTGTAAGAATTTATAGCCAGCAAACATGTACTATAAGAATTGTTAAATGAAGTTCTCAAGCAGTTGGAAAATGATACCACAAGGAAATACCCATCTACACCATGGAATTAAAGGCACTGTAAATGGTAACAATAAGTATAAATATATTAGACTTTTTTCTTGTTGTTTCACATGCCTGAAAATATAATTGACTGTTTAAAGCAAAAACAATAACATTGCATTTTAAGTTTAAAGCTTGTGTAAAAATAAAAGATGTAACAGTTCTACAATAAAGACCTGGAAGAGAGAAATAGAAATATACTACTGTAAGTTTTTTATATTGTATGTGTAGTGGTATAATACCCCTTGCAGGTAAGCTTTAATAAGTTAAAGTTGTAATTTAAATTTCCAAAAGCAAATATTAAAAAACACAAAAAAAGAGACATAAGAAGCAAACAAAGGAGGTAAAATGAAACCATAAATAATAATTACAAACTTGAAAAGAATGCACAAGAAGAATACTGAACACAAGACAGATGAAACAAATAGAAAACCACCAACAAAATTACAGAATTTATTTATGCAAAAGTCCCATTAATTATAAATGGTCTAAAAACCCTAATGAAAACAGAGTTTGTTGGACTGGATTAAAAACAAGACCATATTATATACTGCCTGCAAGAAGCCTATTTTAATAAAAGATACAAAAGTGTACAAGCAAAAAGATGGGAAAAATATACCATGCTAATGTCAAATTTTAAAACATGGGATCTACTGTAATAGCAGATAAACTTGACTTCAAAGTAAAAATATCACCAGGACCAAAAAGGTTTATTTCATAATAATAAAATCATCAGTTCAACATGAGAACACAGTAATATAAACCTAGTTGAAAGAACCTCAAAATATGAGTCACAAAACTGATAGAACTACAAGGATATAAACAAGGAAACAAATTCACAATTATCCTAAAACATTTTAGTACCCACTTCTCGATAACTGAATGAACTAGTAGACAGAAAATTAGTATTAATTTGGAATAGCTGAGCAACACTATCAATTACATCAATATAATTGATATTTAACACTCCATCAAATAGGAGCAGAATATGCATCTTTTCAAGCACACACACAACATTTAACAAAAAAGACCACGTTTTGGGTATAAAAGAAATTTTAACAAATTTAAAGATTTAGTAAGTTCAAAAGGTCACAAATCACACAATAGAGCGAATGGAACTAAACTTTTGAAAGTAATAAATATCTGGAAAGTGTGTAAATATTTAGAAAATATGAAGCATTTCTAAAATCATAAAGCTTTTTAAACTGAATGAAAACAGATCAAGTATTTAAAAAGCAGCTAAAGCCGTACCTAGAGGAAAATATACATTGTGAAACGCATTTATTATAAAAGAAGTAAGTCCTCAGCTGCCACCGGAGAAAACTGAAACTGAACAGTAAATTAAAGCCAAAGAAAAGATAAGAAGGGTTCGTAAAAAACGTAATAAAGATCAGAGCTGAAATTAATGAAATGGAAAATAGAAAAGATTGAGAAAATGTGACCAAAACTGGTTCTTAAAAAAGATCAATAAAATGATATACCTTTAGTCACATTAATAATAAAAAAAGATGAAGCAAATTATTAATATCAGGAATGAAATAGAGAATACTATTAGCAATTTTATGTCAATAAATATATAGTTTAGGAGAAATAGAGTGCTTATAAAACAAAAACCAGAAAAATTTACTAAAGAAGAAATATATAATATGAATAGTCTCTATATATTAAATACATTTTATTAAAAACCTTCCCATGAAGAAAACTCCAGGCCCAGAGGGCCCTATTGTGAATTACATCAAACCCTTCATAAGCATTAAAGGCAATTTTACACAAATTCTTCCAAAAATTGAAGAATAGGGAATACTTGCCAACTGATTCTTTGTGACCATATTATACTGGTACCAAAACAAACAATGCCATTACAAGAAAACTATTGGCCAATATTCTCAGAAATGTAGAAGCAAAAATTCTCAGAAATTTTTAATAAATTGACTCTAATAACATAAAAAAACATAGTATGTCATGGTAAAATGGCATTTATAAAAGGAATACATGGTTGGTTTAACATTTGAAATAAGTCAGTGTGTTTAACCATATCAATAGGCTTAAAAAAAAGATCACTTTAATAAATGCATAAAAAGAAGAAAGTCTAATATCCAGTCCCAATCTAAAAGAAAAGTAGAACTTTCAACAGTTAGGAATAGAAAGAAGTTTCCCTAACCTGACAGAGGACATTGATGAAAATTCTACAGCTAACTTCATACTTAATGGTGAAAGACTGATTGCTTTCCATTTAAGAACAAGGCAAAGATGATCACTTTTACCACTTTTATTCAATATAATGCTTAAGACTGTAACCAGTGTCATTGGCAATTGAATCCGAATTGAAAAAAGAAGAAAACCTTCTTTATTTGCAGGTGTCATGATCACCTAATTAGAAAATCCCATGGAATCGACAAAAAAGCTAGTAAGAAATGACTTTAGGAAATCTGTAGTGTTTGTAGCTCACGCTGCAAAAATCAACTGTATACGAACAATACACAATCAGACACTGAAATAAAAAGTACCACTTACTAAAGCATCAAGTATGAAATACTGATGAATGTGACAGAAAATTTATTTGACCTGCACGTTGAAAAACTACAAAATGTTTCTGAGAGAAATTATAAAAAAATCTAAACAAACAGAAAGTTGTACTGTTTTCTTGGGTCAAAAGACTCAACACTGAGATGTCAGTTCTTCCCAAACTGACCTACCTATTCGGTGAAATTCCGAAGTTTTTAAATTTGGATCTCCCACCCTTGGAACGAAGGCAAAGCCACATGAAATTTTCCTAACAACAGAAGCAAAGGTAAAATCTACAGAGCAACATACAGAGGTCAGTCAGGACAGTGCTGTAAAAGGCCCTAGGTGCATATGCAGGATTTATCCTGGAAGGAGAAAGTCACCAAGTGTTCTGAGGTATAAATATTGAAAAGCTTCCTAAAAGGTTAACCCCTTTGCCAGATGTCAAGATGTTCTTTTCAAGATTCAGCTCAAAGTAAATTGCGTGTAAATGGGAAAAGAGGAGCGTAGCCTGACAGAAAATCTTCAAGCATTTTCTTGTCTCTTCAATGCTGCGTATATTTAAGTAGAAGCACTTATATCTCTCCATAAGCATGCTTATATTACACCCACTTCTCCCTTCAGCTGTGATTTACTCTGAATCCTGCCTCACTTGCTGTAAAATGCTCTGTCAGTAACACCTAAGTGAAATCTCCTTAAAGGAAGGCTTTCTTGCACCTAGGCTGTTTCTCTCAAAGCTGCCATCTGCTCTAACTCAACTCTATTTTAAGCTCCTGAATCACATGACTTAAATCCACATAAGTGTTGATTGTACATGATTGCCTTTATTGATTCCTGCTTGGACTAAACTTATTTCAGTCTCCATCCAACTTTAGCAAGAATTCTTGATTTTTTTGCTCATTCTCTTCCTCTTGGGCTTAATACCAAATCTTTCCCTCTTCTTTTCTAATGCTATGTCTACAAAGACATTGAGTTGAGCCATGTGATTACCCTGGAATTTTGTTTTCCTGAAACTCCCACATGTCTGAGTACATCTCTCATTTCCCACCTCTTTGAAATCAGCAACACCTCCTACTGCCTAACAAATGCATTATTACCATCCTATATTTTAGGATTTGAATTAAAGACATTGACTTTTGGGGGTTTCTAATGGACATAGAGCCTGTCCATTCTTTCTTCTTGCTTTTCATGTTTGCCATTCATTTGCTGTCTCCCTCCCAGTTTAAGTTACCTTCTTGTCATTGCTGGATATTTGTATAGCCAATCTTCTAACTAGACTCTGGGTGAGTCCCAGTGACATTGAATTAGGAACTCATGGTTTCTCAGATACCTCGTTTTATTAATAAGTCTCCAGTGATTATGAATTGCAGCCAGTAAAACCACTATTCTTATCTTGTATTTTTAAACTTTGAACTTTATAATTCTTTCATTTCTTATGTCTATTAAGGGAGGGAGATAATTGAAGACAGAAATTGCCCCCTTTGTTTTATTCTTCAGTACCTTGAATATGGAAGATGTTCAATAAATGTAGCAGCAACTGGTCAAGATAACTTGGGGCCACCTTACCTCGGCACAATGGCTCATAATGTTCCCCCTTGAAATACCTTTGTTCCTTGCCTTCATCTATTGAATCATTCATCTTCATCTTCTATCTGTTGAATTATTCATTCAAGATACACCTCAGAGCCCACTTTCCCACAGTAGTTGTCTCTAATTCCCACTCTTTCTTCACCATGCCCCTATAGCGTGGATCATCTATGCCAACATACCAGAACTGAATCTATAACAATTCTTCATAAATTAGTCATTTTTTTCCTAACCATCTGGAAGGATTATAATATTTCATTTTTTCATTTTTAAAAAGGTATCTAGAATGAGCCTGAACATTCAAACAATGCTTAATAAATATTTGTTTCTTATTTTCTCAATTTATATGGCTATGACTTGCATTTAATTCAATATAATGATCCTCTTATTAAATACCAGATATGTGCAAAACATTACTTCAGGTGTGTAATATGAGCACACCCTTTGAAATGTTTAGAAAGGATTCCAGTGCCAAAAACAGATGATGTATAAATTAGCCCCCAAATGGTTTTATCGTTAAGAAAATTGTAGCTCCCACTGGGAGTTAATCTGTTTGTCTGCTGGAGAATGTTGCCTTGTCCAACACTAGCAAATAAAGAATACTTGTGAGAACAAATTCTACTGTGCTAGAGTCTAGAAAGACAGTGTTTGGGTTCATTTCCATCCTCCCAGCTCAGAAGGAATCTCCTAACCAATCACTTATGATGCGGCTTGAGGCAATCTGCTATGCTGCCCCAACAGCGGGCTATTATACTTAAAAGAATGGGATGCACCAAACCACCAAACTTTGCGAATAAGGGCCTTTCTAAAGCTTTTAGTCAGGTATTAGTATTAAGAAATATTGACATGAGACTCAGGAGAGCTGGAAGGTAGTCGTGTTTTTGCTGCTCGCTGTGACATTGAGTGAATCATTGGATGGCATTGGTCCTTAGCTGCCTTACCTGAAATGGGAGGGGAAAGTGTGAAGTATTAGACTAGATTTTCATGATCATGTTCTAGTCCTCCTTTTCTTCTAGTAAGAGATCCAGTTCTTCTGGTTGCACCTGTGGATGTATGACACAGGCTGGAGAAAAATATACCTTTTGGTTGTTTCTGGGAACCATTAGGAAAGAGCCTTCTTTCTGGGGTTTTTTAGGTGCACAGAAAAACTGACGAAAGATCAGAGGTACTGGTGCCACTGGATTCATCTTTATGGAGAAAATGGTGGCAGAGAATGACAATGAGGTAAACAGAGGCAAAAATTAGAAAAGAATGCCTTCGCTTTGGTCTTTCACATGAGCCAGAAATCTACCTCTTGGTTAAAATATATTGACATATATTTTGTCATTGGAAAGCAAAAGAGTTCTGACTGATACACTCAAGACTATAAACATCTAAATGTAGTAGTAAAATAATTGACTTATTATAACACCAGGTACTGGATACTTGATCAGTTTACTACCAGTCTTGGTATACCAGGAAATTACAATCATGATATCTGAATAACCTAGTATATCGGGTCATTGTAAGGTTGTAAGAGGACCATGTAATGGATTTGGTCTAGTGTGCTTTGAAAGTTCAGGTGTCCTTGCAGCTGACCTAAGGATAGAATATGAATGAATAATGATTAAATGATTAGATATCATGGCAGATAGAGGTGGTGTTGAAGAGTTTGTAAATGTGTCATTCAGTGATATTTGAGGTTTTCTGTTATAGCATATACTAGCTGTGTTGCTCTTACTATCACTTCATATTTATGATCCTGTTTCCTGTACTACATAACAGGAGTCTAGTACTTCAAGGGAAAGGTGTAATGATCAATTGAGAAAATGTGTGTGTATAAATTGTAAAGCACTATGCATTTAGAAATAAGGTTTAAAATACAAATACCACAAGATAGTAGAAACTAAATTTCATGTTACATTATGAATTCCTTGTTTTGCAGTGTCTCTTCCAAGAACATATTTTTTCAACAAATATTACACTTTTACCTTAACCATATCAATAGGTGTGTATGTGTGTGTGTGTGTGAGGGAAAGAGACAGAAAGACATAGATGGTGGGTGCTTTTATCCAATCTTATTATTTGTTTTCTGTTTATGATTCGTAGGACTATTTTATATATCCTAGATCCTAAACCTTTTCCAGTTTATATGTGCTACAAATTAATTCTTCCAACACTTGAATGGATTTTTCGCATTGTCTTTAAGATATGTTTTGATAGTGGAAGTTCTAATTTGTAATGTAATTGGAAATACTGGTATTTTCCTTTTTGGTTAATATTTTTATTTCTTGCATGAGAAATCATTTTCTGGTGACTGATCTTTAAGGCTTTCTTTTATATTATATTCTAATTCATTTATAGATTTGACTTTCATTATTATGACTCTAGTCCACAGAAAATGTGTTTTTGGTATGGTAATACCAAAGATAGGAAATATCTTTATTTTCTATAGAGATTACTAATGACTTATTGGTTATTTCCTCTTTCCCACTATTCTGAATTTCCATCTTTCAGAAACTTTCATTGAAATATTTGTCTCTCTCTGTTACTGTCAGTCTTAATTACTGTATCTTTAAGTCTTGATATTTAGAAAAACAAAATTTTCTACCTTCTATCTTTCCAGAGTGCTTTAGTTATTCTTTATCTTTGCTTTTTCATGTAAATGGTAGAACCAGCATGTCAAGTTTCATGCCAGATACAACTGGGACATTGACTGGGATTACATTGACTCTGTACATGTATACATCAATATGGGTGAACTATTAGAAATATTAAATCTTCTAATCCATAAATATTATGTATCTGCCTATTCATTTAGCTCTTTTTTTTAACATTGAAGAATTATCAGTTACTTTAAGAAACAGGGCTCTCTGTTTTTGTCTGAATATATATTCCTTCTCCTTAGACTATATATATTATTGCTCGATTGGTAGATTTTGAAAGTTGGTTTTCCAGGTAAGAGTAACAACACTTCTAATCCAGTTTCTGTTTTGAAATTCAAATACACATCACATTCATGGGGAAATATCTTCCTATTCAGTTTCTCCTTGATGTCCTTCTATAAGGCTAAAAGAAAATCTCTGTAATGATGTTTCATATAGGTTGTTAAACTTTATTTATAGCTTATTTGGCAAATAACAAAATTTATTAAACAAATTATATTTTAATTAAATTTTTCCAAGTGTTTGTTGCTATCATGTAGAAATGTAGCCAACTATACAATGTAAATTTTGATCCTTGCAAAGTTAAAAACTTTTTTATAAGTTCGGTAATTTATTGTAGATTTGTTTTCTAGTTTTCTATGTATTCAATTATATTCTGTTCAAACAATTCTAGATGTGTTTGCTCCTTTACAAACTTCGTACTTTTTCTTCTCTGTTCTAGCTAGTCCTTCCATTATAATATTGGATAGCAGCAGTTATAGCAGACATATTCACTTTTTCTTGATTTTAAAGGAAACACTTTAATCAAATCTCCACTTAGTACAAGGTGTGTTCTCTAAGTGTATGTGTGTATGCTGAATGGCAACTTCTGTATGGGCTTCTATGTGACATAATTTTCATTGCAGTCAGGCCATATGAGAATAATTTTCTCTTCTCTTCTCACCTCATTCTTAACTTCACATTCATATATCTAACCAAAATCTTGCATACTTTTCTTTTTTTCTGAACTTATATTTCCCTGAATTACTATACACTTAAAAAAAATGGTGGAAAGTAGAAATACTAAAGTCTAAGTGTACAAAGACATGGAGACATGAGCATCACATCAGTGTGACATGGCATAAAAATGTACTGCTTAAAAGGCTGCCATCAAATAACCACAGCTGAAGTTTTGCTAAATGATGAGCATAATTTGCCCTCAAATGAAAAGTCAGAGTCTCAAATAAAATAAAACTAGTGACAAGTCAATCGTTAATTAAAGTTCCAGAAGCTTGATTTTAACAAGCAGCTAAATGCTTGTTAAACTCACCAGGGTTTAGTCTACACAGACGACGTAGGGAGGTAGAACAGCATAATTCAGTCAGTAAATTAGCATATCCTAGCGTGGATTACAGTGTTCCAGGAATGGTCATTAAGACTTGGAAAATGCCTTAGAGGTCATGCGGTCCAGCCTCCTATCTAGTGAAAGAAACATTCTTTTGTAGTCGTTACACTCTCAATGATAGTTTTCTCTATTCACTTCTAACTTGGTGGATATAACCAAAGTTAGTTGCACCAACTTCTGGAAATTTAATTTTCAATTACCAGGAAACAGACCATGTGTGGTACTTATACTTTAAGAAGTTAGCTTGCAATTCTATATAAGAAATGTACACAGAACAGTAAGCTCAAACAGAAGAAACAGAAAGGAATGTAGAAAAAAGTAAAAATGAGGATACAGGAGTTTGGATTGGTGACTAGAGCCAAGAGGACAGCTATAGAGTGTGTATGGGGCAGGGGAGTTTATTATCCCCAAACCAATGCTAAGTTTACTCATCCTGAATGATTGCTCTGGTGTGCATTAGGAAAGAGCATTACACAGAGCTGGAGGAATCATATATCCACTGAAGGTGACATGTGGATTGAACTCAAGCTAAGGACACCAGGTTATAAGAAATAGCCCCTATAAGAGAATATATAAAGATGATTTCACAGACTTCTGAGTTCCAGTTTTTTCATCATTCACTTCTTCATATGTATGCGTCAACAGTGGATAACCTGCAGGATGGTTTTCTTTATAGACTCGAGTTTTCATCAGCATGAAAAATGTTAACATCTTACTTTTTGTGCTCTTTCTGTGGTGTACTCTGTGATAAATGAATATCCAATATGTTAAAGTCACATTTTCATCCTAGACAATTCTGTAAATATGATAATAATTTATGGGTCAAATTAAAATGTGAGAAACTGCCGGATTGTTTCCAGAGTGACTGTTATCATTTTATCAAGGGTATGAGGGTGGTAGGGTGACTACAAAAAGTCTACAAGAGGGAATTCTGTAGGGGTTGGGAACTGTTCTGTAACCAGTTAGTGGTGGTGTTTACAAGAATCTACGCATGTGCTGAAACTCAGAACTGTACACAAAAATGTGAATGCTACTTACTATATATAATTTTTATAACTAATAAAAGGCCTATCTATGTTTAGATTATAAATCCTGCCAACATTTGGGAGAAAAAACATATATATGAACTTTCCAATACCTTAAGCATTTAAAATTCACTTAAAATTGAACAAAGCAATAAACAAAGCACTACTTCAGAAGCCATTGGTTTATTTTCTTGTTCTTTATCTTTTCCATTCATCTGTTTTTAAGATCATATTTTGAATTCTTTATATCCCTTTTAATTCTAATTCTGCCTTTAAGTATCACTTTTTAAAAAAATTGCCATTTCCATCAGTTCTGAGAGGCACATGTAGTCTATAATTGTGGGCAGTGTTCATTTAAGCTTTAAAGATAGGTGCAGTTTTTTCATGGAACAGTTTTCACATATGGGCCATATCAGAATCTGAATGAAGGTTACAGGTAATGAAAAGGGACTTGTCATAAAAACGTTTTTAATATGAGTTGTCTGCTTTAAGGTCCATAGAAGACAACCCATATATACATTTAGGTAATTTTTATTGCAGTGATCTTTGTTGCCACATTGTCACTACACTATAAAAACAGCATGCCACACCTACCCTGTGCTTTTAGTAATGGTTTTGATGCAGTGTGATAAAAACACATGCTGTGTCATATGTTGTATGTGATGTATTCCTAATTGGACATTTGTAAGATGTTTAATAGTGACTGAAGCTCCACTGTGTCTAATATATTATGGAATAAATGTGTCAAACCCAGTGGTATGCTCTAAAACTTTATTTTAGAAGAGGTAGTTTGTATAGCTTAAATACTGATTTTCAAGCAGCAATGGGATTTGGGCAGCAATATGATTCAAGCAGGAAACAATGAAAATCAGGCAACTGGGGTATTTTCTCCTTTTAGAAAAAGAGGCTGAATAAAAAATGTTAATATGATTTTCTGTCATTTTTGTAGCTCACCCTGCTTAAACTGATTTCAAGTGGAGTTACATTGATCAAATAGGCTAGTGTTAGCATTTGTTGGCCAGAGAACAGGAAAAAGATTTTCTTCAAAGAGCCGATCTGTAACTATAAATTGCTCTCACATAAATAATGTCAAGGGAGGAGCCTGCTCTACTGGTATAGCCATTCACATGAATTCTTGTGCTAGCCACAATGGGTACACCCCCTATAAGGAAGCCATGAGGGAACCTGGAATAAAAGACAAAGGGAATTAAATATATTTGTGTGGTAATATTTATCTACTTTCTGATTTCTGGACAAACGAATTTCTATCTTCTGATTTGAAACAACTCTCAAAATTTCACTTAGTTCATTCACCAAATATGTATTCAGTGCCTTAGACATTTGTAGTAGGGTCTGGGAAGACATCAGTGAACTATTTGTACTTCCAACCAAAATTCTTCATTGTTGGACAAAGTCTTAGTTCCTAGAATTTGGTCCTCAAGATTAAGACATTTCTTTCAAATGAATATATGAATCTATTTGTGCTTTCATGTGTTCATAAATACATTCAAACATTATCTTCAGCTTATATTACTGAATACCTGCTTAAACCGGAAGCTGATTTTGTTTTTTAATCAAGTCCCTTTCTCCTAGGCTTCCCAGCAGATTGTATTCTAGCATATATATTGCTTCATTGATATTGACCCCTAAGAGGCTATTTCTCTGTCTTCGAATTGTTTTTTTGGTGAGGAGATTGGATAATTGCCTTCTTTCTCCCTGGTAACACATTTCTAACCTTAGCGTTGTTAAAGTTTCTTATTTGCCCATCTTTTTCATGATGTTCTTGGGTTCAACCCTTGGACATGGTCAAGATGGTATCTTCACTAAGACTTGACTCAACATTCAGTTGAATCAAATAACTCTACAGGGTGAATCAGTAGGGCTCAGTTGCTTTAGCGATATCTACCTAGGAATTTAGGTTTCCAGTTGAAATTACATTTCTCATCCTCCTTATTGCCACCTGCCCTCTCATTTATAAGTAGCTTATGATCACTGAGTATGAGGAAAAGTTGTGGGAATAAAGGCTGTCAAATTATGACTTGTCTAACTTCATCTGTTATTAGATGCTTCCACCTAAAACAAATATAGTGCTGGTCTTCAGATGTTCTCATTTTAAAATACAGTAAAAAATTATTGTATTTTTGGATATTATAGAGTATATATATATTACCTTATAAAATAAAAACATATCTGAAAATTTTACCCATTCAACATTTAATGAGACTTTATATTAAAAATTTGATAGTATTTTAAGGAGTTTTCCGTCTTTTATCCTAAGAATATTATTGTTATTCTTTCCTGTTTTTGCTACAATTTAGCAGTCTGACTAGAAAGTTTTTAGGTGGATTTTTTTTTTACCTCATATGAATATACCAATAGTCTTAATCTCTAATACCTTTAAACCTTACTGCTAAACATATCTTTTAATTTTTTAATAAAGGGACAGCTGTTCTCCAGAGGTTACTCCAATCGAACAGTTCTCTCTGTATACTGTTTAAGACTCACCAGTATGAGAGAGCAAAACAATGAGTGTTTAGGGTTTAATTTTTAATAAAAAGTTCCCCAAACTCAATTAAATTCTTACTGAGTGAAAATAGAAAATTTCATTTGAGTGAAAATGAAATATATTAAACCTCAGGAAGCAGCCACAAATGTCTAATACACTGGATAACAAGGATTAGAACACTAGTTTGGGATCATATGCCTTTGTTTGGTTATTAGACATTAAGAATGTGATTTCAGGAAGCTCTCATAGATGCATTAGTCCCAGTAAAGTACTTACCAGATAATTCATTATAGTTTTTTTAGGGGGGAGGGGTTGTAATTTAGAAGAATGCAATTAAAACTGAACTTGATAATTAATTCTGAACTTGTGAAAACTAGTTCCAGAGATTATGACTATAATGCTGTATAGTCATTGATATAAATATTCATGAGGTTTCATTGTTTCATGGCTTTCTCAAGCACACAGCTTATCTGAAGAAGTAAAATTAAAGTACCATTATTTAACATTACAGTGCAAAGAAGAATCAATGAAGAAAGAATATAGTTAATTCACTAGGGAATGTGAATAAATGTAGGAACACATAGGGACTATATCATATGTGTACAAAGAAAATGTCTTTTGAATATATGAATTAGAGATAAGGAAGAGAGAAAAAAGTGATATGGGTAAACAATTTTGGATTTTAATCTGGTCAACACTGGGTGAGTGAAATTCATTCAAATCGACTTAACCTACCACCAAAAATCAATCAACATATAAAACTAATCGTGTGCGGCAGAAGAGAGAATGAGAAAATGGTCTTTCTTATTCTACTTCCATCTTTTACCGAGCCATAATGCCATCATATCTGACCTTGAAGCAGATTCATCTATAACATGAAATTTTCAAGTAATCTGATAGAATAAACAGGGTATGATGAATGGATGAATGGATGGATGCATGGATGGAAACTAAAAAGAGAGAAGTAGCCAGAGATCAGCCAGCTAGGAAAATTGAAATAGCTGGGAGGGCGGAAGGTAGGAGAAGGGAGTTCAATTTCAAACCATAGTCTTAGATGTGATTTAATTTAATTAAAAAAAATCAGTCTTAATGGGATTCTTATAATTGATATTTGTTTATATCCTCAAACTTGATGAAGAGAGAATCAGCACAAACAGTATATTCGTTGAAAACTTTATACAAATTTGAGGAAGATTTAAGCCTTCTGTATTACTATGCTCAGTTCATTTATTGTTAAGCACCACAAAGTCAAACTCAGTATTATGTGATTAAGCCGCATCTGTCTCTGTGCAAGCACTCACCATATTTCTTTAAGTTCAGCAGGTGTTTTGCCAAGAATCTAAAGGATTTTGCACAAAATTAGTGCCTATAATAAAGCAATGCTGATGAAGAGACAGCTTTTTATATCACTGATATATTATAGTTTCTTTCTAATAAATGTCATTGCTAGATATTTCAAAACCTGAAACAGATTTGCTGACTGCACTGTTTTGAAGCATATTTGCTGTGCCTTATTGCTAAGATGTTCTTTTATAGACATACAGTTTAGAAATTTTATTTGACACTGTTGACTACTAAATTAGCAGCTTTTCAACTTTGCAAGACTTCTGTCACACAATTGAGATAAAAGGTAGAATGCATCACTTTTGCATGAATATTTTCTGGCATGTCATAAGGCAATTTGAGATGTATTAACTGAGGCCCTTAATTTGAGAAACAAATAAAAACAAGCTTATTATTTACTGTTTCTTTTTTCCTAGTCTCTCTCTTTCTCTCTCCCCCTCTTTCTCTTTCTCTTTCTCTCTCTCTTTCTCAAATACATACAACTTATGAAGAGTCAAACTATAAATAGATGGATATTTTCATTTTTAATGACCTGGATTTGATAAAGCTAAAAGCATTTTTTAACTGGGAGGCTTACTTGGAAAGCCCATTTGGCTTCCAACTGTTAGCATGCTGTTGTGTTGCCTGGGTTGACACATTGGTGGTATACTGGTGATCTATTTGGGGAACTTTATTCACTTGGTTAATGCTTTGCATCAGTGAACATCACATACCATGGAATCAGTCCCTTAGCTCATCATCTGAATTTGTTATTTTCAGTAGGTACCAAAAAGTGTCAGGTCTCAACTCCAACCACATGAGAGACAGTGCTAACACAGGTGTCCTTGCAATAAGGATAATAAGCCCATAAACTACAGACAAAAAACAACTTAAAGCCAAGTGGTGGAGCCCTAATCTGTGCCATAAAATGCTAGCACGGAGGAACACTGACCCTCTCTTCTCAAACACAGCCCAAACCACTCACCCGGAAGGTGGAACAGAATACAAATGCCATAATCCTATTCAGTAATTTTTAAAATCTAATTCTGTGAGAATCTGATGGTAGTGGAGGGTGCTGTATTAGCTACAGTGCCTACTTGATGTGCTTTGCACAAAAATCTACATTCATTCAAAAGCAGTTTCTACGTGATGTGGGCCTACTCCTATTTCAGTGGGCATTAGGAGGACTATTAAAAGTATAAATAGTTGCTGTTATCAGATAGTTGTAGCACATATCAGTTTTAAAGTCACACATGAAAAAATAAAATACATGTGTATGGGGTAGTAAATGCTAACTGACAAATAATTGTTACAGGCAAGAAAATACAATTCTAGAGTAAGAAAAAGGCAAGCGTTCATGTATACAGAGTCTATATACATCAAAAGGTGAGAAGGGGCATGAGATAATTTTGAGCAGAATCAGTATGAACAGCAAAGTCAGGGGTCTTTGTTCCTTCACTCAGGATGTAGGAAGTTGCAAAGGATGAGGCTCCCATTATAATGATTAGAAAAAATGATTAAATTACCAAATCATAACTTTTCAAAAGCACATCAGAAGGTAGAGATTACAAGGTCATAAAGTACCCTGAAATCTAAAATGCACCTACTCTTCCAAGGAGAGATGGGTTATGTAAATTGACTCATCTGTGGCAATAGGCAAGAAAGATGGGCATCCTGTTAGCCACACTACAAACTGGTAAAAAGCAATGTGCTACAGTTTCAAAGAACTGCCACAGGTGAAGTGTGGGCTAGTATGTCAGTCTAAAGTAACTATTCTACCTGTCTAAAGGACCATTGCTTATCCCTGTGTGTCTTTCTAGGTTTTCACAGAATATATTGTGTGTGGAACTGAACTTCTGTTAGTTGTGTAGGCATAGTAAATAGCCATTAACTATCCAGTTGTACTGAACAGGCAAAATATGCCCTAGACTTTTTTAGTCTCTTCTTTCCTATGAAGTAAGTCTAACACCACTGGGGGATAATCAACAAAGACTATGACCCGCAAGGAATAGGTGGTGAAAAGCAAGCTCTCTACCCCTGGAGAAGGGACAGAAAAATCTATATTCTTCAAAAGTAGTTCCTATGTGCTGATGCTCATCTGATCCTCTTCTGATATCAAATGGAGATCACGGGAAACTATCACTAAAGACAGGTTGCAGATAAAAGGTATCTCTGGATTGCCACAAGGAAGAAAGGCTAGAATGCTGAAAAAGCCTCTGCTGAGTGTCTAGTGCACAGGACCTCCCTAAGATGGAGCCTGAACCAGAACAACAAGGAGTTCCCCCTCACACTGGCATGAGACTAACAAAATGTGCCAAGTACCAGTAGTCTACTGCTGGGAGAGTTGGGAAAGCGTACAGCCAATTTTCTTTTATGGCAGAGACATAAAGGGTTGGTTGAAAGTTGAGGGAAAGGTAAAATCTTACCAGAATCCCAGCACAGATACTAAGCTCTAGTCCTTTGGTTGAGAAATTTGAATCTTTTGTTCCTTTGAAGGTAGCCATAGCACAACAACCCCTACATCTCAATCACCTCCTCACTAGATTTACTAAACTGCTATATTAACAGCATGGTAGAAGAAAAGCATCTCATTTCCTTTAATAAATACATTTTACTTTCTACTTTCATGATTACAAGACAAAGAGAAAATCAACGAAAAACAGCCGTTCAGCCCACTGCCAAGAGACAAAGCAAACAACAAAACCAGACTCAAAGAATGTTCAGATACTGGAACTATCAGAGATTTTTAAAATAACATTGGTTAATAGCTCTTGTAGGGAAAATGAACAATAAGTATGAACAAACAGAAAATAAAATCAATTATATTCTTCAGGTTGAATTCAGTATGGTGTGAAACCCAGATGTGCATATCAGCTCCAACAGCCAGGGCTCAATTACTGGCTCAAGAAATAATGAAGGTAACTCCTAATGTTCAGAGTGTGAAAATTGCTGTTTATTTTTCCTCTATCCTCTTTCAACTCAAACAACAAGTAACCCATGGAGACAGCTGTAGAGGCCCCTATGGAGGAAACAATATCTAAAACTCTAAGGAGAGGAACATTTTCATCCAGCAGGCATGCTGGAGGAATAAAACATATTAAACTCATTACCAGTTCTGTAATACATTGAATCCTTCTTAAGAATTCCTTTTTCTTACTATTTTGGCTACAATTTATTCCAGCATCCTCAAAAACTGCTTTATATATTATGTACATTTTTCGTAGTTGTATTCAGTGAGAAAATAAGAGTAGACATTTCTAATTTCCTCTGACCAAGTGGAACTCAAGAAAATATTTTACTTGGTTAAAAGTCAAATCACAATGTATAAAAATATGTGGAGTGTGGCAAACAAAGTGATTATAGAAAAATTTGCATCAGTAAATGTTTTCATTAAATCCAGTAAAGGTCTCAAATCAATGACATCCACCTTAAGAATAAAGAAAAAAAGATAAGTTAAACAAAACTAAGCATAGGAGGAAACTAAAAATAAGATTTAAAATTAATAAATAACAAAAAATTTAATAAAGAAAAAGAAAATGGGAGAAAAAATAAACAGAAATCTGGTTTTCAAAAGAACAATTACATTAATACATTTATATACAGAATGATCAGGAAAAAAAGACATAAACCACAGATGTCCAATATCAGAAGTAAATAAGAAGTGTTTAACAGAGATCTTGCAGATTTAAAAGGAAATACAAACTTTAAACAGATACACTTCCTAACTTGGTTGAAATAGATCTCTTGAAATAAACTTCTAAATTTCAATCAAAGAAACAAACTTTATAGTCCTATATCTATTTAAAAAATTGTTTTTTTAGTAAAACATCTAACCACAGAGAAAAATCCAAGCTCATATAGCTTTACTTAGAAATTTTACAAAATACTTAAGGAAATGATAAAACCAATTCTATAAAATTCTACCAGAAAATAAAAAAGGAGAGCTTCTCAACTAATTTTATAAGCTCTGCTTTCTTCTGATCCAAAGATATTACAATAAAAGATAACTCATAAACACAACTCCCAAATCATTAACAAAAAATTACCAAATAGAATCCAGGAATATATGAAAATGATACTCTCATAAGTGTTTTATTTATTTTATTTTATGTTTTATTTTTTTTAATTTAGGTATCATTAATCTACAATTGCATGTGCAACATTATGGTTATTAACTCCCCACTTGATCAGGTCTCCCCTACCAACCCCATTACAGTCACTGTCCATCAGCGTAGTGAGATGCTATAGAATCACTACTTGTCTTCTCTGAGTTGTACAGCCCTCCCATTGCCCCCACAACACTGTGTCGGCTAATTGTAATGCCCCTTTTTCCCCCTTGTCCCTCCCCTCCGACCAATCTTCCCCAGTCCCTTTTCCTTTGGTAACTGTTAGTCCAGTCTTCAGTTCTGTCTCTCTGCTGCTGTTTTGTTCTTTCAGTTTTTTTTTTCTTTGCTTTTATGCCCCACGTATGAGTGAAATCATTTGATACTTGTCTTTTTCTACCTGGCTTATTTCACTGAGCATAATACCCTCTAGCTCCATCCATGTTGTTGCAAATGGTAGGATTTGTTTTCTTCTTATGGCTGAATAATATTCCATTGTGTATATGTACCACATTTTCTTTATCCATTCATCTACTGATGGACACTTAGGTTGCTTCCATTTCTTGGCTATTGTAAATGGTGCTGCAATAAAGATAGGGGTGCATATGTCTTTTTGAAACTGGGCAGCTGCATTCTTAGGGTAATTTCCTAGGAGTGGGATTCCTGGGTCAAATGGTATTTCTATTTTGAGTTTTTTGAGGAACCTCCATACTGCTTTACACAATGGTTAAACTAATTTTCATTTCCCACCAGCAGTGTAGGAGGGTTCCCCTTTCTTCACATCCTCGCCAACATTTGTTGTTGTTTGTGTTTTGGATGTTGGACATCCTCACTGGTGTGAGGTGATAGCTCATTGTGGCTTTAAGTTGCATTTCTCTGATGATTAGTGATGTGGAGCATCTTTTCATATGCCTGTTGGCCACCTGAATTTCTTCTTTGGAGAAGTGTCTATTCATATCCTCTGCACACTTCTTAATTGGATTCTTTACTTTTTGTTTGTTGTGGTGCATCAGTTCTTTATATATTTTGGATGTCAACCCCTTATCTGACATGTCATTTATGAATATATTCTCCCAAGTGGTAGGATGTCTTTTTGTTCTACTTATGGTGTCCTTTGCTGTGCCGAAGATTTTCAGCTTGATATAGTTCCACTTGTTCATTTTTGCTTTTGTTTCCCTTGCCTGGGGAGATATGTTCATGAAGAAGTCGCTCTTGTTTATGTCCAAGAGATTTTCGCCTATGTTTTTTTTTAGAGTTTTATGGTTTCATGACTTACATTCAGGTCTTTGATACACCTTGAGTTTACCTTTGTGTATGGGGCTAGACAGTAGTCCAGTTTCATTCTCTTACCAATAGCTGTCCAGTTTTGCGAAAACCAGCTGCTGAAGAGGCTGTCATCTCCCCACTATATATTCAAGGCTCCTTTATCATATATTAATTGACTGTATATGTTTGGGTTAATGTCTGGATTTTCTATTCTGTTACACTGGTCTGTGGGTCCGTTCTTGTGCCAATACCAAATTGTCTTAATTTCTGTGCCTTTTTAGTAGAGCTTGAAGTCAGGGAGCATAATTCCCCCTGTTTGATTCCTCCTTCTCAGGATTGCTTTGGCTATTCGGGGTCTTTTCTGGTTCCATATGAATTTTAGAATTATTTGTTCCAGTTCATTGAAGAAAGCTGTTGGTAGTTTGATAGGGATTGCATTGAATCTGTAGATTGCTTTAGGTAGTATAGCCATTTTGACAATATTTATTCTTCCTAGCCAAGAGCATGGGATGCATTTTCATTTGTTAGTGTCCTCTTTGTTTTCTCTTAGGAGTGTCTTGTAGTTTTCAGGGTATAGGTCTTCCACTTCCTTTGTTAGGTTTATTCCTAGGTATTTTATTCTTTTTGATGCAATTGTGAATGTAATTGTTTTCCTGATTTCTCTTTCTGTTAGCTCATCGTTAGTGTATAGGAAAGCAACAGATTTCTGTGTATTGATTTTGTATCCTGCAACTTTGCTGAATTCAGATATTAGTTCTAGTAGTTTTGGAGTGGAGTCTTTAGAGTTTTTTATGTACAACACGTCATTTGCAAGTAGTGACAATTTGACTTCTTCTTTACCAATCTGGATGCCTTGTATTTCTTTGTTTTGTCTGATTGCCATGGCTAGGACCTCCAGTACTATGTTGAATAACAGTGGAGGGAGTGGGCATCTCTGTCTTGTTCCTGATCTTAGATGAAAAGCTTTCAGCTTCTTGCTGTTAAGTATGATGTTGGCTGTCGGTTTTTCATATATGGTCTTTATGAAGTGGAGGTACTTGCCATTTATACCATTTTGTTGAGAGTTTTTATCATGAATGGATGTTGAATTTTGTCTAATGTTTTTTCAGCATGTATGGAGATGATCATGTGGCTTTTCTCCTTCTTTTTGTTGATGTGGTGGATGATGTTGATGGATTTTCCAATGTTGTATCATCCTTGCATCCCTGAGATGAATCCCACTTGATCATGGTGTATGAATCCTCTTGATGTATTTTTGAATTCGGTTTGCTAATATTTTGTTGAGTATTTTTGCATCTATGTTCATCATGGATATTGGTCCGTAATTTTCTTTTTTGGTGAGGTCTTTGCCAGGTCTTGGTATTAGAGTGATGCTGGCTTCATAGAATGAGTTTGGAAGTATTCCCTCCTCTTCCATTTTTTGGAAAACTTTAAGGAGAGTGGGTATTATTTCTTCTCTGTATGTCTGGTAGAATTCATAGGTGAATCACCTGGCCCAGGAGTGTTGTTCTTGGGTAGTTTTTTGATTACCGATTCAATTTCGTTGCTGGTGATTGGTCTGTTTAGTTTTTCTGTTTCTTGCTTGGTCAGTCTTGGAAGGTTGTATTTTTCTAAGAAGTTGTCCATTTCTTCTAGGTTTTCCAGCTTGTTAGCATATAGATTTTCATAGTTTTCTCTTATAATTCTTTGTATTTCTGTGGGGTCTATAGTGATTTTTCCTTTCTCCTTTCTGATGCTGTTTATGTGTGTAGATTCTCTTTTTCTCTTAATAATTCTGGCTAAGGGTTTATCTATTTTGTTTATTTTTTCAAAGAACCAGTTCTTGGTTTCATTAATTATTTTTCTATTGTTTTATTCTTGTCAGTTTTATTTATTTCTTCTCTGATCTTTATTATGTCCCTCCTTCTGGTGACTTTGGGCCTCATTTGTTCTTCTTTTTCCAATTTCAGTAATTGTGCCTTTAGACTATTCATTTTTGATTGTTATTCCTTCTTTAAATAGGCCTGGATTGGAATATACTTTCCTCTTAGAACTGCCTTTGCTGCATCCCACAGATGTTGTGGCTTTGCGTTATTGTTGTCATTAGTCTCCATATATTGTTTGATCTGTTTTTATTTTGTCATTTACCCATTGATTATTTAGGAGCATGTTGTTATGTCTCCATGTATTTGTGATCCTTTTTGTTTTCTTTGTACAATTTATTTCTAGTTTTATACCTTTGTGATCTGAGAAGTTGGTTGGTAGAATTTCAATATTTTTGAATTTATTGAGGTTCATTTTGTGGCCTAGTATGTGGTCTATTCTGGAAAATGTTCCATGTGCACTTGAGAAGAATATGTATCCTGCTGCTTTTGGGTGCAGAGTTCTGTAGATATCTGTTAGGTCCATCTGTTCTAGTGTGTTGTTCAGTGCCTCTGTGTCTTTACTTATTTTCTGTCTGGTTGATCTGTCCTTTGGAGTGAGTGGTGTGTTCAAGTCTCCTAAAATGAATGCATTGCTTTCTATTTCCTCCTTTATTTCTGTTAGTATTTGTTTCACATATGTCGGCGCTCCTGTGTTGGGTGCATATATATTTAAAATGGTTATATCCTCTTGTTGGACTGACCCCTTTGTCATTATATAATGTCCTTCTTTATCTCTTGCTACTTTCTTCGTTTTGAAGTCTATTTTGTCTGACATAATTACTGCAACACCTGCTTTTTCTCCTTGTTGTTTGCATGAAATATCTTTTTCCATCCTTTCACCTTTAGTCTGTGTATATCTTTGGGTTTGAGGTGAGTCTCTTGTAAGCAGCATATAGATGGCTCTTGCTTTTTTATCCATTCTATTAGTCTGTGTCTTTTGATTGGTGCATTCAGTCCATTTACATTTAGGTTGATTATTGATTGATATGTATTTATTGCCACTGCTAACTTTAGATTCGTGATTACCAAAGGTTCAAGGGTAGCTTCTTTACTATCTAACAGTCGAACTTAACTTTCTTGTTAAGTCATTATAAACACAATCTGATGATTCTTTGTTTCTCTCCCTTGTTATTCTTCCTCCTCCATTCTTTATATAGTAGGTGTTTTATTCTGTACTCTTTTACATTTCCTTTAACTGTTTTTGTGGGTAGTTGATTTTACTTTTTGCCTTTAGTTAGTATTTGGGTGGTCTGCTTTCATTGCTATGAATTTATTTTCTCTGATGATGTCTTTTAGCCTTAGGAGTGCTTCCATCCAGAGCAGTCCCTTTAAGATATCCTGTAGAGGTGATTCTATGGGAGGCAAACTCCCTCAGCTTTTGCTTGTCTAGAAATTGTTTAATGCCACTCAAATTTAAATGATAATCATGCTGGATACAATATTCTTAGTTCAAGGCCTTTCTGTTTCATTAAGTTAAATATGTCATGCCATTTTCTTCTGTCCTGTAAGTTTCTGTTGAGAAGTCTGATGAGAATCTGATGGGTTTTGTTTGTAGGTGATCTTTTTTCTCTCTCTAGCTGCCTTTAATACTCTGTCCTTATCATTGATCTTTGCCATTTTAATTATTATGTGTCTTGGTGTTGTCTTCCTTGGGTCCCTTGTGTTGGGAGATCTGTGGGCTTCCATTGTCTGAGAAACTATTTACTTCCCCAGCTTGGGGAAGTTTTCAGCAATTATTTCTTCAAAGACACTTTCTATCCCTTTTTCTCTCTCTTCTTCTTCTGGTACTTCTGCAATGCGAATATTGTTCCGTTTGGATTGGTCACACAGTTCTCTTAATATTCTTTCATTCCTAGAGATCCTTTTATCTCTCTCTGCCTCAGCTTCTCTGTATTCCTGTTCTTTGATTTCTATTCCATTAACAGTCTCTTGCACGTCGTCCATTCTGCTCCTAAGCCTGTCAATTGCTTGTCTTATTTATGCATTGTCTTTACTCACTTCCTCCCTTAGCTCTTGCATATTTCTCTGTAGATCCATCAGCATGGTTATGACTTTTATTCTGAATTATTTTTCAGGAAGATTGTATAAGTATGTCCCATCAGGCCCTTTCTCAGGGGTTGTCTGGCTAATCTTTGTGTGTGCCATATTCCTCTGTCTTTTCATGGCAATAGAAGTGGTCACTGGTAGTCATCACATGTGTCAGCTGGGAGAATAAAGTCCCTCCTTGCTTGTTGTTCTCGTTGCCCTTCTAAGGGGCCTGAGCTGTTTTTCAGCACACTGGGAGGCAGTCTCTGGGATAATCCCCTAAGCTGCCTATGTGCTGGCCGCCTCAGCTTAGCCTTTCGCAGTGCGGGGTTTTCCAGTCTCATTGGGTGCATTCTGGTCCCCTTCGTGTCTTCCAAACTGGATTCTGAGGCTCTTCCAGCTTAGCTGCATGCCAGTCTGGAGGTGATTCTGTGAGGTTGCTGTGGGTGGGGCCGCTCCTCTGCTGTTCCGCAGCAGCCGTCGCTCTGCCAGACCCTTTGCCGCACTGGCCGGGCGGGGGGTGTAAATGAATGGATGGCTGCTTATCTTCATGGGAAGCCTTGGCATGGCTGCTTTGCCCGGCCACCAGCCAGGGGGTCTGAAATTCTCCAAGACTCCCAGCCCGCTGGGCCAAGAGATCTTGGATAATTTTGTTCCATTGTTGGGCCCTTGTCTCTTTAAGACTTTTTAAAAAAAGCACGCACTTTTCTTTTGTCCCGGGGAGCAGACTGAGGGGACCCACTTGCGGTCTCCATCTCAGATCCTGCACTTCTGTTTTTCTAATCTCCTATACACCACACGATATGTGTCAGTGCTCCCGGCGCAGGTACCAGGGCTGGTTATTTAGCCGGCCTGTGCTTCCACTCCCTCTCTGCTCTGAATCTTTTCCTCCTGCCTGTGTGCTGGGTTTGGGGAGTGCTCGGCCCCGCCAGGTCGCGGCTTTGTATCCTACCCGCTTTGTGAGGCACTGAGTTCTCCCAGATGTAGCTGTAGCCTGGCTGTCATATTGTATGTTCTGGTCTCTCTTGTAGGAATAGCTGTATTTGTTGTATTTTCACAAATATATATGGTTTTAGGAGGAGATTTACACCACCCTGCTCACGCCGCCATCTTCCCAGAAGTCATGTTTTATTTTAAACACAGAAATTCAAGTTAAACCAAAATTTGAAAATTTAATGCAATTTTCCATGTCATCAAAATAATACAAAGAAAATACATAGTCATTTCAATAGAGGCAGAAAAACTTTACAGATACAACACTTATGATAAAACGGTATCAGCAAGCTATGAATTAAAGGGGATTTTCCCAAGGCGTCTACAAAAACTGTGTTGCTAGGCTCATATTTAATGTTGAAAGACTGAATGCTTTTTTAAGATGAGGAACAGAATAAGAATGGCTGTTCACATTATTCCAATTCAAATTAGAGAGGTTTTAGTCAGTGCAATAAGGCAAGGAAAATAAATAAATAAAAGGTATAATGATAAGCAAAAATAAATAAAATGATCTTTATTTGCAGATGAGATTGTCTACATAGATAATCCTCAAGTATCTACAAAAAAAGCTGCAAGATTTAATGAGGTTTAATAAGCTTACAGGTGTGAAAGGGTGTGTTTGTGTGTGTGTACGTAAAATACTTATATGTATATTTGTCTTCTGCATACTGTCAATGAACAATTGTAAAATTTAGAAAGCATTATTTATAACAGCAAAAACATGACCTAGTAAAAGATGAATTTAGCAAAATTTGTTCAGTATTTTAAGAATATTTTTTAATTCTTAATTTTTAAAATTTGAAATTTTAATATAAATAAAATATAAAAATTTGATGAAAAATACTAAGACCTAAATAAATATAGAGATATCTGTGATATAGTTTGGCAGATTCAAATGCCAATATTAAATTCTTTAGAACTTGATCTATATGTTTCATGTAATCAGAATTATAATCTCAGCAGGTTTAGTTGGAGGAATCCACAAATTTGTATTAAAATTTTTGTTAAAAGTAAAAGAACTAGAATAAAGGATTAAATATGGTGGCATTAGAGGTGAGACAGAGAAACCCTCCTAAAAACACATATATTACAAAAAAATAATTAATACAACTAATCCTGAAAGAGAAACAGTAAAGAGGACTGTGCCAGACTGCATACACCTGGAGAAAAGAATAGACCTCATTGAACAGGGTAACATACCAAAGTCATGGCCCTGCACGACCCAAGCCCTTGCCCAATCCCAGCTCACTGGCAGAATAAAATTGGAGGAGGGAAGGAGTGGAGGCCTGGGACTGCTGAAAACCTAGCTCTGGAGATCTTCTCTGGGAGCACAAACCTACATTACATGGTGCTCTGGTGATTAGGGTGATGAAAAGCTAATACAGGCAGAATAACTTGGGAGACTGAGATTCCATCCACTTGTGGAAAACAGGGATCCATATCTGGCTGGTCTGGAACAAAAGAAAGGCAGGCAGTCTGAAAGACTTCCTAACAGTGAGAGGGCTGCTAAAGGGGCAACGACTGCACAGAACTTACTGCTCAAGAGAAAGGACAGGTAGACAAAATTGTCTGGGTGCACTCTGCCCAGCAGGTTGGGAACTTTCATGATCTTCAGGCGCTTCAGCTCCCTGGATGGTTATGTAGCTCCAAGGCCCCACTCTGTGATATGCAGCCTTCTGTGCTTTCCTCCTGGCCAGCCTGCACCTGGCTCGCAAACCTAGGCCAGCCAGAGGGAAGCTCCACACACAGCAGCTACAAATGGAAAGCATAGAGGCTTATGCCTATGTGCTCAGCCCACTGGTTTGGCAGTGAAGACAGGCATAGCAGCCTGTAAGCAGGAAACAGCTCTTTCTCCCCACAGGTGCCAACAACACTCCCCTGTGACCACCGACATTGGTCCAGGGGCTGAGCAGCTCCAGAGAGTAGAGATTCTGGGAAGTAGAGGGCGCTACATAAATATATGAAACTTCAATGGAATCTGGTTCAAAGCAAAATCATAAATACACCAGAGAAAGAGTCAAATGAAATCGACCTCATGAATCTCCTTGAAAGAGATTTCAAAATAAAAATCATAAATATGCTCATGGAGGTAAAGAAAAATATTCAAGAACTCAGGAATGAATTCCTTTCAGAGATCCAATCATTATGGAAAACAGTATCAGAAATGAAACGTACAATGGAAGGTTTTAAAAGCAGATTAGATATGGTGGAGGAGAAGATAAGTGAAATAGAAATGAGAGAAGAGGAATACAAAGAAGCTGAGACACAGAAAAAGGATCTCTAAGAAGGAAAGAATATTAAAAGTGCTGTGGGACCAATCCAAATATTCGTAATTATAGGGGTACTACAAGAAGAAGAGAGAGAAAAGGGGATAGAAAGCATCTTTGAGGAGGTAATTGCTGAAAACTTCTCCAGTCTGGGGAAAGAGATAGTCTATCAAGCCATAGAGGTGCACAGACCTTCCAACACAAGGGACCCAAGGAAGACAACACCGAGACATATAATAATTAAAATGGCAAAGATCAAGAATAAAGACAGACTATTAAAAGCAGCCAGAGAGAAAAATAAGATCACATACAAAGAAAAGCCCACCAAACTATCATCATACTTCTCAGCAGAAACCTTACAGGCCAGAAGGGAGTGGCATGATGTATTTAGTGCAATGAAGGAGGAGGACCTTGAAGCAAGAATACTTTATCTGGCAAGATTATCATTTAAATTTGAAGGAGGGATTAAAAATTTTCCAGATAAGCAAAAGCTGAGAGAATTTACCTCCAACAAACCATCTCTACAGTGTATTTTGGAGGACTGGTACAGATGGAAGTGTTCCTCAGGTTTAATAGCTGTGACCAGAGGTAATAAACCACAGTAAAGAAAGTAGAACAGTTAATTACTAAGTAAATGCAAAATTATATCAACTAACACAAAGTCATTCAAGGATTAGACAAAGAGTACAGTATATGATACCTAATATATAAAGAATGGAGGAGGAAGAAAAAAGGAGGAGAAAAAGCAACATTTAGATTGTGTTTGTAATAGCATACTAAGTGAGTTAAGTTAGACTCTTAGAGAGTAAGGAAGTTAACATTGAACCTTTGGTAACCATGAATCTAAAGCCTTCCATGGCAATAAGTACATACCTATTGATAATTACGCTAAATATAAATGGTCTGAATGCACCAATTAAAAGAATTAGAGTCACTGAATGGATAAAAGTACAAGACCCATATATATAATACCTATAAGAGATTCACTTTAAACCCAAATTCATACACAGACTGAAAGTGAAGAGATGGAAAAGATATTTCATGAAACTAATAGGGAGAAAAAAGCAAGAGTTGCAGTACTTCTATCAGACAAAATACACTTCAAAACAAAGTCACAAGAGACAAAAAAGGACATTGCATAATGATAAAGGGGTGAATCCAACAAGAGGATATAACCATTATAAATATCTATGCACCCAACACAGTAGCACCTACATATGTGAAACAAATACTAACAGAATTAAAAGGGGAAACAGTGTGCAATGCATTCATTCTAAGATTACAACACCCCACTCACTCCAAAAGACAGATCAACCAGACAGAAAATAAGTAAGGAGACAGAGGCACTGAACAACACATTAGAACAGATGGAACTACCAGACATCTACAGAACTCTATACCCAAAAGCAGAAATTACAAATTCTTCTCAAGTGCACATGGAACATTTTCAAAAATACATCATATACCAGGCCACAAAAAGAGCTTCGTTAAATTCAAAAAGATTGAAATTGTGGGAACCAGTTTCTCAGACCACAAAGGTATGAAACTAGAAATGAATTATGCAAAGAAAATGAAAAATCCTACAAGCACATGGAGGCTTCACAACATGCTTCTAAATACCCAATGGATCAATGACCAAATAAAAACACGGATCAAGCAATATATGGAGACAAATGAAATCAATAATTCAACAGTGCAAAATCTGTGGAACACAGTGAAGGCCATGCTAAGAGGAAAGTATATTGCAATACAGGGCTACCTCAGGAAAAAAGAACAATCCCATATGAACAGTCTAAACTCCCAATTAATGAAACTAGAAAAAGAAGAACAAATGAGGACTAAAATCAGTAGACAGAGAGACATAATAAATATTAGAGCATAAATAAATAAAATTGAGAGGAATAAAACAATAGAAAGAATCAATGAAAGCAGGAGATGGTTTTTTGAAAAAAATAAACAAAATAGATAAACCTGTAGCCAGACTTATCAAGAAAAAAAGAGAGTCTACACACATAAACAGAATCAGAAATGAGAAAGGAAAAATCACTATGGACACCACAGAAATACAAAGAATTCTTAGAGAATACTATGAAAAATTATATGGTAACAAACCGGATAACCTAGAAGAAATGGAAAACTTTATAGGAAAATACAACTTTCCAAGGCTGACCCAGAAAGAAACAGAAAATATGAACAGACAAATTACCAGCAAGAAAATTGAACTGGTAATCAAAATCCTACTTAAGAACAAAATTCCTGGACCAGATGGCTTCACTGCTGAATTTTATCAAACAATGAGTGAAGACATAATAACCATCCTCCTTAAAGTTCTCCAAAAAGTAGAAGATGGCATACTCCTAAACTCATTCTATGAGGCCAGCATCACGACACCACAAAAAAAGAAAATAACAGACCAATATCCATGATGAACATAGATGCGAAAATACTCAACAAAATATTAGCAAACCGAATTCAAAAATATATCAAAAAGATCATCCACATGTGAAGGAAAAATAAAGTGGGGGGGATCACTCACCCCAACTTCAAACTCTATTACAAAGCCACAGTAATCAAGACAATTTGGTACTGGCACAAGACAGACCCATAGATCAATGGAACAGAGTTGAGAGCCCAGATATAAACCCAACCATATATGGTCAATTAATATTTGATAAAGGAGCTATGGACATACAATGGGGAAACGACAGCCTCTTCAACAGCTAATGTTGGCCAAACTGGGGAGCTATATGCAAGAGAATGAAACTGGATTATTGTTTAACCCCATACACAAAAGTAAACTTGAAATGAATCAAAGACCTGAATGTAAGTCATGAAATGATAAAATCCTTAGAAGACAACATAGGCAAAAATCTCTTGATTATAAACAAAAGCAACTTCTTCCTGAACGAATCTCCTCAAGCAAGGGAAACAAAAGCAAAAATGAACACATGAGACTACATCAAACTAAAAAACTTCTGTATTGCAAAGGACACCATCAACAGAACAAAAAGGCATCCTAGAGTATGGGAGAATATATTTGTAAACGACATATCTGACAAGGGGTTAACATCCAAAATATATAAAGAACTCACATGCCTCAACACCCAAAAGGTAAATAACCTGATTAAAAAGTGGGCAGAGGATACAAGAGACAATTCTCCAAAGAAGAAATTTAGATGGCCAACAGACACATGAAAAGATGCTCCACATCACTAATCATCAAGAAAATGCAAATTAAAACCACAATGAGATATCACCTCACACCAGTAAGGATGGCCAGCATCAAAAAGACTAAAAACAACAAATGCTGGCGAGGATGCAGAGAAAGGGGAACCCTCCTACACTGTTGGTGGGAATGTAAGGTAGTTCAACCATTGTGGAAAGCAATATGGAGGTTCCTCAAAAAAGTAAAAATAGAGATACCATTTGACATGAGAATCCCACTCCTTGGAATTATCCAAAGAATACCAGTTTTCAGATTCAAAAAGACATATGCACCCCTATGTTTATCATAGCACTATTTACAATAGGCAAGATATGGAAGCAACCTAAGTGTCCATCAGTAGATGAATGGATAAGGAAGATGTGGTACATATACACAATGGAATACTATTCAGCCATAAGAGGGAAACAAATCCTGCCATTTGCAACAACAATATGGATGGAGCTAAAGGGTATTATGCTCAGTAAAATAAGTAAGGCAGAGAAAGACAAATACCCAGTGATTTTTCTCATTTGTGAAGTATAACACACGAAGCAAAAGTGAAGGAACAAAACAGCAGCAGACTCACAGACTCCAAGAAGGGACTAGAGGTTACCAAAGGGGAGGGGTATGGGAGGGCGTGTGGGAGGGAGGGAGAAGGGGATTGAGTGGTTGTATGTTTAGTACACATAGTGTGAGGGGGTCACGGGAAAGACAGTTTAGCACAGAGAAGGCATGCAGTGAATCTGTGGCATCTTACTACACTGATGGACAGTGACTGAAATGGTGTATGAGTGGGGACTTGATAATATGGGTAAATGTAGTAACCACATTGTTTTTTCATGTAAAACCTTCATAAGAGTGTATATCAATAATAACTTAATTTAAAAAAAAGTAAAGCAGATAGAATAGCTAAAATAAATTTGAAAATAAATTATTATTCTAAAACAAAACTAAACTAAATTTTTTTTGTCCTGCACTGTTGTCTGATATTTTGGTTGATATGCCAAAAAAAAAGATGTAAACAATATTTTGTGTTGCTGAATTACAATCGACTTTAAATTCACATTCTGGTCAAAATTCCTTCATGTAATCTACTAAACGGATTAGGAAAAAAAGTGTAAATCTAAATATTGAAGGGGATTATTTGAAAGTTTTTATACAACTTGTATTGCACGCTCCCCCCACCCAAATCCCTTTGAGTTTTCCCTGCCGTCAGAATCAGCATTGAGCCTTCGGTCCTTTCTGATATAACAGGTCCTATAACTTCATTGTTTCACTTAGTGACTTTGCATGGGACTACCAATTCCCTTTAGATCTCCCACCACCTTTCAAAGATTAAGATATAGAACTACAAACAAATCCCAGCATGGTTCAGACTGCCAATTACAAAGTGAAACTTAGGATGAGATAGCTTAACACAAAATAAATACTAGTTTTGCTAATTTACATCATTAAAAACAGTTTGGAAAAAAGATGCTGAGGATAGTTCTAGACCTAGGAAGGAAGAACATGATCAGGCTGAATTTACTGATATGAATGTTCTTACCAGAGATTCTGAGGAATACATGACTTAAACATCTATAAGAAGCCCCCCACTTTTTTTCTCAGTCAGTTGATTTAAAATGTGGTGGCCTCAGCTAAATGAATATGCTGCACAGGTATTGCTTGATTTAATATTGAAGAAGAAATTTGAATAGATAGCATTTATTATGTGTGACCATTATCCTGATTACTTCTCCACAAGAGTCCAGAACTTGCTTCCTTTACTATGGTGTTGGGAAGTCTCAGTATCAGTGAAATGACTGGATTAGTGTTGGAGGAGGTCGTCAAGAGGATGTGACATCTGATTGACCCAAGAACTGGACTAGGGCAATTGGAGGCCCTCAACCCCTCCCCTGTCCTTGGAATGTACCTTCTGTCCACCCCTCCCACAGAAGGAATTGGTTTCAAGGGCACAGTCCTGAGAGAGTAATGCGTTATTCAGACCATCTGTACTGAATACATGACTAAACCCAGTTAAGGCCTCTGTATAAACTTTTGAGATTCTGGTGGATGGGTTCAGAGATATATTCATCTTGTGGCACCCAAGACAAGTCTCATATGTAAGTTCCCTTGCTTATTAAACATGTCACTTACCAATCTGGAATGGTCTGCCTCTTTCTTTGGCCTCTCTTTGCCCTCCTTGGACAGGGGTCAGTGTCAGATTTCATCCTGGAAATTCCTGAGGTTGTGAAAGAACAGTAGTTCTTACATGGAAGTGTGCAAAAAACAATCTTATAGACACTGGATGAATGTGAGAGTTGTCATTAATTTGAGCTCAGTGACTTCAGTGGATCTGAGAGAATTCAGGATGGCTGAGACCAAGTCACAGCACCAGGTCAATATAAAAGTTCACTGGTCAGAAGAGGTTATCAAAGGAGCTTGATCTTTTCACAATAGCTAAGTAATGAAGTCCCCAAAGCTAAAAAAAAGTAAATGAGTATGCCATTTAATACATACTTGATTTGCATTATGGACTGAATATGTGTGTCCCCCCCAGATTCATATGTTGAAACTCTACCCACGGTGTAATGATATTAGGATGATATTAGGAGATGGGGCTTTTGGAAAGTAATTAGAATTAGATGAGACATTCATGAATGGGATTAATATCCTCTCTTATAAGAATGAGAAGAGAGCTTGCTTCCTCTTTCTGCCCTCTGCCATGTGAGAACACAGTGGGAAGACTATAATCTATTAACCAAGGATCAAGCTCTCACCAAATCCCAAACCTGCAGACACTTCTAGTCTCCAAATAGTAAGGAATAAATGTTTGTTGTTTTAGCCACCCAGTTTACAATATTTTGTTATGGCAGCCAGAACTAAGACAATTTGTGTAACCAAAAAACCTCTGTGTCTGTTGCACAGAATCCTTAATTGAGCTCACATGATAGAGAATAATGGACTTTTTATACAATATTGAATCCTGAACCAGTTCACAGACTGAGAGCTTCTTGAATTAAAATAAGACTAAGTTCTTTGAGGAAAGTTTCTACAACACATTCAAAATTCTTATACTTTAATTTTCCTCCTAACTTTCCCCAAGATAACTTTTAACAAACATACATTGGGAAAGGGAAACCCCTTGCCCCTTTAGGTGTTTAGGGGTACTTGTTAGGAAACAACTAAAGTCCCAGGGACCCAGTAAGCCACTGAAGTCCTGTCAAACATGATTGAATGATGAATTAGATGCGGACCTGAATTCATACAGTAGACCTAGTCAAAAAATCAATTTTATGGTTACTTCACCAGTTCTTGAGACAGTCTTTCCCTAAAGACTAAGACAAACCACACTGCAAAATCTTTTTGGAGCAAGAAGTTCAAGGAACAGCAGTGCTATTCAAGGACTATCTGGAAATATATACATATATATAAAGAAATTGGAGATAAAGTAGAACTTCTTAAATTCTATCTGATTTTGCCTTTTCTGTCAAAGAGGATTATCTTCTTACATGGAAGTGTGCAAAAACAATAATAAATAAGATCTTCATAGTTGCTGAAGGAATTTTGTGAACCATCCTGTTGTCCTACATAAATTCAATATAGGAAACTGATTATATTTTAGGGGTCTTGAGTTTCAATTTTCAAATGAAGTGCTCAATATTTTTTTGAGGGGCTTTGGAGAATAAAGGAGTAACGGAGGACTGAAATGCTCAAATGACAGATTGTTTTGCAAAGGGAGAAGAAGATACCTTCTTCAACTCATGAATTTTACATTAAATGTCAGCAAGTTTTTATAAAGGAATATTAAAGAGATGGTTTGAGAATACATAGCATTAGAGAAATCTATGACAATAGGACCCAACAAATTCAATAAAGGAAAAAGAAACAAGGCATAAGTTTGCTTTGCTACTAGTCTATTAGAAGGGGTAAGTAATGTAGTTATGACACACCTATGTTTTAGCAAGGCATTCTGCAAGTCTATTTTGTGAATAATAATAAAACATGGAATAGTTACATAGCTAATAACTTGGATAAGTAATTAATTATAAAGTTAATTATAAAATCTAAATAAATGCTGGTAAATGGATTAATGCAAACATTTAAGAAAGTTTTTAGTGATCTCATACAGCTCTATCTGGGTAATTTACATGAATAGCATATAACAGAATATTGTTATATGAGAACTTTAGATATTAGCTGCAAAAAATAAGTCATGGTGTATGTTTACTTTGACTACACACTTATATCAGCCACAACAAAAGATCTTAGCATTGGATGACAATCAACCAAGCAAAATATTAACAACAAGGATAATGTTATCCCTACTCTAAAGTTATAAAAGAACTCTGATTACTCAAATCTGAACTACTAACAAAAGTTCAGAGGAGGAAAATCAGAGGTTAGGAACCATACCATTTGTGGAATATTTGAGAAAATTAGGGATTTCTTTTATAGGTAAATAAAATATTATAAGATTTTGTGGAAGGGGAAGTGTCTGTGTGTGTGTGTGAGAGAGAGAGAGATAATGAATTTAAAATATATAAAGTCTGACATGTAGGAGATATAAGACATGGTATTATAGAATTATGAGAGAAATAGATGTGAAGAGAGGAAGTGTCAGGGAGATAGGATAAAGCTGTATAGAAGGAAACATTTTATAGTTAGAACTTTCCAAGGAGGAAAAGTAGAGTTTTCAGAGGTACTGAGTCATCTCACTGGAGGGGAAAATTAGGGTTTTCTAGTATTGGATGTGTGATTGGCAGGAACAACCTGTGGAGTTCCTGCCAAACCTGAAATTCGATGACTTTATGACTACAAAATTATCATAAGACTTCACCTCTATTTTTTATTCATTCTGTCCTCTGTTCCCCTTGTCACTGTTTCTTTTCTATTTCGTTTTCAGTAAACCTTCTGATAAAAAGGTTTGGATTCACTTATTCTAGACATCCAAATTTAATATTCGATCCCTCATTCAGTAGTTACCAACCTATAGTAGCACTATTTAATTTCTGATTTGATTTCATCTTGTATTTCCCAAGATACACCAAAGGAACTTTGTTTTCATAGGCTCCCTACTTTATTTAAAAATACATGTATTTGTTACGTGTCTAGGGTGAACAAAGAATTATAAACATAGGAGGGACTTGGAGAAATAATATCATGCCATCTGCCTCCAATCCAAATTCTTATGCTACACTGTCCAAATGATAGGCTTCTGATTATTTCCTGAACAGAATTCTGCTATCTCTCTAAATATCATTCCTAAATACAACTTATAATGCTTTATACATTAATTTAAATTTAAAGCTGTAAATGATATTATGACTCATCTAATACAATTCATATTTTTCGTAAGAAAATCAAAGTCCAAGTATATAATATCTTCAGAATCAATTTCTCTGAAATCTCTTTATTATGTTATATGAGGTTCTACCTAAAGGAATTGGAGTGAAGTCAGAGGAAGTGTCTTTACATCCAGTTAGCTAGAGTTGCTCTAGAAAATGTAGACAATAGGAGCTAGGGTACTGATTCCTAGCTTCAGGAACAGCCTTCTAAGTCAGTGGTTTCAGAAAGCCTGACTGCTTAGTCTCACCAGAATTGTTAGGCAAGTTTAACGAAAGCTCAGAGTCCTGGATCTCTTTGAAGTAGTTGGTTGCATTAGATGTGGGTTGGACCTTAGACTCTCTATTTTCACCTTTTAACCATTACTATAATGGAGACATTATATGCTTCTCTTAAAAATTTGTTTTGAGGGTTTAGAATTTTCAGTTTACACTTTTATTGAGTTGCTCTAATAATTCTTACTTAAAACTTCTATTAAACTAATTTTCATATTATCAGTGTTCACTTAGATTTATTATGCTTTGCTCAATATTCATTCTTATCTTGATGCTTTTGTTCTTCCTTATTGTATTTTTTTTATTTGGTCACAGTTTTTTTTTTTAAATAAACATTTCCCTCCTTCATGGTACCACATGGATGGTATTGTATCTGAATTCAAAATGCCTTTATTTTGTCCAGAATTATAGAATCTGAATTTCTTCAAAGCCCTCCTATTGATTTTAATTTGCAGTTAGATTTGGAAACCAGTTGTAAATCCTCTGTCACATTGCACAGGTATAAATCTCAGTTGCTAACATCCTACCTAAGAATAATTACCTACTTTCCTCTTTCCTTCTCATGTAAGATGCCATAGATAGTCCATTAAAGGCTGAAAATTTAAGTCCATATTTTTTTGAGGCATGTGTTGAATGTTGCTTGGAGGGCCAGTTATCTCTGACAATGTATTAATTTTGTCCTTATAACTATATAGTGAAATTTGAAAGCAGGGATTGTGCCCTTCTGCTATGGCTAATGCTGTGGCTTGTAAAGAGTATAACTTCCTTGGAATTCAGAAAGTCTGCTTGGAAGCTTATTGAGGAAATCCTCTCCCCTTATCACATTGCTATAGAACAAAGGTATCTTCTGTCTCCCAAGAAGTGGCCATCTGGAGTAGTCCAGTTATTCTAGTCTAAATTCTTATCCTATTCTCTAGGGTAATATTTGTACCAATGATTGAACCAGGAGTTGGCATTTTCTTCATAATGACCACAGACCAGTTGAATGATCACCCTGTGGGAGGGGTTAGAAAGAAAGTCCTTATTGTTCAGAGGTTAAAAATATTGCTAATACTATCTTGGAGAGAGCAAAAGGGACTAGGATGGAGCTGCTGAAGGTATGATATTCAATAATCTCTGAGATAGTTTAATTAGCTAGATTGACTTTGTATTTTAATACTCACTTTTCTGATTGTGTTGTTGTTTTAAAAATATGTCTTTAATATTATAATTATATAAGCAATAGCTAAACAAGATAATCCTGAGAAGAGTCTAAACCTAATGGGCATGACCAAAGTCTTTTTAATCATCAAGTCCTCAACTCTCTCCAATAACCACTGTTGCCAGTGACTGTACATCCTTCCTAAGAATGTACAGAATTTGTGCAGGTTACTTAACCTCCCCAAATTTAAGTTCCCCTGGGTAAAATGCATGTGTTTTGCATCTGTTTCAGTCATCTGAGAGATGTAAATGATATAACTAACTTATAAAAGTGCTTTGAAAGCCCATAAAAATATAAATGTATCATAATATGGGTTAATATTAATAATAATTACAAAAGTGAAATAAAATTAAATATACATAAAATAATATGTATATTTTACATAATTTAATAATTATTAAATTATTAAAAATTCATAAAACAGGTTTCAACCCTAATTTAAAAGCCTTTAGGGTAAGGACATTGTAGCAAAATTTTTGAAACCCAATGTCACAGGAAATATATGACAATACAAAGCAAGTACTCATTGATTATCTTTTAATTTTCTTTTTACTATGAAATTTCCTGAATACATTTATGTAATTTGTACTTCCTGATCTTTGGGAGAGGACTAGGACTGGGCCTAGGACAGCAACATATATGCATATATGGTATACATTAGTTTATTAGGGTTGTGTATTAGTCTGCTCTGGCTGCCATTATAAAATACTATGGATTCGGTGGCTTAAACAACAGAAATTTATTCCTCATATTTCTGAAGACTAGGAAGTCCAAGATCAAGATATTGGCAAGGTAAGTTTTATTCCAAGGATTTTTCTCTTGGCTTGTAGAAGACCAGCATCTTGCCGTGCTAGCATGGCCTCTTTGTGCATACTCACAGAGAAAGCAAGAGCTCTCTGATAGCTCTTCTTATAAGGACACTAATACTATTGGATTAAGGCTCTGCTCTTATGACCTCATTTAACCTTAATTACTTCCTTAGAGGACCTATCAACAAATATTTGGGATTGGGGCTTCAATATATGAATTTGAGGGGACATAAACATTCATTCCATTACAGGCTGCCATTACAAAGTACCAGAGACTGGGTGGCTTAAACAAAAACTTATTCTCTCACAATTCTGGAGGCTTGAAATCTAAGATCAAGAGATTAGAAACGTTTTCTTCTGAAACCTCTCTCCTTGAACTGGAGATGGCTGCGTGTCCTCACATGGGTCTCTCTGGATGTGACTGTGTCTATTTTTTTCTTATAAAAATGCCATTCATATTGGGTTAGTCATAGGATTAGGGCCAACCCTAATGACCTCATTTTAAATTAATTACCTCTTCAAAGACCCTATCTCCAAATGCAGGCACATTCTGAGGTATTGGGTGTTAGGACCTCAACATGTAAATTTGGGGGGATACAATTTAGCTGACGTACAAAACACTCAATATTTGAAAAGTGCTTTTTATGTTTAAAGAAGCTTTGATTTGCTTCAATCAACAGACACTCAATTGAAGGGGTTGATGAAAAGTTGGTGGAGTAGGAAGGCAAGGTGAAAACATTCTCCCACATACACACCAAGAAAACAACTACAGCAAATATAATTAACCCTGAAAATGACTTGAATACTGCAAAACAGAACACCTACTTCTGATGAAGAGAGGACCATACTGAGAAGGGTTGAGGGGCACAGCTATGACTGATCAGGACCCAAGTCCTTTTCCCATATCAACTTGCAAGCTAGAAGAAGAGGAATGGAGTGGGGAGGTGATAAACAATCAGGAATCTGACACTCATGGACCTGGAGATCTGCTCAGAGAACACAAATTCACATTGCATTGAGCTCTGGTGATTAATGGGGCTGGACACTGGGGAGAGTTGGAGCATTCTGGGGTCCAAAACTCCTGTCACCTGTGAAAGAGAGGCACACTCTGTCAGTCCTGCTGAGACCAAGCACAAAGGCAGCATATAGAAAGATTTACCCTCAGGGGGAGGTATGCCAGAGGGGTGGAGCTTAAAGAGAGCTCTCTCCACAGGAGAAAAGGCAAGTGGACCACACTTTCCCAGCCTTTTCTTAGCTCAAAGTTCAGGTGTTTAGGGGAGCCAACTCTAAAATGCTCCATCTTCCTCATTGGTGGCTCAGGCCCAAAATGGTGCTTCTCAGCATACCTGCTCCACCCAGCACACTCAGCCCAGCAGTGGCCCAATTTTGCTGACTGGCAGGCAGAAGGTGAACTATACTTTTCTGGCTCTCCTGGCCCTCACTCAGCTCCATTGGCCAGACACTTGTGGGAGCCGGCTTGCCCCACTGATTCAACTCTAGCACCCCATGGCATATCAGCCATGTCCAGCACACTAGCCCTGGGAAACTTGCCTCAGCAGCAGCCCACCATGGCTGACCAGCAGGCAGAGGATGGCCTCATCCACAGTGATTCCCAGCAGAAGTACCTCACATCAAACAAAAGGGCTAGCTGTGGGGATCACCACTGCCGGCAGACAGGCAGAAAGGTAGACCTCACCCAGATCCCACTAACAGCAAATGTGGCTCAGCCACAAAAAAAGAACCAGGCACAGGTGAGCAAAGAGTCTTGAGTTTCTGGGCACCACAGGATGCCTATTTCATAAAGCCATTATATTCAAGCCCAGGAGGAATAGCTGATCTACCTAATACAAAGGAAGAAACAAGAAATCCAGACAAAATGAAGAGGCAAAAGAATATGTTCCAAGCAGAAGAGCAAGATTAAACACCAGAAAAAAAGATGAAATGAAACTGAGATTAGCAGTCTTCCTGATAGAGAATTCAAAGTAATAGTGATAAAGATGCTCACCAAACTGAGGAAAATAATTAGTGATCTCAGTGAGAACTTCAAAAAAGAGAGAGAAAATATGAAAAAAAATAAAACAGAGCTGAAAAATACAAGAACTGAAATTGAAAATACAATAGAGGGAATGAACAGCAGACTGCTGAAAGCAGAGGAAAGAATCACTGTGATGAAAATTAAAAGCAGAGAAACCATGCTGAGGAATAGTGAGACAAAAATTTCAAAAAAATGAGAAGATGCTAGGAAAGCTGTGTGACAACTCCAAATGATACAGTATTTGCATAATAGGGGTCTCAGAAAGAGAAGAGAAAGCCAAAGGAGTGAAAAGTCTATTTGAAGAACTAATAGCTGAAAATGTCTCCAGTCTGGGGAAGGAAATGAGTATCAAGGTTCTGGAAGCAGAGAGCCCCTACCAAATGAATGCCAGGAACACATTATCAATACATGTAGTAATTAAAATGGCAAAGTTTAAAGATGAAGAGAGAATCTTAAAAGCAGCAAGAGAGATGCAGAAACTATTTAGGAAACTATCAATGAACTTTATAGTATCCACACACCTAAAACCTATAATAGATATACAAAAAATTTAAAAAAGGGATCCAGTCAAAACATTAAAGAAAATCATCAAATAACAAGTAAACAGTATAAGAGAGGAAGAAAGGAATGTAAATGAACTATAAAAACAACCTGAAAACACATAAATGGCAGCAGGTACATACCTATCAATAATTACCTTTGTAAATGAACTAAATGTACCAGTCAAAAGACGTAGTGTGGCAGAATGGCTAAAGAAACAAGAACCATCTTTATGCTATCTACAAGAGACTTATTTCAGACCCAAAGACATACATGATTGAAAGTGGAGGGATGGAATACTTCATGCAAACGAAAGGGAGAAATGAGCAGGAGTAGCAGCACTTAGACAAAATAGACTTCGAAACAAGGAAAGTAACAAGAGACAAAGAAGGACATTACATAATGATAAAGGGATCAGTACAGCAAGAGGATATAACAATTGTAAATATCAATGCATCCAACATAGGAACAACTAAATATATAAAACAAATACTAACAGACCTAAAGGGACAAATAGACAGCAGCACAACCATATTAGAGGATTTGACACCTCATTTACATCAATGGGTAGATCATCTAGACAGAAAAAGAATCAGGAAACAGAGGTGTTGAATGAAACGTGAGACCAGATGGACTTAACAGATATATACAGGGTGTTCCACCCAAAAGCAACAGGATTACACATTTTACTCAAGTGTGCATAGAATGGGCTCCAGAAAAGATGATGTATTAGGGCACCAAAAGAGCCACAATAAATTCATAAAGATTGAAATTTTATCAAGCATCTTTTCAGATCACAATGGTATGAAACTAAAAATCAAATACACGAAAAACCCAAAAAAACATAAATACATGGACACTAAACAGTATGCTTCTAAATTATGGACCAATTGACAAATCAAAGAGGAAATTAAACAACATATGCAGACAAATGAAAACAGATACACGATAGTTCAAAATATGTGGGATGCAGCAAAAGTAGTTCTAAGAGGAAAGTACATAGCAATACCTCAAGAAACAAGAACAAGAACAATCCCAAATAATATAACCTCACACCTAAAAGAGCTAGAAAAATAACAAACAAAACCCAAGGTTAGTAGAAAGAGAGACATAATAAAGATCAGAATAGAAATAAATAAAGAAGAGAATAATAAAACAATAGAAAAAAACAATTAAACCAAGACCTGTTTCTCTGAGAAAACAAACAAAATAGACAAGCTCCTAGCTAGAATTACCAAGAAAAAAAGAGAGGACACAAACAAATTAGAAATGAAAAAGGATAAATTACAACTGACACCACAGAAATTCAAAGAATTATAAGAGAATTCCACAAAAACCTATCTGTCAATAAATTTGACAATCTAGAAGAAATGGACAAATTCCTAGAAATGTTCAATTTTCCAAGACTGATCCAGGATTAAATACAAAATGTGAACAGACCAATTATCAGTAACAAAATTGAATTGGTAATCAAAAAACTCCCCAAAAAACAAATACCAGGACCAGATGGCTTCACAGGTGAATTCTACCAAACATTTAAAAAGGAGATAATACCCATCCTTTTAAAAGGTTTCCAAAAAATAGAGTAGAGAATACTTCCAAACACATTCTATGAGGCCAGTAGCACTCTAATACCAAAAACAAACAAAGAAAATGCAAAAAAGAAAATTACAGACCATTGTTTTTGACAAACATAAATGCAAAAATTCTCAACAAAATATTAGCAAACTGAAACCAAAAATACATCCAAAGGATCATCCATCATGACCAAGCGGGATTTATTCCAGGAGTGCAAGGATGTTATATTATTAGAAATCAATCAATGTGAGATGATACACCACATTAAGAAAAGGAAGTATTAAAAGCCATATGATCATCTCAATAGGTGATGAAAAGCATTTGATAAAATTCAATATCCTTCATGGTAAAAACTCTCAAGAAATAAGTATGAAGGGTATGCACCTCAACATAATAAAGGTCATATATGACAAATCCATAGCTAACATTATACTCAACAGTAAAAACTTGAAAGCTTTTCTCTAAGAGCAGGAACAAGACAAGGATGCCCACTCTCACCACTTTTATTCAACATAGTACCAAAAGTCCTAGCCATGGCAATCAGACAAGATGAAGAGATAATAGACATCCAAATTGGTAAGGAAGTAGTAAAGCTGTCATTATTTGCAGATATCAAGATACTATGTATATAGAAAACCCTTAAGACTCCAAAAAAAAAAAACTATTATAACTAATAATTGTATTCAGCAAAGTAGCAGTATACAAAATCAATATACAGAACTCGGTTGAATTTCAACATACTAACAATAAACTAACTAGCAGAAAGAGAAATCAAGAAAAGAATTCTATTTACAATTGCATCAAAAATATTAAGATACCTAGGAGTAAAGCTAACTGAGGAGGTGGAGAACTTGTACTCTGAAAAATATGACACTGATGAATGAAAATGAGGAAGACACGAATAAATAGAAATCTATCCCATGCTCATGCATAAGAAGAATTAATATTATCAAAATGGCCATTCTGTCCAAAACAGATTCAATGTTATCCTTATCAAAATACCAATGGCATTTTTCAATGAACTAGAGAAAATAATCTTAAAATTTATATAGAACCACAAAAAAACCCAAATACCCAAAGCAATCTTGAAAAGAGGAGCAAAGCTGGGGGGGTATCACCCTCTCTGACTCCAAGCTATACTACAAAGGTACCATAATCAAAACAGTATGGTACTGGCACAAGAACAGACACATAGATCAGTGGAACAGAATAGAGAGCCCAGGAATAAATACACACATATTTGGTCAAATAATATATGACAAAGGAGGCAAAAATATACAATGAAGAAAACATAGCTGTATGCAAGAGAATGAAACTGGATTCTTGTCTAAGACCATACACAAAAGTAAAGTTGAAATGAATTAAAGACCTAAATATAATACATGAAAGCATAAAATTCTTAGAAGAAAATATAGCCAAAAAATCTCTTGAATATCAGCATGAGTAATTTTTTTCTGGACACATCTTCCTGGGCAAGGAAAACAAAAGTAAAAATAAACAAGTGGGGCTACATCAAATGTAGTGAGGTATCACCTCACACCAGTCAGAATGGCCACTATCCAAAAGACAAGAAATAACAAATGTTGGTGAGGATATGGGAAAATGGAGGCCACCTACACTGTTTTTGGAAATGTAAATTGGGGCAGCCACTGTGGAAAGCAGTATGGAGGTTCTTTAAAAACTAAACATAGAAATACCATACAACCCAGTAATTCCACTTCTAGGAATTTTCCCAAAGAAAAAAAAATAGCTGATTTGAAAAGTAAATGTACCCCTACATTTATTGCTGCATTATTTACAATAGTCAAGATATTGTAAATAATGCAACCAAAGTGTCCATCAATAGATGAATGGATAAAGAAGATTTAACTCTATTTAGCCATAAAAGAGAAAGAAATCCTGCCATTTGAGACAACATGAATGGACTTAGAGAGTATTATGCTAAGTGAAATAAGCCAGGTGGAGAAAGACAAATACTATATGATTTCATTTATATGTGGATCTAAAAACAAAGCAAAACAAACAGAACAGCAAAAAACCCATATAAGAACTGAGAAGTGACTGGTGGTTACCATGGGAAAGAGCTGGGATAGGTGGGTAAAAAATAGGTGAGGGGATAAAGAGACTCAAAATCTCATCATAATTTAAATTAGGTTTGGGGATGAAAGTACAACATGGGGAATATAATCAATAATATTACAATATCTTTCTATGTTGAAAGATAATAACTACACACTAGTTGGGGTGAGCATTCAGGAATATAGATAACCGTGAAATCACTATGTGGTATACTTGAAACCAAAACAATATCATTTACCAACTATACTTCAATAAGAAAAATATCAACCCCCCCCCCACATATACTCAACTGATGCTTTCCCAGAAAATAACTATGTTCTATTTACTTCCAAACGACAGCCATTTGGTAGGTGAGCTCATACCCCAATGTTTACTTTAATGTAATAAACACATTCTTTAAAATCATATCCCCAGTAAGTCCATGAACCTTCTTAAAAAGAGCTTGTCTTCTGGGTGCCCATCTGACAGTGTGTATACACAATTTGGAATAATATTTTCAAATATTCAAAGACTGTACAATAATTTACACTAATCACTAGTTCACATGACTGTCGCTCTTCTGTTAATTTAAGTAAGTCAAGCTGTTTTGAGTTTCATCCTCAATCCCAACAAAGATGTTTTGCCTTCCTGCCCACATACCTACCCAAACCACAGTGTGAGTTCATTCAATCAGACAGAAGTAAAGCTGACTGGCAGCTTTCTACCCTCTTTTTGTATGCAGAGTTGCCTGCATGAGGCCACTATTATTAAGGTTGAGTTTTGACATTTCGAAGGAACACTGGAAGATTCTGACCTCTTCTTCTGGAATTTGAAAGAGAGAGATACTGACAAGTCTCTATTCACCCATAGCTAGTGTGAATCTCCGCTTGCCCTCTTCCAACTAACTAGAGAATATTTTGGCTATGTGTCTTTAAAACAAGATTTACTTTCGTTTCCAATTAACTGTCAAAAATAAACAAAAATAGTCTCTTCAGTTTTAGCTCTCACATAAGTTTTCTAGCCCGAGGAACAATTTCATATGCAAGGTCTCTGCTACTCACCTCTCACTGTCATCACCCACAATTAAGACTCATTAAGATTTTCCTCACTTCCATCTTCCAAGGACAAAAATAATGCAGGCGATTACCATTTGTCTAATTTCATTAGGAAAGCCCATGGGCTTCCTGAGAATTTCAGAATTTTCTCTTTAAATCACAAAGCTGAAAATTAGCTCTTCGTTTAGTTTTCCTAGATATTTGTGTGTAGGTATATAATGTTTAATCTGCTGAAATTTTACATTTTAGGCAAAGTTCACTTACTTTCCAACATGGGTTGATATACTTCCACCAATATTGAGGCAAACATGTTGTCACTTCTCAGAAACCTCCAAATTACTGGCCTGGGTAACCTGAGTGACACTGTGGTTTGGGTAGGTATGTGTGTGCACATTTGTGAGTTGTGCAATCACACACCCTTAGTTCACTAAGAACTACATGTTCACCAGCCATCACCTAAAATACATTGTCTCAGCAGCTCCACAATTCCATGAATTCTTGTGATTCTCTATATCATAATTAACTCAACATTCTCTCATTTAAAAAGCAACACAACTTTACAAGTTATCTTATTTACTTCTATTTGCTCTGAGAAAATTATCTTGTTAACCTGGGAGGATGAAACTCCATGCAGCATACCCACCATTAGGCTTCCTCTTAAAAATAAACCACTATTATGCAGACATGTGGTACTGATAGTCACACACACACACAAATTCTTATCTACATAGAATATAAAATTCCTCCCTGCCCCACCACCCAGGTGCTATTAAATTATTCTTTTATTATTGTTTCCCTACTCAAAAGTCACTAATAAGTCTTCATTGCTTATGGAAGGAACCTCTGAGCCTTTGCAATGAAGAACTAATTTTGGTATCTCTGAATTGTTGAGATCTCTCCATGCCTGTGTATTGGGAGAGGAGAGGATTTCTGAAAGTATTGTCTATGAGTTACATATGAAGCAATTATCCATACATGCCTGTTTCCTCAGAAATATGTGGTGAAACAGAAAAATAATAAATAGAAAGGAAATACAGTATCAGGTATTCTGTAAGGATGAACCAAGATCACGCATTCCAGTATATTCATCTCAGATTCCTAGCTTGCAGGATTCTTAACTGTAACATTTACAAACCTGCATAATTTAACTCTTCTGTAGATTTCCATACTATTTACTCCCCACTGCTCCCAATATACAGCCTTCCATCCTCCAGCTCCAGGGGAACAGTCATACACAGGGTTTTTTCTCCTATTATCTATTTGTGGGGAAAAAGAAAGTTCCTATAGCCAGGATCCTCATGTGACCTTAAACTACTTGATGATGTAATTGGTCTACTGCTAGGCTAATGCTTCTATACCCACAGGTAATAAGCTATTATTGACTGAGTCACTATATAAAGAGTTCTGCCCAGTGTTCTGGGTGGAGGCAGAGACGGAGGTGGATTACGGACATGCCGACTGCTGGATGCAGCCATGATTCTAGTGCTTGACCTACCACCGGGAGAATAAAGCTGGGTATAAACCCTTTTACGCTAAGAATGTTCCATTGTCATTTCTCGGTCTCACTGAATCCATAGTGAACTTGCCCTGGGCTGAAACCCTCCGGCAAGATGCTATAGTTTCTCAAATACCAAAACTGCTTTACTCCTCTCATTTTCCATTCCTTCCAGTCCTTCTATATTCTTCTTCAGTGATGCCTCAGGGTATTCTGAAGGACTGTCGGAAATGGGAAGAAGGAGGAGGCAAAACCCTGGGCCCTGAGGCCTTATCTTCTATTTCAATAAGAGGTGGTTTGTTTAGACTGGAAAACAGGAATGTAGTCTAAATAAAACTTGAAGAATCACTGCTTTAAAATTCATCTTAAATTCAGCCCACAATGATACCTTTCTCCCTGAGGTTCTTATATCACTTTTTATAATTATGCAGCTCTTGTATTTTTGCTTACATGTTTACATCTGCATGTGTTTTCTCTCCAACTAAAATGTAGTTTCTTTTCGAATGCCCCTTGTATCATTTGGTAATGGTAAATTAAATTACAATGGATTTTAAAGACCTGCTTACACTCGGTGCAGAAATACAGATGGCCATAGAGGATGGGAAGCCTGGGTACCACACAAGGAATCTGTGCTCCATCCTTGCCATTTTTGTCAAGTCAATCAATGTGTTAGCAAGTCAAATAGTCTAATTTAATTTTGCAACCTGTAAATGCTCCTCTTGTTGGAAACACTGTATTTACATGAGTGAAACAATTGGATAACAAGGCAGAATCCCATTAAAAAAAACTAGAAGAAAGGATGAGAAAATAACCTGTAAAAAATAAAATAGTTTATAAAGTTTTAGCACTATAACACTTACAAAATGATTTCATGTTATCTCTCTAATCAACTCCACAACCATTTCTGAGATATTATTATCCCTTTTAGTGTTAAGAAAATAAAGTATCAAAGAGACTGAGACTCTTGTCCAAGCCATACAGCAGCAATGAGTGATTTAACCATAAACCATAATTTAAAAATCTCTAAGTCCTAACTTCATATGGGATGAGCTAGTAGAATAAAAACACCATAGAAGTGGATCATGAGTTGGACCAGATAATAGGCTATTAAAATAAATGACTTCAACTTAGGAAAAACTTCTACAAGATTCATAAGTCCAATATTCTACACGTTTATTAGCAAAACCTTTCCTGTGACAGTTTGACACAATAATCCAAGCACACACATACACAGCTCTCTTTCATTAAGTTATGATGCTACCAAACATGAACTCTCTCTTTTACCTTAATGTCTCTCCACTTCTCCACTCTTCTGTGCCCTTCTGCTTTCATTTTTAGAAGAAATGGCCCCACTCATCATATCTGCTTATTTCCTTTTACCTGTAGTCTTGTTTCTATTATCTTGGAGCTTCTCTGAACTTCACTTCATTAATTATTCCTTTCTTATGCCTAACATCTTTCTCCATTCCTTCTTTCTCTTAGTTATGCAAATCTTTATGACATAAATTAAAAAAAAAATCTCTCAACCTTTTGGCTACTCAAAATACCATTTCATGTTTATTTCTCTTTATAATCTAAATTCTAAGAAGTTCTTTTTTCTCAGCATCCACTTCCTCCTCATAAACTACTCAACTCATGAGTCCCCTTGAAATCTAATGCTTGCTGACCTCACTTTGCAGAAATAACTAGCTCAGCATACCCTGATAGTCAACAATAAATTTCTCAATGCCCTTAGGGTTTATAATAGTTCTCATTCTTCACCATTGTACAGTTTTTTTCAGGTTTTGGCTCATCTTGTAGCTCCAAATCGAGAAACAAATAAAATTCTAGGAAAATAATTTAAAAGGTGATTTCAATTGTAATTATTTTAATATAACTTCAATGGAAAACATCATAGAAAATATTTAGTATCTAGTAAAATTAAGGATGGGTGTAACCTGTTATGCACTGATTTCATTCTTAGGTTTCTAATCTAGAGAAATGTTATACACGTGCAGTGAGAGATATGTGTAACAGTTCAGAGCAGCCCTGTTTTAAGAAACCAAATACCTATCAATAATAAAAATGGATATACAAATTGTACCATATACACAAAATGGAATATGATGTAGTAAGAATTTTGTAACCAATTGGTTTTACCTATAGTCTTTTTTTATTAACAGTTTTATTGAGATATGGTTCATATACCATATGCTACACCCATTTAAATAAAGTATACAATTCAACAGCTTTTAGTACATTGAAATAGTTGTGTACCCATCCACAATCAATTTTAGGTTATTTTCATCACTCCCAAGAAGCAGTGCTGTAACTTTTAGCAATCATCCCCTCTCCCATTTTTCCCCAGCTTTTCACCAGTCCTGGGTAACCACTAATCTATTCCTGCTTATATACACTTGCCTATTCTGGACATTTCACATAAGTGGTGTCATACAATATGTGGTCTTTTGTGGTTGGCTTCTTTCACTCAACATAAAGTTTATAAGGTTCATCCATGTTGTAGCATGGATCAGTTATCTGTTCCTTTTTACTGTCAAATAATATCCAATTGTATTACTATACAAACTTCATTTATCAGTGCATAACTTGAACATTTGAGTTATTTTCACTTCTAGGCTGTTATGAGTAATGCTGCTACGAACATTTATTTCCAATTTTTTGTGTGGAAATATGTCTTCATTTCTCACATATACCTAGGAGTATAACTGATGGGTCATATGATAACTCTACATAGATCCTTTTCAGAAACTGCCAGACTGTTTTCCAGAGTGGCCATACCATTTTACATTTCAATCATAAGTATATGAGGGTTCCAATTTCTCTACATTCTTTACTCTTGTTATATGTTTGAGAGAGGGAGGGAGAAAGAGAGAAGAGAGGGAGAAATTGAGAGGGTATTCTCAAAAAACTGAAAGCTGGTGGCTGTGAGGAAACCTACCTTCAACACAGCTTCCTTTTTGATCCCAACTCCCAACAATTTGTTTCTCTTGAGCCATCAGTCTCTGGAAACTTTAGATACCTTGGATTAAGTTAGACCGTGGACTGGGTTAGAGTCCCAGCTGAAGAAACTGGTACAAGACTTTCTCTACTTGGAGAACACCTGGAACAAAGATCTAAAAGCAGCAGGTCTTGAGAAGAAATAGATTTCCAGAGATCTGTGAACTCCAATGGACAGGACTCTATCAGCAATCTCTGAGTATGAGTGGCCTGAGTCTCTCCAGCCTTTGGGGTAAGAGGATGGAGAAAGACCTGACAGCAGAGGCCCATGTCTAACAGGAGGGGGACAGATTTCTGCCTATGCAGTAAACACAAGGTCATAACAATGCATAAGCCTTACAGAATTTGCAGGACTTAAGAGGTTTAGGAAAACTCACAAAATCAGATTGGGTCCCAGTATATAAACAAAATAAAAAATATTCTTTTCATCTCAGAGGGAATACAAGATACAGGAAGAGGAAGACAAAGCAGAAATTCAGAACAAATACCTAGGAAAATAAACCTGTTATAATAGTCAGGTAAAATGCAAATTTAAAAATGGCCTTCATAAGGATTCCAGGAACAGCACACACAAAAAAATGTTTTCATGGTTAAAGTATTGTTTTTCAACTAAATAATTTATTATGTTAATTGAGAAAGAGGATGACCATTATTAAGATATAAATTAATGACCTAGATGACTGTAAGGAATACATCAAAGCACAGAGATAAAAACAGAACAGATGAAAAGACATGAGGCATATTGTTCAAATGGTAGGAGTTTCAAAGAGAGAAAAACAAGTTTAGGCGAAGTATCAATAATTAAAGAAATAACAGAAGAAAATTTCCTAGGCTGAAAAATATATTAAGACTTGAACAAGCTCACAAAATTTCAGTCTAGAGTAATGAGAAAAAAGAAACAAAAATAATAAAACACTCAGGCATAGCCTATCAGTCAACTGTTCAAATGATGAGAGAAAAATCTTGTAAACTCACAGGCAAAAGAACATGTTATCTACAAAGGAAACATAAATCAGACTAGCGTTGGAGCTCTCATCTGAAACACTGAGACATGCAACACACTGCAGTGTCATCTACAGACGAAATTAAAAACTCAGTAAGTTAAAAATGCAGGGAGAATTTGCAAACAAAATTGGAACCAAGGAGATTACTCAGAATGCAGCACAGAGAGATAAAGCAAGTTTATACTGGATCAAAAATGGAGGTGGCAATGATCCATATCTTTCTACCATCTGGGAAAATAAAATGTGTATAAAACAGGGAGCATGCTTTGGAAGATTGTAAAAATTAACCAGTAAAAACATCTGGGACTGATGTTTTTGAGAACATAATATGAAGTTCTAATATAATGCCTTTGACAATTTCAGGTTTTCTATTTTTTAAGAGTTAGATTTGGTAATTTATACTCTTGGGAATATTGATCATTTTTTAATTTAATTTATTGCTACAAAAATATTTATATCATTGAAATTACTTTTTGGTCTGTAGTAGATCTACATTACTGTTCTATTTTTACTCCTAAAATTACTTAATTGTGCTTTTTATTTTTTTGAGTAATATTTCCAGCAATTTGTTTAATTTATTAAGCTTTATAAGACAGCAGCTGCTGGTTTTGTTGACACTCTATGTTTGTTTATATTTTATTACTATTTACTCTTTATCTTCATTATTCACTATCTTCTTTCTTTGAGTGTACTATTTGTTCTAATTCTATAGTTGAAAGCATCCACCATTAATTTTCCACTTTTTATTTAAGGTAATAAATATTTTTTCTGGAAACTCTTTAAATGGACCCCAGTTTTACAATGTATTATTGTTTTTTGTCATTTCATTGAGATTATTTTCTAATTTTCATTATTATTTTTTGATTTATGGTTTATTTAGGGTGATGCTTTAATTTCTGAATGCATGGAATTTTTAGCTGTTCATTTTGTTATGACTCACAATTTTAATTCACCTGGTTCAGAAAATATAGTTTGTATGTTAGTGGTTATCAGCATTTTTTGAAAATTTTATCTTTACCTCTATTTTCAGAGATGTTCCATACATGTTTGAAATATAAATACATGTATATAATATAATAAGTACAAAGATATAATGTCTGTATATATGTTTACATGTATATATGTAGATACATAGTTACAGAGATAGAGAAATAGTTTTATTTCATTGTGGTATCCATGAGATCATACTTTATTTAATCACTCTACATTCTTCATGCATTTGTTTTTTTCTGACTGTCCTAGTTTCCTAAGAGGTATATATTAAACTCAATGTGGTTATAATTTGACAACGTTTTCTTTAAAATTTTATCAATCTTTGCTATGTTTACATTATATAACTTGAAGTTTATTTTTAGGCTACCTGATAAATTATTTATTTTATTCTCATGTAATGACATTCCTTATGCTTTTTGCCTTAAACTTTCTGCCATGTTCTTTATAAAGCTTAATAAATTAGACAAATTGCTTGGCAAGACTAAACCAGAAAACAAAATAAAATTGAAAATAATTTCAAATTCTTAAATTAAATATTCACAAACTATATCCAGAAATGTAAAAATTTATGAGCAGGTTTAGTTAATTCTAGAAGTAATAAGATGATTTAACATTAGAAATTCCATTAAAATAACTCATAGCATTAACAGACAAAGTGAAAATACTGTGCTCATATTAATTCATCTTAATAGATGGAGAAAAGACATTCAATAAAATTCAATGCTCATTCATAATGAAACCTCTAAGCAAACTAGAACTAGGAGGGAACTTCGTTAATTAGACAAGGGTCACTCTAGAAACTACAGCAACTATCATTCTTACAAATAAAATATCAAAGAAATTCTCCTAAAAATTTGGAACATTGAGATACACTATTTAGTGCTGCTATTTTCCTACATTGTTCTGAAGTTTCTACATGATTTAATTAAATAAGAAATGGAATAATTCATAAGGATAAAGCAAATTATCATAGATCATATGTAAAGAATGTAATAATCTTTGATATTCTAGTTTTCTGCTACACTGTGCTATTTTTAAGTACTAAACAACAGACAATTTTGCTATAATGTTGTTAAATATTTTATACATATCAGAGTATGAATTCTGTATGTATTGAAATATACCTAGCCAGTTATTCAGTATATTGAAATTTTGAATCAAATAAATACTCAAAAGGGCTCTGACCAAAATCATTCCCTTTTAAAAGGATTAAAAATTTTTTTTAAATGTTTCATATATCATTGCTTCACATGGTTGCTCATCTGAAGAGCTTTTTCAGTTTTGGCTGCCCTTCTGCCTTGAACTCAACTCTTGAGAAACCTTGTAAAAACCCCTGTTCTTTGGTTATCTCTGTCTGTCTCCAGGATATGCTCCATATGTGCACGGGGCTCCCTCTGCTCTTGGGATCTACAGACTTCTTTCTCATCTCTGCCTTTTTCTGTCACTCACCGCACAGCCTTTTCCTTTGCTTCTTGCTGAGAAAATTTATTTATGCCTTTAAAGCACAAAAGGCTTATACATTGGGGATATAAAATCCAAAAAATCATAACTTTGTATTCATGCATATATCCCTCCTAAAGGAAAATGGCAGAGCTGACAGATGGATTGAATCACTTGAATAGCATGGGTTGGGGGTAAATAAGCATGGAAATAGATTAATATTTCAAAATACAGCCACAGCATAGCAGACCTTGTTGGAACCCATCATATACCATGGACTCTACCTTCTCAAAACATGCTGGCCAGGTTCCGATTGCTCATCTGATATCTGTGTCTCTGCCTGAGGGCTTCTTTGGAAACTTGGAAAGTCATGATCACTGCCTGAAGCCTTGGAATGCTGGAAAATTAATCCCATCCCAATCCAGGAGTCTTCCATGACTCTTCAGAGGTGGTATAAAATTACCCCCAAAAAAGACGGAAACATTTTCCCAGAGGATTTAAATGAAACCCAAAGGATTTAAATGAAACTGAGAATCTTACAATATTCAAGAAGTCTAGGATACAATCCAAAACTACTTGGCATATGTAGAATCATAAAAATCTCAGTTCTCATGGAAAAAGATAATAGAAGCCAATGTGAAAGTGACATCAGCAAGATGTCACAACAGGAGGTCCCCCCCCCCCCCCTTTGTCCCTGCGCGGGAACACCAATTTGACAGTGCTCTGGATGGAGCACTGAAACGGAAAAGACACACTGAAGAGGGCTGAAAGGACAATTTCAACTTGCCCACATCATCCTTCCCTCAAAAACAAGAATCTCCAAGTTGAGAGTTACCCCCTTGGCTGGGGAGTTCTCCTGCTGGGGAAAGAGAATAAAGCAAATGTCCCAGTTCACCTCAGACCCCTGCCCCAGCCCCAGCATATTTCATTTCAACCATTCTGATAAATGTGCAAAGATGGCTTTAATTTGTACTTTCTAATGACTTATAACACTGAACTCATTTTTATTTATTTATTTTCCATTCATGTATCTTTTTTTGGTGACTTGTATTCTCAAGTTTTTAGCTCATTTATTAATTGTGCTGTTTGTTTTCTTATGAGTTTTGGAGTTATTCATATATTCCAGAATACAACTTCTCTGTCAGATATATGATTAGCTAATATTTTCTCACAGTTAGTAGCAAGTCTTTTTAAAATTTTTACATCTTTATTAATATATATTTATATAACATAAGTCATCAATTTTTAATTTACAATTTAACAAGTCTTAATAAAATTTCAGAGTTATGGAACCATGGCCACAAAAAAAGTTTTAGAATATTTCCATCATTTAAGAAGATCTCTTGTGCCATTAATAGTTAATTTTCATTTGCACTGCCATACCCAGATACCAGGAAGCTACTTTCTGTTTCTACAGATTTGTCTATTCTGGATATTTCATATAAATTGAATCATATAATATGAAGTCTTTTCTGTGTGGATCTTTTCACATAGGATAATATTTTTGAGATCCATCTATGTTGTGGCATGTAACAGCATTTCATTCCTTTTTACTGCCAAATAATATTCTACTGTATGGATGTATCCCTTTTTTTTCCATTCACAAGTTGATGTTCTTTGGTATTGTTTCACTTTGGAGCTATTATGAATAATGCTACTATGAACATCCATGTACAAATATTGGGGAAGAAATGTTTCATTTCTCTGGGTAAATACTTAGGAAGGCAATTGCTCAGTTATATGGTACCTCTTCCTTTAACATTTTCAGGAGTCACCAGAGTGTTTTCCAAAGAGTCTGTGCCATTTTACATCCCAACTGGAAAAATATGAGGCTCCCCATTTCTCCACATCTTTTCTAATACTTACCTGTTTTGTTTTGTTTTGTTTTGTTTTGTACTTTTATTAGTCATCCTAGTACATGTGAAGTGTTATGACTTTGTGGTTTTAATATGCATCCCCATACTAATGTTATTATCCTTTCTTAAACTTATTGGCCATTCTTAGGTCTTCCTTGAATAAGTATCTATTCAACTATTCTAACCAGTTTTAATTGGATTGTTTATGCTCAGAGCTCTTTCATGAGTCCATTGTGGCTAGTAAAGACTCCATAATCTGGATCTTCTATTTGCAAAAAATAATTTTCTTGACCCCCACATACCCATGTAAGGGTATAAACAAAAACTAATACTGTATGCCTCATTTTATACTCTTTAATGTTCTTTTAGGATTTAATATGATAAATTCATATTTGAAAGTGATTTAATGACTAGTCTTGACTTTTTACTCCACAGAAATAGTGTGCATAATAGGCTGAAGGACTGTAATCCAGATGCAGCCTTTATTCTCAACTTGGAAGAAGGTGCTGAAAATAAGTCGTATCTTGGTGTGGAGTATGCGTTCCCAGTTAGTCATCCCTATGAAAGTGTTTTGTAAAATAACTTCCTCAGCACTTACAAAGATCATTTCTGCTCTTGTGTGGTATTTCCTCTTTTGTGGTATTTCCTCTATGTTCAAATTATTTCTTCTGCCATATTTTTCATTTTTTTCTTTATTATCTTTCAGTTACAACATACACACATACACTCACACTCATATTACATACTGGGTACATAGAACACTAGACTGTAATCTCTCATAGGGTAATGAGCAAGACTATGTTAATCTGATGTTACTGCTGTATCTAAGGGAATGCCTGTAAAGTACGCACTCAACAAATATTTGTTGAATGTTGAGCACATCAGTAGCTGCTAGGAGGTTTCCCTGAGGTACAGGTCCCACCACTTACTCCAATCCATGCTGCTCTCTATCTTCTGTTCCCTCTACTGCATGGGGGACCTCTTCATCTGGTTGGTATTTAATTGTGCTGTACTAACACCTGTATGTGAGAAAACCTTATTTTTCATACTGGAGTATTACATGATTTGAATGCAGGGAATTTGACATATCTCTGAAATGGGGCCTCCTTCTTAGGTGTCTCTAAGAACCTTCATAACTGTTGCTATTAACTACAACCTCTAAGTATAGAGACAGCACTGAGACTCACCAGGGCTCAATCCAAAAATGCTCGGTCAGGGCCCTGGTGATTCAGCATCGCAATCATATTGTACATGGACATTGGCAGCCAGCCTTAGTCCTGATTCCTATTGATTGCTCAGGGGCACCAATACTCCTGCCTGGTGCACTGTAGCTCCCCGGGAGGCACTGCCATGAATGAACTTGTAGAATCTACTAGTTATTGGCCCTGAGCCTTCAGAAGGCTTCCACCCACTATCACGACGTGAACACCTTATCCATGTGACTTGCTTTTCCAATTTCCTGTATCTCAGAGTTCTCATATGCCCTCCACTATTCCAGTCTTTCTGGTCTAGAGGATCCCATTGTGCCCTCAGTCTGGCAGGTCACCACAGTCCTAATTTTGACACTCTCATGTCTTCCACAGCTCTTAGAAGAAGGCTAGATGTATGTTAGGGCTAATTACAATACTCGTTTCCGGGTAATTACAGTTTTTAAACTCTTGACTTTTTTCTTCACTTCTTTCTTTTGTCTTTAAAAGTCTTCAAAAACACCTTCAAAATTCAGAAATCACATCTTCTTCAGAAGTCCTGTGTTTCAGAGTCATTTCCAAAGTATATGAGTCCTAAAAACTAGAAGAATGAATGCCAAAGAAATGTGATGGAGAAATTTATGCAAGCTGGGGTGAGAGCTTTGCAGCTCAAAATGATGTCTTCAAATCCTGCTGAACAAAACACACCACTCTGACCCTGAAGCAACAATTTTCTCTCTGACATAAAGAGTTCTGTGATTAGAACTGTCCTGACTTGCTGCAAATGCCTTTTTTAAAGGATTTTGGTGTGCCTCATATTTAAGCATTATTCATGTTAGCTGAGAAATTAAATTCCTCAAATCCTATTTAAGGCTGGGGATGGGAGGAAGGAGAGCAGAGGGATTTACCCACTGACGCTAAAGTACAAAACAGGGAGCAGGACTTGCAGCTGTTCAGCTCTGTCTTAAATACGAAAACAAACCTCCTAACCAGCCACCACCAAACACCTTTCACTTGGTTCCCATGGCAACACCTGTATCCTCTGGTGCCCATGATGTCTCTAATGCCTCTGACTAGTTGGATTCATTGGCACCTGCTCCCTTTGCCAGCTCTTGTCAAAACTTATTATAATGAGAATCTTTTCCAATAGCCCTAGTGGGAGAAGAAAGCAAACACGTTTAGTTCACTGGAGCTCCCCTACAACTCCCGCTCGCGTCTGCATCATAGGCTTCCTCAGAAGGAGAGTACTCACCTGGCCTCCCCGGGTCCTGCCTACACACATGCTCGCACTGACATACTTGTTGAAACAGTGCCCCAGCAGGGTGTGCTCCTCTGAAAGACTGTCCTTGCTCAGGGCCTTTGTTCTGTCCTATGATACCCAATTTCTGATACTTTACAAGGGAAGGAAAGAGTCCAAGGAACAGGTATTCTGGTCCTTCAGGTAACATCAGCCAATGGGAGCAGGCACTGGTGATGTAATGCTTTGAACTCCTCAAACTTGAGGACTTAAGGGTGGCGATTTGGATTTTCCTCTGGCCTATATTGAACTAGATTTTCCTCTCCAGCTATTTATGTCCTGTCACTTAAATTCTGGTTTTCTCAAGAATGTAAGGATGCTGCTTTTAAGAAAGGATTCAGAGCAGAGCCAGACAAGCTGGATAAAACAGCAAGTGTGACAGCAAACTTTTGCCTATAATCCAGTGTTGAGTTTCAAGTGATCCCTTCCCTCGCTCAACCTGAGATGACCCCAAACTTGAAGTAGCACACATTCCTTGACACCTCTTCATTCCTCCACATCTTCAGTTCAGTCCACAATTACCTGTTAAAAATCTCCAGGGCTGCCGTGAAGCCAAGCGATCCTGGAGCTCTAGGGTGACCAACATCCCCAGTGGGCTCCAGGTAGAGAGGTTTCTCAGAAACAGCACTTCCAGTGCTGAAACCAGGAAATTTTTAGGCAAACCAGTTTAATTAGTCACCCAAAGTAAAGCATATGATAAATGTTTTGGGGAAAAATGAAGACATGAGAATACACTGTTGAGTAGAAAAATTCAGGGTCAGACAGATAAATGTAGGGCCATTTGAGTCTCATACTTTGGGTCCTCTTAAAAACCTATGACTTAAAATGTATGTTCAATATTGGTTTAGTGGTGATGGAAATAAACTGATCTTCTGTTCATTCACTTATGTATATGAAAGTGTACTTTTGATACTTACTGTCCTCTTATTTTATTTGTGCTCCACAAAATAAATTTTCATTTTTAAAAGAAAATTAATGAATGTTGGAGAATTTACTGAAGATTTCATTGGGGAGCTTGAAGAGGGGGGTTTACACTGCATTTCACTTAAAAATAAAATTACATGTGTTATTTTACCTGTTTCTCTTTTTGCTAATATATCAACTAGGTACTCCTCTTTCCATAGATTATCAGGACCAATACATTCACAAGATGACCACACCATTTCTCCCTTATTTCTGTGAAATAATTTAACCTTTTTGTTACTTCTTTCTCCACATTTATGTAAGCCTACCCACTAAACATATTTAAGAATGTGAAAGACATTACAGTTAGGATGTAGATTTTGTTCATAATCAGCAAACATTGGATTCGCCAGAAGCTAGAACTTAACATTTTAGAAAAAAGCCAGATTTATAAAAATCATTTATTAATTTATGTAAAGGATAATACTATATAGTTTAACTGAATTATAGAAGTAGCATTTTATATTTCTTCATTAACACACAACCACAAACACTCAGAGATCTGGATAATGAAACCTGAGTTAACAGGCAACGTCGTTCTGATTTGTCCCAGTTGTTATTTTATTATTTTCAAATCTTTTTTTATTAAGGTATAATTGACATTCATTATACTAGTTACAGGTGTATGACATAATGATTTAAAATTTGCACATATTGCAAAATGATCACCAGAAAAAGTATAGTTAACATCCACCACACAGAACTATAGATTTTTTCTTGTGATGAGAGCTTTTAAGGTCTACTCTCTCAGCAACTTTCAAATATGTAATACAGTGTTATTAGCTAGTGTCGCCATGCTGTACATTACATCCCATGACTAATTTATTTCATAACTGGAAGTTCATACCTTTTGTTTCCTTTCACTCATTTTGCCCACCCCCTGCCTCTGACAACTGCCAATTTTTCTCTCTACTTAAGAGCTTGGTTTTTTCATTTGTTTGTTTCATATTCCCCGTATAAGTGGGATCATATGGTATTTGTCTTTCTCTGACTTATTTAATTAGTGTAATATCCTCACGGTCCATCCATGTTGTCTTAAGTGGCAAGATTTAATCATTTTTTATGGCCCAATAATATTCCAGTTTTTGAATGTACCACATTTTCTTTATCCATTCATCTATCAATAAGCACCTAGTTTCTATTTTAATATTATATCTAAGCAGGAAGTCAGCTTCTTTAGGTCTCAAATGCATATATTATCACACTTTTGTGGAATGTAGTTCAATTATCAATTGAGTTCAAAATCACACAGTGCTGGTTTGTCCCATTTATATAATATCTGGTTGCTAGTATGAAACTTGGGCAGTATTCCATACTGAATTGTTTTCAGAACTTTTGCTGTATTGATTCTGGCTTATTTCACCATGGGATGCTCAGCGTGTTGTTTAGATATTTATACACAGGTTTAAAATATCATTTTTAGGAGCTCCTCTTCTCCGTAATCCATTTCACATACTCTATCAATGAGAACAGGTGGGGAAGGTACTCATTTATTCTGTCAATATCTCAGTTTTAAACAAGGATAGTCAATGTGGTTTTACCTCCCCATTTGGAGAAGGGAAGGGTTATGTCTCTTTGGGCCTTACTGTGAGGGGGATGATTGACAGGGGTCTGACCCAAGGTCTCTGAACATCATATGGGATGGGATGGAATGGGACCATTCCTCTTTCTTTTCTTTTGGCTAGAGAAAACAGGCTTTTCTGGGAGCTCCTTTTGTCTGTTCCTATTGGAATTTCTGGGTTGGGGCTGCTCTAACATTCTCAGTGGCCTAATATATAACAGGGTTTGACAAACTATGGATTATAGGCCAAATATGACCCCCTATCTAGCTTTGTAAATAAAGTTTTATTGGAATTTTTGCTACAAAGGCACTATTGAGTAGTTTTGACAGAGACCACATGGCCTGCAAATATGAAATGATTTACTATGTGATCTTTAATGATAACATTGCTGGCCTCTTGATTTCCCTAGACACACTACCTTATTTTCTCCAGCTTTCAGTGTTTTGATCAATGCTTTATATTTTTTCCAGGGTTATAATTTTAATTAGTGGAAGGAATAGGGTAGAATATGCTTAGTCCATTTTGTTTGGAATTGTAAGCTCATGAGTTTAATTTTAATGGTTAATACAGAGAATATCAGTGATGTACATTCATGCTAAGCTTCAAAGAATTTCCACATATAGTTTATCAAGAAAATGAGTAGCTTATAGTAAAACATAATGAACCAGAGAAATTGGGAAGTTACCATTAACATGATAATATAGTGTCTGGATTTTCCCTCATCTCACCTAAGATCAGAGCAATAAGCTAGCACACACAAAAAATCATGGATAAAATCTATATGAAAACAAGGCAGAAGGTTTTCTTACATACTCCAAATTATAAGCTTGTAAGGGCAAACTACCACCAACTACAAGATCTGCTCAATACCAGAGTCTGTGATAAAAGAAGTAAAAGGAAATGATGGAGCATCTGACCAACATGAGAACAAAGGAACTCTCAAAGGTAAAGGGTATTTATTGGAAAGACTGGCAGGCCAGTATGAGAAGAGAAGCTGAAAACGAAGAGTTCTGTAGTCTCTAATAGTAGCTAAGTGCATGGGTTCTGGGATAAGGCCTAAAGGACTGGGACTGCTCTGGCCTTTATGAGCTTTTTGGAATAACTAGCCAGGGCTCTCTTCCATATAGGACATAAGACTGAAGAGAAAAATCCTGGTGTAAAATAAAAATTGAGCATAGTAAGAGCAAAAGGGACAAAAGAAAGAGGAAATGTAAAAGGTAGGGCAGAGGAACATAGCTAGAATATCTTAGAAAGCAAGCCACCATATTTCTTTTAATAATACACTAAAGCAATAGCAAATTTAACTTTTTGAAGTTAGAAAATCTATATGGATAAAATCTCCATTTGCAAGTCCAGGAAATTTAGTTTTAAATATACATTGTGAAATAGAAAAACATCAAAGCAAACCCCATACAAAGTTGCCATGAAGAAAAAGGAATGAAGGGGTACCACATTTCAGTGAGTAAACAATGTCAAAAACACATGCGTGATATAGATGAAAACTATTTTAAAAATGTACTATTTTTAAATTAGCTAAAATACATTGATAAAATTAAATAAGACATGAAAGAAAAACCCTAATCAGAATGAGAAAAGTTCAGAACAAGGTGAATTCAGAAATTGAAAGTAAACTATTAGTTTGGAAATTAGAACTGAACTAAAAGGAATACAAAAGCAAATGAAAGAAATAATGCCTTAGAAAAAAAATAAATGTAAAGAAATTAAATGTGAAATTTAAAAAATAAATTAAAAGAATAAATTCACTTTTTTAAGAAAGTGAGAGATCGAAACAGGCAAAGATCGAAAGTATATATAATTGGAAGCCCTGAAAAGAACTAAAGCAAGAAAGGAACACATATTAAAGCCTATTGTTCAAGAAAAACTTCTGAATAAATATTTGAAAATACATATTGATAGAAAACAACAAGAACTTGATAATATTGATCCAGAATAACTAGCAACAAGATGTGCTCTAGTTATAATCTTTAATGTAAAATAAAATAAAACATACTTTGTACATCTAGGCAAAAAGGGCATGTGAATTTTAAGGGAAATAAAAGTAGATTGCCATTAGACTTTCATTATAGCAATGTTTTATGCCAAATAAAAACATAGTGATATATTTAAGACATTTAAAGGAAGAAAATGTGAGTTAAAGATTTTATAGCTAGTAAAACTGATATATAAAAATAAAGTCATATATAATCTATTATCACAACACAAAAACTCAGAGAATATTGCTATATTGATGCTTTCCGAAGGAATTTAGACATCAGGAAAACAAAATGATTAAAAGGTCTTTGGTATAGAAAAAAAGGATACATAGATGCAATATAAGGGGAAATACCAGTACTATTTTAGGAAGTACTTATAGTCCAGTGATAAGCATTTCTGGAATTCAGATTGTGGTCTTGAAATACTATCTCCCAGTGAAGGAAATCAGGACTTCATAGAGAAATGGCTAAATCTAGGATGTCTAGTTTGGAATATTTTGTCCTTCTAGATAGCAAGAAAGCTATCGCTGGCTACTAGAGTTATACCCAAAAGACTTAGGAAACGGCAAAGGCCAAGAATGGGACAATTTGAACTTCAATAAAGATAACAATTTCAATAGACTGAAACTAATAAAAACATACTTAAAATCATATTGTTACTGAAATAATTTTTAAATATAATTGGTCCCCTTCTGAGGATGAAGGGGAATCAATATGTTGTAAAAATTGAATAAATGAGAAGGATAAATTAAACATTAACTTGTATTTTTTATATGAGCTATACAACTGGGTAACTAAGAAGTATATGAAGGAAGTATATGTAAATTTTTTCAAGTTAATGAAATACATAAAAAAATATATTAAAATATGTAAATTAAATATTAAATAATATAAATATATATATTAAAACATAAAACATTCAAATAATAATATAAATATATATAAAATATGTATCAACATTTTGCACCTCCAATTAATTAATACACATAAGCATTTAGCACCACCTACTAAAATAAAAATAAAAACAAAAAAGCAAAATCCAAAAATTATGTTCCTTCTTACAAAAAGTCATTGCCATAGTCAAGGTCACCTAGATTTACTCCTATGTTATTTTCTAGAAGTTTTATAGTTTCATGATTTATATTTAAGTCTATGATCCATTTTGAGTTAATTTTTGTGAAAGGTCTGTGCCTAGATTATTATTATTTTTGTATGTGGATGTTAACTTGTTTCAGTGTGATGTATTTGAAAATAATTCCTTCTCCATCAAATTACTTTTGCTCCTTTCTTAAAGACTACTTGACTGTATTGGTGTGGTTCTATTCCTGGGCTCTCTAATTTGTTTCACTGATCTATTCATCTATTCTTTTATCAGTATCACACTGTGTTGATTACTGGAGCTAACAGTAAGTCTTATGTTAGAGTGTCAGTCCTACTGACTTTGTTTTTCATTGTCAATATTATGGTGGCTTTTCTGGGTCCTTCACCTTTCCATATGAACTTTATAATCAGTTGTCATTATCCAAAATCCCTCAATTCGGATTTCAGTTTGGAAAATATAAGCACTAAGACTCTGAGCACTCTGGAGCTTTTAACAGTCTTTGTGAAATCCTTTCTCTTTAGTCTCACCTAGACCGATGCATTCTATCAAGTTGTAGGACAATCATATGTTCCATCATATTCTACCAAGAAAGCAGTACGAAACTTTGTTTGCATGAAAACAGGTGAAATACATTTACAACACCATTTGAAAAGAAACAGTTCTTCACAAGTCAATATTCCAAATAGCTGAAATTTACTTTTAAGAGGTCCATGGATTTCAAGGAATTCCAGAGTCCTATATCAAAAAGAAAGCTTACCTTGTCTCTCTCCCACGCCTTTTCAGTCCTCTCTCTTTCTGTTTGTACAGGATTAGTAACACTCATAATCTAAAATAGGAAAATAAAGATGGAATGTAATTTAATGAGATGAGAGACCTTTGAACCTTAGGTTGAAGAGAGTAAAAAAAGTCCTACATGGGAATATGAGGAGTTGAAGGAAAGAACAGAACTGTCATTGAAACAAAGCTTGACATTTCACAAAATGCTGTGATAGCTGTGTAGGAATCTCAGTTTCTGTGCTGAGATGAGGGAGAGGGTAAGGAGTGGTCCAGAGAGGAGAGGGTGGGACAGAGTTGAGAGGTACTGAACTATGTCAGGGCATGGTCACTTAGAGAATTAGGAGCTATGGATTCAGTACTAGCCTCCCTAGCAGACATGTAGACTTGCTCTGTCACTTGGGGAGTGGTATGAAAATATAAAAATAGTAGATCCCATTAGTTCAGTTTTCAGACTATTAAACCAGTCAGCATATTGGGAGGCACTATTACTGGGATGGTGTACAAGGGTAGGGATCTCTGCACATTGGGAGGCTTCCATACCAGGCAGCATGTCTTAAAAATCTTTATTTTTTTCATGTTTTTAGTAAACATATGTCTTGAATAGAATTATAAAATGGTCTGTACACTATTTAAATGCAATACTTTCAGGAAAGGATTTGCTCACTAATTTGTAGAATTACTTTAAATATATTACGAGAAGCATCAATTAAAATTTTCTTGACGACTTGGGATGGTCATGATCAACATACTGGCTGACTGGAGTTGTACTGCAGCCGCCTCCTCGGGGTCTCTACTGAGGTACAAGCACCTATTTGTCATAGCACTAAGTTGTCCCCATTTGAGTAGTTTTGGAATTGTTTTTCTTCTTTCATATGCTCTGGTAGGAGTGTTCACTTCTTTGCTTTCATTCTTATTTCTATCAAACTCGCTTAACTCTATGCAATAGGCTGTTTTTTAGTTTCTATAAACTGAGATTAATCATTAAAGTTAATAAGAATTGCTTGTAAAATATAAATTCATGGAGTGTGAGTTTTTTGAAATGGGGTTCTTCAGATTAACCTATCAGGAACCATTAATAGGTTGAGAAGTAAATTTAGTGGTCAGGATACACTTTTGTTATTTAAATAAATAGAATGGAATTGAAAATATTTTGTTCATTACATGTGGCAAGTGTACAGATTTTATGAAATCCAGTATCTGTATAATGGTAATGTAGAAATGTAAACTGTAAGTTATTATCTGAATGAAACTCATAGCAAGAAATAATTGAATAAATTTTAAGGCATTGAACTTTTGACATGTAACTTTTTTTCCTTGTAAATTCCTAAGTTATCTCCATGAAAAATCTCTCCCTCTTAACTTTAACCTGATTAGGAAAGGGCTGTTTGAAAACTCTAATACCTACAATAGAGTAATTTTTAAAGAACAACCATTACTGAAAAGATTGAGATTCAGTACGAACCTGACATCTTGAGGTGACAGCTAGGACAGAGACCCACTTGTCAGTGGTCTCAGAAGAAAGCAAGTCTCAGGGAGAAAAAATGACAAGGAATAAGACCTTTACTCATCAATGCAGCCTTTTGGGTAGAAATGTGGGTCTGGACATACTTTCATTTTGGAAGATGGCTTTACTCTGATAGGTTAGAAACAGAGAATTAGCCTCAGAAAAAGAGTAGAGGCATCCCTAAGAGGGCAGAAGCCACACTTTCAAATAAAGGTGTAACTAGAGTCCGAGATTGCTTTTGTGCTCACGCCAGCGCGCTCCGGAAGGAGATCTGATGAGGATCCTTGGCAGGCGCCCACATCTAAACAGAAATGGAGGGCTTTACCACATTTCTCGGAAACCTAAGCAGCAGAGCAGAAGGTGAGTGTGCAGGGCACAGTTTAAAAATAGAAACAGATACTCCCAACTTTACTGACAAGCTAGATATTTAAATATTATTAAATTAAAGATAATGATGATTTTATTGGCTTTATCCTTTTCCAACAGGTCTGAAAGGAATTATACTGACACTTGTTTACCTCCTGATATAGTTCCCATGCTCCTTTTTTTCTATTTGTTTCCTGTTGTTTCCTTCAACAAAAAAGAAAAAAAGAAAAAGAAAGGAAAGAAGGAAGGAAGGAAGGAAAGAAGGAAGGAAGGAAGGAAGGAAGAAAGGAAGGAAGGAAGGAAAGAAGGAAAGAAGGAAGGAAGGAAGGAAGGAAGGAAGGAAGGAAGGAAGGAAGGAAGGAAGGAAGGAAGGAAGGAAAGAAGAAAGGAAGGAAGGAAGGAAAGAAGGAAGAAAGGAAGGAAGGAAGGAAGGAAGGAAAGAAGAAAGGAACGAAGGAAGGAAAGAAAAAGACCCTAAGCCATTATTTATTGATTGGTTAATGTATTAAATTCTTTTGTTGTCAATATTTTAGAGTCACTGGGTTAGGTACTTTGAAGAATACATGACTAGATATAAGCCCTTCCTCCAGAAGTGTTTAGTGCAGGGTGTTGAGGACATTAAGAAGACAGAAGGAAGGGGTGCAGCTCTCTACTTCCCCTGTGGTCCAAATATATGCAGCACATTATCGAAATGTGTTTATTTTTCAGAAGATAAAACAGACCAGGTATTTTGTTTTTCTTACTTTATCTGTTTTTCTTACTTTAATTTTATTTCCTTCCTCTACCCTTATAATATTACAACCTAGCAAACCTACTTAGTATAAAAATTATATAGCTTGAATGCAAAAGGCCATACTGTGGCTGTATTTTCTACACCAACATCTCAACTTCACCATGTGTTTACTTGGACAGACTTAGGTGTTCAGTAAACTGAGAAGCATGGTTTCTTGAATAATACAAAAACTCAAGCAGATTTTCCCAGAAACTCAGCCATCATTAGAATTATTCAAAGAATGAAAACTTCTGAAAGGAATTCCCAATAGCTCATTTGCTATGTAAACAAACTGCACATCCTGAAGGTATGGTTGGAGTATATAAATTATTAAAATGCTGATACCTGATAGATTCTAGGAAGAAATTAAAATGTATAGGCAGACATTTCCTAGAGCAGTGGGAGATGCTTATAATTCAATGAGTCTTACGTTAAAAATAAGAGTAGGTAAGAGAAATCAGCCCATAAGATACTGTAGGCATGAATTTTATGCCTGGTATCACCATGGCTGCAGATATGGATGCCTTTTTGCTTTTTTGGAATTATAGAAAATGAAAACTACATCCACCAATCAGTCCATTTAGATGCAGCTAACTTGTATCACTAAGTGGAAAGTAAAAAGAGTTAAGGAAGTCAATGAATAGAACATGGAAGTGAATGATGACTGTGCATAAGTATTATAGACATTATAACTCACTGGATCCTTAGTTACTGTGCTAAATGTTGTCATGTCTTTCCTCAGGTAATCTTCAAGATACACCCTTGATACAGATTTTAGACAGCTATCAGATGAGGCTGTTTGTTCAGTGTCAACAGTGAAAGTGGTTTATTCTGTTTGGCAGGCATGTAGGCACACACACTGGACCCTAGGCATGCTGCCTGTCAGTATCCCAGCAAGCGAGTGGATTCAAGATGGATCTTCAAACATAAAGTTAAATATAAGGATTCTGTGTCCTAAGTGAGCAAGTCAGAAAGTATTATACAACTTGTCAGGGTCCTAACCAAGTGACCCCCAGATCAGAGAGGGACATCTCCACAGACATCCAGAATAGTACACCAAAAACTGAGGCAGGAGGCTTGGCAGAGATAAACCTCATTATTATGAAGTTTATGGGATAACTGAAGCTTACCAGGCACATGAGACTCAGGAAATCACAAAATTAATTTCAGATCTCATCTGTGATTATGCTGACCTCTAATATCCTAACGTCATCTCATCCTAACTTAACTGCTTAACAACAACCCTATAGGAGACACTTTGTCATTTTATAATCATCATCAGGATTATCACCATAACCATCTTCCTCATCATCTTTACCAATAAGGCAATTGTGGCTTAGAAAAGTTAGGTAACTTACCCAAGATCACTAATAAAAGGGTAGAGACATGGCTTGAACTCAGGTTATCTGACCCCAGGGAGAGTTCTCTTAACAAATCACCAGCTTGTCCAGGTGAAAGTTCCATACACACCCATTCTATACAAGCACATACTATGTGCCAGCCATAGTGATAGGTTGTAAGTCTTAGTTGCTCAGTAAATATTGGTTTTTCTGAATGAATGAATGAATGAATGAATATGCTGCTGTATTTATGAACGTGTAACTCAGAAAACACCAATTTGAAGCTATGACATTTTGATCAAACTGTTCTGCTGGAGGCCGTAGCATAAGATCATTTCCCTTGTGGGTAGAAGCAGTCTCCCCAAGATTGAATGGCTATGTTCTCCCTGTTAATTACTCTGACACAAGGCCTATCTTGGATTAGGGAGTGAAGGATGATGTAGCAGGCAATAGACCACAGGGAAAGCAGGACTCCTTTTCTTTCAATCTCTTGGTGGTAGGTCTGGACTTTACAGGAGAGGTACTCAGGCCATTCCAGACACTGTGGACAGCCGCTGTTTCTGACACACAGAGGTAGATCCTCTGGATAGGCCAGAATCTCTGGTTTCTATGACCCTTGGCATTTGGTTGTCTTGTATTCCCATATTTAGATCTAGACTTTGAGCATTCAGTAAACTTTTATTAAAGGTAATCACCTTTCTTTGCTATTTTGGAAGTGTGGCAATTTGCAGGGACGTCAGGAGAAACCCAGAAAGTCCCTTCAAGGCAAGAGTAGAGGTTGCAATGTTTCCTTAGTTCTCAGTAGAGTGGAGATCTGGGGACAGCACAGAAGAGGACAGTGTCATGACAATTTTATGGATACTTGAAAGACAAGGAAGATAGGGGATTACTTCTAAGCACATATGAGCAGAACTCAGGAGGACTCATATATTTAATTGATAGACATGTAGTCAGGAGTGGGGAGTTAAGGGATAAGAAGTATGAGAAGAGTTAATCTCCTATGATTGTATTTGAATTTTGTGGGCATTTGCTCACGTATACTGGGCAGCACAACCCCATGCCTGTAATAGTTGCTAACTGAGCCCTGGAAACCAAGAGATGTAGGTTCTTCCCAGTGAGTAGCTCGATTAGTTCAGTGGGAGTCCATCACTTTCTTTGAAGCCAGGACTAATGATGTTCACATGTGTGACACACGCCCAGTGGAAGCCAAAGTCTTGCATTCAGTTCTCATCTAGCACTAACTGAAGCTCAGCCCTTTCTTTCCCACTCAGCAAAGCATATAGGAGTCCAAGGAAAATGTGAAGCTGTTAAAAGAATAATCTTGATTCTTTCTAATTGATATGGAGAACAGGTATTTACAAACTATTAATAAATGTGAAAAACCCACGATGACATTAAGCAAAATGATCTGTAAAACATCTTCCTGGCCTATTAATTTATGTCTCCACTATTTTCAGATCAATTGGTATGGACAGTATTCCACAGGGATAAATGCTAAGAAGGGAGGAAAATAGAGTGAGAAATTGGGCATGATACTGTGAATTCAATTCTGATATTTGTGGGTAGAGAATGAAATAAATAAAGACAGGAATGCTGTGCTGGGCAGCCAGTGCAGAGATGACTGACACAGGAAGAATCCACTAGAGGGAGAGCCAGTGAGCAGAGACCTTGCATCTCTTCCTCAAGCCACCATCTTCACACCTTGGAAATACCCATGACAGAGAGAGCAGGGCATGAACACCTCCCAACCTCGGCTGAAGTTCAGGGAAGGCCACAGAAGGGGTTAGTCACTATTTCCCAGGAATGAAATGGTTCTTAGTGAAGAGTCAAGATAGAAAACAAAAACAAACACAAAAAATTTTATTCAAATCTACATTCCTAGTTTCTGTTTAAATCAGGATCCAGGCAGCCTCATCGTCCTCATCGCAGGATTCAACCTAACGTGATGGAAGTAGATTCAAGATGGGGGGATGGGGCAGGCCTAGGATCTGATCCAAACACTGCAGTAATATTTTCTCTCCCTCATTTACACTTTGTCTCTCAATGCGCCAGGAAGTCAGGAGATCAGTGGTGCTCACCGAGGAAGAAAAGTTGAAGCACACTAACTGGCAGGGACTCACTGCCAAATGGATGGTGGACCAGAAAATCAAATGAAGACCTGCCCATTCTCCAGCGCTGTCACATTTTCCAGTGCTGGCCTCTAGTGAAAGGACACAGGAGGCTGTTGCACTTCTCTTAAGTATGCAACACTGGGTCTGAGGCCCTGGGAGGGGACATCACAAATTCATGCTTTTAGGTCGGGTCAGGGGATTTTCACTGGGTCTGTGTGACTTTCACTTCTGACAAACATCACTTGATCAGCAAGTAATTGATAGGAAAAAAAAAAACCCTGAGTTAATGGGAAAGTATTAGGCACAGACAGATTAGATTTTCCTTTAGATAAACATGGTTTTTCAAAAAGGCAAGAAAAATGTTTGGAACAAAGCATTACAGGCATGAAACTTTTAGATGAAATAGCTACTCACCCTAAGCAAGAACAAGAATCACTCTGTAATCTTTGAATAGTTAGAATCATTCCTTTGTTAACCCAACGAGAATGGTTTAAAGGTATTTATTCCTACTGGCAGAGATGTGTCTCTCTAATGCCAAATACTGCACCTGCCAGTCTCACAGAGCATACACACTTAGGGATTATTTAATTAAATGACTAGTATTTGGATACTTGAAGTTGGCCAAGCCTTCAGCTTGGTCTCAACGAGGACAAAGGAACTCTTCTCCCTTCGGATGCCGGCAGGTTCTTCATATTAAATGGATTGGTTGTCTTGTAGTCCAACTGCTTCATCATAAAATAGGTTGCTTCTTAAACATTCATAAAGCTTTTTACAAGATTTTCTTACATGTCTCATCTATTGTCTTTCTGTTTCTATTACGTGCAATTTATCTTCTGACAAAATCCTGCCCTTTTCCCTCTCCTCTTTATCTTAGAATACAAATTAAAAGCCAAGAACCTTTCATGTTTCATTTCGGTTGCCAATCACATTCACTTTATCATCAAGTCCAAATACTTTTTTTCTCAAATGCATACACTGATTCAATAAATACCTGTTACAGAATTTGATATGTAGCAGCCACCTGTCTGCACATTAGAGATCCTGAGTGCAATGGGTGCTGTTCTTGTGGAACATCCTTTAGAGGGGGAGAAAAATCATAAAAAAGTAAGATAATTCCATATGTAGATATCTTATAAAGATGATAAAATAAAGATTATGAATGACTAACTTGTCCTTTCTAACAGAGTGAAATCTAAGCTGAGACTTGGATGATACAAAGAAGTCAGCTACACAAATATCTGGAAGAAGAAGTTCAAGCTGGAGGAAAAGCATGAGCAAAGGCCCTGGGGAGATGAACAGTTTACCTACTTAAGACAGAACAAAGTACCTTTGGATGAACATAATGGGATTTGTGTTTTTAGAGACCAATTTTAAGGCTGAAAGACAAGCAGAGAAAAGGGCCTAGTGATCTGTGATTCATTTTGATTCATTTTAAGTGCAATGAGAAGACATTTAGGGGTGTGGGAAGTATAGTAACATAAATCTAAATTATATTTTAAAAGACATGAAGAATGAATAATAGAGACAATGACGGCTTAGGCTAGGTAATAGCTGTGGATGGATGTAACTCCAGGAGAAAATCTGGGGCAAAATACCTCTAAAACCAAAATCAGTCAAAGGGAGAAATAAAGTTAAGAAGCCCTTTTATTTCTTACAAGCAGTCATCCCCATCTCTTCCTTGACCTGGCTGCAGCAGAAGAGAGCTCAACCCAACCTCTGTGATCCACATAAGCCCTCACAAGCCCTTGTAATTACCTATTGATATGTACATGGACTACTTCTCTCCACCACTCGGAAACATCATTGTATGGAGATGCACTGAAGCCAGGCAAGATTCTGGGAATATTGCAATTTTACCCACAGCCCACCCCTCCAGAAATCTCGCCTCACAATATAGACATTCCCCATCTTCAACAATGGGTCCTGTGCAAGAAAACTGGAGCATTTTAACCAGACTAATAACATAAAATAGAAACAGCAATAAAATCATGATAATCCTCAAGCCAGAGGCTTCAGCTGGGTTCAAAGTCTTAGGCAGATTAAGTCCATAGCCCACCCACTCCACAGGCAGTTAGCAGCTGAATAGGTAGGGAGTTCAGAGAAATCATCATGCAGCAGCTGCAGCCAGGTGTGCATCCAGGCCACAAGGACTGTAGAAAAAAATAACTTTATACATGTTTTAATGACACCAGCATAGGCAAATCTTGTCCATCAGTTAGGATACATGCAAGAGAGTGGTCTGGTAACAGGACAGTGGCAGGAATGGGATCTCATCCTGGTCTAGTATACCAGACTTTCACCCCTCTCCCTGTGCGGGTTACTGATGGGTCTGTATGTAGGGCTATGGGAGGCACATGCACTGGCCACAGGGGTAAGACAAAACTCCTCGGTAAGATGCTCTTACCTTCCAGCCTTTTTAGTTACACAATCATCATCTTTGGGGGCCACTCTGCTGTTACTCTAGGAACACACAGGAGATGAGCTTCCAGGCCTTATCTCCAAGGTTCCAGAAGGGCCAGCCATTGTTGGTCCATATGTCAAAATGTCCAAGGCCATGTAGTCTCCAGGTTGCTGTGGGACTCAGTCACACAGTGCATTTCTGATGGGGCTCTGCTGACCTCTTCAAAGGTCAAAGGCAGTCCCCACTGACAGGCTACAGCCTACATAGTCTTCTGCCTGAGGCAGGCAGTGCTGCTAGCCAATGCACCTGGGCTATAAGGTGCTGCCAAGGCCCCAGCCACAGCCATCTTCAGTCACATGGACATCTAGCTTACAGGGTCCTGTTGGGTCTGTCTCACTCAAGACCTTCACGTCCTTGACTGTCCATTTTGCAACAGTGGAGGTAAATGCTCACATTTTATGACAGGCCCACCTGATGCCCTTTCATACCAAATGGCATAATGCTTGAGAATTAGTGCCAAGTGTGGAATAAACACTCTCCAGTAGCCTGCAAGACCCGAAACCTCTTGCAAAAATGTCACCTTTATCTGAGGTAATTAGACATGAGTGTAACATCACACACGGTATTAGACGCCATATTCCCAAGGGGATTTAGGCTTGCTCCACTTAGCCCCACCCTGAAAACAGTAGTGGGGGATCCCTGCAAAACCCTCTGGGCCACAATAAATCATAGAGCATTCAACTCCTGTGTCCACAGGACCAGGACTCACTACACATTAACTGGGGACTAATAAATATCATTCTACATGTGGCCTCTGGTCGCCACCACGTTCCGCAAGGTGGGGGCCTCAAACCTCGCCTCAGTCAAACCACAATGCCCAACTATTGTCCTGTGGGGGTGAGGGCCCAGGCAGAGCCTGAGTATTGTCCCCCAGGAAGTCTTGCAGGGGCATAGGCCGGACATGGGGCTTTGCCTCTAGCTTCTGTGTCCTGAACCTCAGTGGCTGGAACTGCTGCTCTGGCTTTAATTGGTGCCACAGTTCTAATAAGATCCTATTAGGCTGTCCATCAATTTTTTCTTTCACTACCTCAACTTTTACCAAATCAACCCACATCTGAGTCCTTGAGACCTTTAAGGGGCCTTTTGTCATAGCTGTCCTTTCAGTCATAGCTGGTGCTTCCTTCCAGGCTCTTATTGTCAACCTCCCCCAGACCTGCTAAAGTATGAGTAGCCTCACTTGTGGGTTGCCCTATGTGGTGGGAAGAACAGTCACTAGGGACCCAAAGAGAGATGGGGGAGCTGTATGGAGCACCAGATTTCTCATTCCTATGGTGAACAACTCCTCATTGGGGCTCTGGGGGTCCATATTATTGATGATATTTTTCATGCACAATTCCCACAACACCTGTTGAGGCTTTGCATATGTTTTTTGATGGAGTTTTGCATACATTTTCCAGCTAGTGGGTAAGTATGGTAAATCACCCTGATTAGGCCAAACTGCCCTGATGGCTGCTGTCAGCCAATGCAGAAGCACTCCGTTCTCTGAGGTGTGACGGGCACTTTGCAACCGCTGCCAGAGAGTAGGGTGAGTCATCAGGAAGACAGTCTACTCATTTCAGAACCTGACATAACAATGTTTTCCACCCCTATATCCCAGAGATGCAAAAGGCATGTAGGCAGAAGTTCCAATGGCTTATGCTGATACCAGATGCTCACATCCACCAGCTCATCCTAGATGTAGGGGTGGAGCAGGGAGTGCTCCACAACCTGGGATGGGGGTGGCTTCTCCCCCTCAGGAGCCTCCAGTTGTTGTGTGTTTACTTTCTCAATTACAACCAAGTGGGTCTTTAGTACAGAAGAAGCTAGTGCCTCAGGAGGTGGCCTCGGCAACAGACCAGCCCTTGTCCCCACCCCCTCATCCTCTCCGGACACCTTCTCCACCATCTCGGGAGCTGAGGCACTGCTCTTTCCTCCCCTTCCCCCAGGACCTTCTGCAATGCTGACTCTCCTGCTGCCTCCCTCCTCACTGCTGCTAAGAAATTTTCCAGGAGTGTGACCCATCCTCCCAGTAACTGTCTCTCCTCCTTAAGATCATCCCTCAGGTCACTGCCTAGCTTCTCCAAGCGATTGATGCTGAAGTGTGTCTCTCTCCTGTCTTTTCTCTCTTTCCTCGATAACTCTCTCTCTCCTCAATAGTCCTTTTTCTCTCCTCAATAATCCTCTCTCTCTTCTCAATAACACTTTCCAGTATCTTGATGAAAAGCGATTCTATAGTGCCAACTGCTACATGGCCACTCAGGGCCTCTAAGCAGTCTTGTATATTACAGAGGGCTAATTCTTCAGTTTCAGGTGTCTCCACTCTTCCTCAATTCTGGGGAAGGTCCCACCCCTCTAAGAGGTGCTTTACCCTAGACCAATTCCCCACTAGGGGCTCCCAAATTGGAAGCCCCACATATAGGGGCTTCTTGAATAAAGCTGCACCCTCTACCACTGCAGCCACTGGGGCCTCCCCACTATGCCTAGAGGCAGCCTGCCCAAGGGTTGCACCCATGTAGACAGATTTGGGGTTCAGAGGTCCTGATGACTACCTCCAGATGTAACTCTAGGGAAAAATCCTGGTTGAAAATACCTCTAAAACCAAAATCAGTCAAAGGGAGAAATAAAGTTAAGAAACCCTTTTATTTCTTACAAGCAGTCATCCCCACCTCTCTCTTGAGCTGGCTGCAGCATAAGAGAGCTCCACCCAACCTCTCTGGTCAAGATAAGCTCTCACGTGCCCTTGTAATTACTTATTGATATGTAGATGGACTACTTCTCTCCACCCCTCAGAAACATCCATTGTATGGAGATGCACTAAAGCCAGGTGAGAGATTCTGGAAATATTGCAGTTTTACCCACAATGGATATTAGAATCTTCTCTAGATATTAGGGAGTTTTAGTTGATGCAACTTACTGATGGATTAGATATAGAATGTTAGGCAAATAGAGAAATGAGGAATGATCTGATTGACAGGTGGGCAGTGGTCACACTCACCCCCCCTTCCCCACCATGAGCTTTCATCAGCTTTCACTGAGATATCTGCCATAGTCTAATATCTTGTCCACCAAACTGCAGGTCCTGTGGAATCTGGCATCCATATCACTGCAAGGGTGATTCATAAAGAAAACAATATGTTCTCATCATTCCAGTTCTAATAACCTTTCAATGACTCTTTATTTCTCAGGAGATATGAAAAACCCTTTCCATGGTATGGTAGGAAGAATTCTTAGATGGACCTCAAACTTCTATGCTCTGATATACTCAGTTCATATAATCCCATACCCTAGAATGTCTCTGGTACCTGTGAATGTGATGGATGTCACTCTCATTATTTAGTTATGGAAGATGCCAACGAGAGATTGCATTAGATGGGCCTGACTTAATCAGGTAACATCATTTTAAAAGAGAGACTGGCCCCTCCTGGTGAAAGACTCTCTGCTGGCTTTGAAGAAGCAAGCCTCTATGAGATTTACAACTGGCAGGAAGTGAATTTTGCCGACAACCATGTATGCTTGAAAGATGGTATCCAAGCTCAGTCATACCCTGATTACAGCCTTCTGAGGGCTTGAAAAGAAGTATCAGCTATTGAAGCCTGGATTCTTGACTCATGGAAATGGTGAGAGAATATATGTATGTCATTTTAAGCTGCTAAGTTGTGGTAATATGTTATAGCAGGCCTAGGAAACTAATGTAAAGGCCTTTCATGTCTGACCTCTATTGATTTCCAACCTTATCAGTCATCTTAACTGACATCAACATTTATATTTCAATAGAAACAAGTGACTTGTAGATTCTGGCCTTAACCAGCTTTCTTTCACTCCCATGCACTTGGTAATACTGGCCTGTCTTTCTAGAATTTCCCTCCTCTTTCCATTATCTAATCTCTACCTAGAAACACTCATTTGGGAAGACTCGGCTCATCTTTATTCATTAATTCACTTTTCAACACATACTTATTAAAGAATAGCCTCTTCATACTGGTTGGAGGACATTCAATGATAAAAAAAAATTTCTGCTCTGATTTCCATTACATTCCAGGGGGAGAAATAGGTCTTTAAACAAATAAATAATTAGATCAATATTTAAGTTTCAACTGGGATAAAATCTATGATGGAAAGAAAGCTCAGACAAAAGAATAGCAAGAACTTTTCCAGAAAGTCTTCCCAGTTCCCTGTTGCACCTTTTCATCTGCTCTCCGTAGACTGTAGGTATATTGAAAATAAGAATGGTATTTTACTCCTCTCTATATCCCTAGGACCTAGATCCTGTGTCTAGAGCTTTGCCTATATGCACAGTAATTTTGTTGAATAAATTAATATGGGATCTACCAGTGCCTGTTGGCCCCTATGAAAACCAGAGAAAAACTACAAAAGCTAAATTCCCGGCTCCACTCTGTCCCTAAATCAAGAAAGGCCTGGCCTAGGGATTTTATATCCAATAGAGTGGGACCTTAATTAGCTAGCTGCTCCTCACATATTTCCCAGTATCCTTCGCATTTGTTTTAACATGACCCAGCAGACTCCTTGATACCAAAAAGAGTCATCAGTACACCTTACTTGACTTCTCATCATAGTCCTTGGTGCCCTTCTCACACTCCCTGTTAGTTCATGTCTGTCCTTTGGGCTTTACTTGTCACCCATTCTTGGCTTGAAATTTCCCTTGCATGGATTCCCATTACAACAGGTATGTGCCAATTTTGAGGCAGCCTTGCAACTCTGAACACCCTTTTTAAGTTGAGGTAACTTATTCCCTATGTTTTGACTCTTGGGGGAGCCAGGCCCTCAGTTCCCAGTGCTCTTTGCAACTGGGGCACACACATATAACCCATGCTCTGTCAGTCAGACTCAAAGGATGGACTGCAAATTGGAAGATAGTAATCTAAAGAGGCCCCATGTGGATTTCTTTTAAGAGATGGTAGTGGTAGCTACCTCAACTTTCTAGGGGCAGTGGTAGCTAAGGTTCTATCAGAAGCATCCACGGCTGGCTCCCAGCTCCCACAGTGTCTGTGTCTGGCAGAGGTACCAGGTTGCCCCCACTGAGGCCAGTTCTGTGGTACGGCTTTGGGCATTCTTCTGAGCTGCATAATCGGAGACTCTGTGAGCTATCCAATAGTCTTTAACACATATCTTAAACTATGGAAGCTAATTTATATTTGTTACAATAAGAACCTTGTCTGTTCCACCTCTGATGACCCACTCTCAGCAACAGTTTGGCATTCACCTAAAAGAGCAGACATTCCAAATGAAGTGCTTGGTCTCTCCTGCCATCCCATCATTCACCCAGCCATGGGTCCTATTCCCTGACATTCACACACATGTAGAGAGTAGAAGGCTGAATAGGAGGTCAAGAATACTAGGGTTTAGCAAGTCTCCTTGGGTTTGAGGTGTTCTACTGACTTTGTCTACTGCTCAGATGGTCTCTCTGAGCCCATCACCCAGTCCATCTCAAAACCTTTTCTCTACCAATATGCTTCCCCAATATGATTAAGAGCTAAGTCCTTGCTGGTAGAGCAGTACTATTCCACAAATATCTAAAGTGAGAGCTAAGGGAACAGATCTGGGCAACAGTTTCACTTGAGAAGTAGTGCAAGACTTGCTTATTCCCACACATCTCCCCAGAAAGAAAAATCACTGTGGTGGCCTCGTTAGCAACTGCTGTAGAGATCTGCTGCCAAGGAAACTATATCCTTTTTGATACTCCAAGCCAGAACTTAATAAAAAATGGAAACAAAAAAGAAGTTCTAAAACATACAGCCTGATTTCTTTCCTGTGCCATAATCTCACTAGGCCCATTATATTGACAGGTCATTTTACTCATGCAATTACACACACAATGAACAGGAGAAAGCAAGAGGGACAGGATCAGGGTGGGGCGGAGTCCACTAATGCAGCAGCTTGTCATTTCCAAAGAGGTGAGCCCCTCACCAGCAGGGATGATGGTGTGTCCACCAGATTGAGAGTTCCATGCACAGGTGGAGATATGGAGGATGTGCTAAGCATCCCTGAGTGCCAAGATGCAGTTCCCCAGACAGCTACACTGTTATATTAAGCAACCTTCTCAATGTTTCCAAGTTTTTTTTCTATAACCTTCCTTTGAGTTTTGCACAACAAAATGTAAATTAATTTGCAGCTCCAACTGAATGACGGAATTATTTTGTTTAGTTTAATTACGAAGCCAGTTTTCCTCTCTCTCGGTTCCCTACCAAGGCCCTTTCAGTAACAAGGGAAATAGTAGAATGTGAAAAGGGCCCACACATGGAGTGAGCCTGAGCTAGTATTGGTTCTACTACTTCTTTGCTCTGGGTCTTGGGGTAAGTCACTCCTAGGCTGAGCACCTTTCTTGCAAAATATCAGTACTCACTACACAAGTTATGTGGGAACATGCTTGGCACATAACACATTTGTCATGGACTGTCAGTCATATTTTGCAGGATCTGCTGCAGAATCTGTGGCCAGCCCTACTCCAAAGCACAGAGTCCTAGAAACTAACTGGAGGGAGTAGGGAAAGTATTAGGAATATATGAACTGAATGGCTCCCTTTCTCACCTCTCTCTTCAGCTACGGCAGACAAGATACTGTCAGCATCTGGGTTCCCACACTAACAGCTGTCTACATGAAACAAGGCAGGAGGCTCATATTAAATAATGAAGATAGAATACATTAATTATACCATGGAAAGTAACTATTATATAAAATATGACTATTATATGATTGTTATTACTTTTACTACATTATTCATACTGACATAAATATAACAGCCCACTAGTCATCAGTGTCATACTGTTTTTATAGAGAAAGAAAACAGAGTTCAAAGCATTTAATGGCCTAATGGCCAAATCTCTAAAACACCAAAATAATGATGGGCTGTGCATGAAAAGAGGCCTGCAGTTTTGCCAATAGGTTGGCTTAATGACTGAGGTATGTTTTAACTTTGACTTCTCATTACACTGACACCTTCCAAGTTTACCGGCTTTGCAACTGGGCAGAACAGGTTGCAGCATATGGGTGTATGAACAGAAGGGTACACGGTAGGTTACCGTGCCCTATGATGTCAAACATGGTATTCCAGACCTACCCCTTGAGCTTCATTTGTTTGACTCTTGAACATATTTTTTTAGAATAGACCAGCTCTGCACACAACAAACCTCATGAGATGTTAACTCATATCATAATTGTAGCAATAATATCTTATATGAAGTGGGTAAGCTTTTAACTCAACATAAAATTAAGAAAATGAAACCCAGGGACACTTTCCCTATGACAAAATTGTTGACATCAATATTGAGTCCAGTGAAATAAAATCCTTGTTCTTTTTGGCACCTTATAATGCCTCTTGTTAGTTGTTAAGTACCCATAGAAGACTAGGCCCGGAAAGAAAAAGGAGGAATAAGAGTAAATTGGTAGAAAACATATAAGGTAAAGACAAGTTTCAACTTCATAATTTTCAAACTTTCTTTCTAGACCTACCAAGCTGGGCGGGCTGATCGCCTGTCCTATGTCTCAGTTTCTTCCTCATGCAAGTCTGACATGATGAGGGTAAGATAAAAACAAACAAAATATGTTTTTGAAACTATCAGGAACAGATTAAGATTTAGCCCTTACAGGCACTTAGAAAATATGTAATACTGATATATGCAAATATGTAAGTGGAACTGAATTTTAGACCCTTGTATATGGCTATTTTAACTATATGTGGACCTGGGAATGAATCTTTCACTCATCAGGAAGCATTTATCGAGGGCCTTCTCTGCATGAAGTTGAGGCTGGTGTCATTATTTACAGACTTTTGCTGGTGTGTTTTTGGTCTTTGTACTTCCTTTGACACCAGTGACAATCTCCATTATTTTGTCACCATTATATTAATGATAATTACTGCATATCTTTGCTGAATTTTCATCTGCTATGAGAAATACAGGAGTCAAAATATGTATTTAAAAGCCTTTACCAGAAGTCTGTATCACTAGGTGCCAAGCAGAACTGCATGCTGGTAGCCCAGCTAGTCTCAGCGTTTCTGTGATGATCATATGAAATCACATGTGCAAAACACTTTGTACCAAAGGATTATACATGCACAAGGTTTTGTTATCAGATTTACTTTCCTAAGTAAATAATATAAAGGGAAATGACCTGATAGCTGATTCTAATACCATGCTCATTTTTTTTTTAGAAACATTCATTGATGTTTTACTTTATAGTATCGAAAATTTACAGGTAGTTTCACTATTTGTTTTACTTTATACTCACCATTTAAGCAGTACTCAAGCTGCTAATGATTCTTATTTAACTTATTATTATGGAAATCTAAAAAAATATGCAGAAGTGGAGAAAACAGTGTCACAAACCTCCACATACCCATGAACCAGTGTTAGCAATTTCCAACATGTGGCCAAGTTTATTTTCACTCCCACCCCCTTTGCCCCAATACATACAGTGGACTTTTTTTTAAAGCAAACACTAAACACTGTATCATTTCATCCTTAAATATTTCAAAATATGTCTCTAAAATATAAGGGCTCTTTCACCATGTATTTATTTTAACACAATCACAATAGATGACCACATTTAAAAGAAGCCTTCAGGAGACAGTTTCCTATTAGGGAAGAATATTGTGCCATGTGTCTTTTTCTAGAATATTCCATGACTCCCCACCACCCTAAGGATGAAATCTCAACCTTAAAATTGTCCTCTAAACAAAATCTCCCCATTGTCCCTCCCATTGTCTGGACACACTTGGTGACACTATTTCATACATCTGAATGCCAGGCCTCCTGCTGCCCTTCCTTCTTGATACTACCCATTTTTCAGGACTTGTCAATCCAACCTTTAGATTTCTACACATCATTGCTGTCTCTAGTGATTGTTTTGTTCTTTAAACACTTGTTACATTTACTCTTCTATTAGAAGGCAGTATTATTAATGGAGTCTGACAAAGCTGTGTCTGGGAATTTCTCCAGGATTTACTTCCTCACTTGGAAGTAATGCCCCTGGGAAAGTCTTCCTTATTGCTAATGTCTTCAGGTGCTAATAGGAACAATTTATATTGTAGTTAAGGACATTAAGTATATATATATATATACATATATGTGTGTGTATTATATACATACATGTGTATATATAACACATATCACACAATATATATATTATATGCATACTCACACATACATACACACATCACACACCTATAAACACAGGCACATTCTTTAGCACCAAAAACAATCAAGGCAGTATTTTTATTGCTGTTTTACCATCTGTATTCAATATCATATTCTGTCTTTCAAAGTCTAGTTTGCTATTATCTCTCCATACCTGATTCTTGGGTGGTTAGTTACCTTTCTTTGTATTCATTTCTAGATGTCAGCTTCTTGAGGTCAGAGCCAGCTTTGACTCTCCTGTAGCAGCTGGCTTCACAGAGGAGATTTGCAAAGATCTTTCTGGAAGACAGCCAGATAGCATGTAGAGACATGGAGAGACCCAGGGTTCTGCCTCCTCCTGGAGCCCCCAGGATTTTATGTTAAATAGGAGAACCTCTCCCCTTGACTTCAGGTTCCCTGCCAGGCTTGCTATGTGAGTGGTATGGGACACTTTAAAGTGAATCTGTAGCTTTCTCCAAAAAGGAAAAACCTTTTATGCAGAAAAAAAAAACAGGTGCTGGGCAACCGGAAAAACAGTCATTTATAACTGAAGTGATTTTCCAGACAGCTGATCCTACCACAGGGCTCGCCATCTTTATCCTGGAAATGTCACCTTTCTTTAGTCTGTAAATATCATGCCATAGAGAACATCTCAGAACTGGCTTTAGGAGGAAACAGCCAATGTTGTATGGCAGTTTAGTGTCAACCAAAGGACAATGCTTCTTTCTTGGGATTAATAAATGGGAAGGGACTGGGCAGGCTGCTCCAGAGAAAGGACAGGCAATACGCCTCCTCCCATCACATTGTGAGTTCTAGCATAAAATAATGAAAGAGTGTCTTTGTCCTCCAAATGCTGGTCTTTCTTGGGCACATTCACTTTTTCACTTTCAAATGTGTGAATTCTTGGAATATGGCTGTAATCTACCATTAACCTGAACCCACGGGTTCTGTCAAGGGCTATGTAAGGCCCTTTTACCTTGCAATATCTCCCTCTTCCAGGCCAAATCTTCTATTTCACCTTTTATAGTTTAGCACTCCACCAAGTAAAGATGTAGTTCAGTTAGCCAACACTTTTTAGAAAATAAATCCCCTCAGTAATGTAAAGGTTACCTTTCTTACTGTGAAACATTCCTTACTGTGAATTGCATAGTCAGATTTCCCTGCATTCAGTACCTGGCTAAGAATAGAAAATGACAATTTCATTGTGAAGGGGAGAATACTTTTTGGCATATGGATCAATTCTAGTAAGGCCTGGTCTGAGAAGGGGGTTTATATGATAGAATTTGTGTAGCTGAAAGATAGTACTAAAGACTGCTGGTGAGTGTGGGTGGAGAGAGGCCTTTGGGAGGGAATAGAAAGCCCAGAAGAGTGAGAGGGAATCAGAGGAAGAAGTGGAAAGTATGCAGGATAAACTTCCATGTGGTACTTTTGCTGGCACTGCACATACGGAAGCAGTATGAGTGGTAGTTTAGAGCACAGACCCTTTAGACAAGGTTTGTGAACCAATCCTGGCACCCCTACTTGTCAGCTCTGTGACTTTTGACAGTTTACTTAGCTTTTTTAAGCTTCAGTTTCCTTATCTGTAAAATGAAGATGAAAAAGTGTTCATAGGTTATGGAGCTGTGTTGAGGAGACTGGGCATTTTAGGTCATGCATTAAAGGAGATAATGCCTGTGAGACATTTAGCACGGTGTCTGGCATACATTATACACCCACTAAATACTAAGTATCGCTAAATAAATGCTTTTCCTGAAAGCAGGGAAATGATGATTATTATCAGAACTTCTTCTGATTTATCAACTTCCCATCATATGTGATCTCACTGTCTTTTTTTGTTTAAGAGTCAGTGTTAAAAAATCTATGCCTAATAAAAAAGCACTTATCTGATAAGTCTCCTAAGCTAGCACTTGACAGAACATTCAATACTCTATAGAAACTGCTCTAGGTCTTTATATACTCACAAATGCACACACACATACACATATACATATAAAACATATGGTCACACATTTAATTTTCACAAAAGCCCATTTTCCAGGTGGGCACTCCAAGGTACAGAGAAATTGTGTAACATGTCCAAGGTTCTTCAGTTATTATGGTGAGATCAATCTGTGACCTAGGGTGCTGGGAGTCCAGAGCCTACACTCAACACTGTAAGGCCTACAATGCAGTCCTAGATGTAGCAAGTGAGAAGCAGAACTGGAGCCCAATCCAGTTTTCTTAATTTCTTTCCAAATAGGATTCTTTCCTTACTAATTTACAGCTTTCCTGCATGAAGACTGAATAGCTTACCATGGGAGGGAGGATTAAACTAAGTATTCAGAGGCCTGGACTCCAGCAGACTGCTGTCACGTACTACCCATATGACTTAGAGTAGGGACCGAATAGTGATTTAGTACTTAAAGCTTTAGTTTTATCACATGCTATTTGACTATGGCAGTTGGACCATAGAACAACATTCTGGGTTATTGCAAAAGTCATTTGAAATAGTGGAAAATTTCTTTGAAAATCAGCAGTAAGATATTATTCTGCCAATCGTCTACAGTCACACACCTGATTAATAGTATAATAATTATCCAAAGCTATTTTTTTAAACTAACAAGTCCCAGATCCCAACCTTTGAGAATCCAACCCAGTTGGTCTAGATGGGTTTATGGAATACAATTTTTAAACCTCAGGTATTTCTGATTGGAGATGATAATAAACCTCCAGCCTATGCCACAAAGTGTCACCCTGGATTACAGATTATCTTGAGTATTTTCCACCTATATTTTCTTGAGCTTGATATTTATCTTCTGCAAGACTTATTTCCTTAAAAAAAGTTACATTTTCTTACTTTTTTCTTTGTAAAATCTGCAGAACCAGATCAGGACTAGGTAGAATAGTTGGCTGAGTTATATTTATTGACTTGATTGAAACCTGTTATAAGTAGATCTACAGCATACTTTTATAAAACAATTTTGAAAAGAAACAGAATTAAAGTTGCAACGAGAACTCTTTATTGATGCTGAGGAATTATGTACCTGAAAGGCACCCCTAAGGCATAAGTGCAGATTAAATGACCTTTTAAGGTACTGACCCTTTAGAAAGGTTAGTCTTGATTCAAAGGCCAAATCTAGACAAGCAAATCATTTTGGAGAAAGTAAAATAGTTGAATGCAGCCAGTAAACTGAATATTTAGTGAACTATCCTTTAAATGAAGTATTATTCTTAGTGTTTCATTAGGGGCTTAAAATATGACCCCTTGTTTTACAGAGGTGTGGTAGCAGGGACCACAGATTGTAACTGAACTTGGACTGAATCCCAGCACCATGATTTAATAACTGTACAGATGTCAGCAAAGTTCTGCTTTCTTTCAGCCTATGTTTTCTCATCTGTGCAACTGAAAGTACAGATAAAAATGAGGAACAAACACATGCAAAGCACATGTGCAGGTACAAAGTCACCATGGGATAAAAGGCAGCTATTATTATTTTTTAGACAAAATGAATTCACCCAGAACTGTCTGTTTTCTCCATTTCCCCTGATGGTTGGAAGAAATTAATGCAGTTTGTGAAGCAGTGGAGGAGTGCATAAAGCACTGGTAAAGACTGACTTAATAAATGTGATTATATCCAGAATGTGTTTCTGAAAATCCCTGATTTCTTTGTGAATATCTGTTATCTTTCTGCTTAAAAACAAGGGGCACAACACTTCTTGTAGCATTTTGGCTGCTTGTTTTAGAAGGAGACATTGATAAATTGGAGAGGATCCAAAAATGATAAAAGGATTAGAGGATATGACCTACAGAGAAAGATTATTAAAAGAACTTCATACATGCAGCCTAGAGCAATGATGACAGAAGGTGGGGAATATGATAACTGCCCGTAAATAATAAGAATAGGTAAGGAATAAGGACAAGAATTATTTCAGGTGATTAGAGCTTGGGCAAACAAGGATCCATGTCCTTAAACCAGAAAAGTACTTGGGTGATGTATTCTTAGAAGAAAAAACATTCAACAGGGAAGTCCATTAACACCTTGATTACTGCATTTGAGAAGTAATTCTATGCAGCTCTTTATGCAGCTTTTTAGGTGGTATCTCCACAGGATGATTCTTCCGAAGACTGAAGCCTGAGGTATGAGAAAGGAAAGTGTGTCCTGGCTGCCTGTGTTGTTTCTTTCTTTGGGGAAGGGGTGGGGTACTAAGCTGTTAGGCAATGCACAAATCTTCAAATGGCAGGGGGATGGGGGGGGGGCTTACATTTCATTCTTTTCCCTAGTGTAGTGACTGGGTTGATGACCTCCAAAATGATATATCCTCTTCCTAAATCCCAGAACCTGTAAATGTGACCTTATTTGGAGAAAGGGTCTTTGCTGGTGTAATTAAGTTAAGGATCTTGAAATGAGGAGCTCTTCTCATCCTGAATGAGGCCCTAACCCCAATAACTAATGCTTTATAAAATGCAGAAGAGAAGACACAGGTATATGAAGAGAAGGAGGCACTGTGACAATGGAGAAAGAGATTGGAGGGGAGGATTCCCAAAGGATTGTTGGGAGCAGCCAGAAGCCGGAAGAGACAAGGAAAGATGACTCCTGCCCCGAAGAATCTTCAGAGAGAACATGGCCTTCCCAAGCCTTGATTGCACGCTTTTGGCCTTCAAAACAGTGAGAGGATACATTTATGTTGTTTTAAGCCAAGCTCATGGTAATTTGTTATGGAAGTCCTAGGAAACTAATAGAATATGAATGTTATTTTTTTTTCCATATAGAATTCCCAGAACCTCTCAGTATCAGCTACCAAAAAAAAGCTCATAATTAATTCATGGAAAAGAGTCTTGTATGGTTCCTTGTGGTTCAAATATTGGTATTCATTGAGTAATTCTTAAAGTTATTAGTTCAGTATGGGAAATGGAGCTAGAGAAATGCTGGAGTAGAATAGAGGCCTGCGATGCTATCTACTGAGGGGCTGGCTATGGCAGTGCACTAAAGGGCTGAAGCCCTAATATAAAGAAAATACTCAAGACAGGCTTAAGAAAGAGGATAAGAAATGAAGCTGATAAGATATTCCCTAATAATAATAATGCAATTAACATTATTCCCATTTGAAGGTAAGGACAGTAAGGTTTAGAGGGAGAAGTCATTTACCCAAATTTCCACAAATAAAGAGATCTCAGATATGTCTGGTTCCATAGAATATCCAGTTCTGCCTAAGGTCACATAGGTAGTGAAATTCAGAAATGGGATTAATCCATATTCTGGCCATTTGCAAAGCAACTTCACTTCAAATAACAAAACAGTGGTGAGAGAGTATAGAAACACTGGGGTGGGTGATATGAATTATGCTGCCTAGAGAAGAAGGTAGCAAGCTCTGCACCAGAGGCAATAGCTTCAGGCATAAGAAGAAGAATACTCAGATGTGGACACTGAAGAAAGGACTCTGCGATGGGTTTCTGAATGCAGAGAAGCAGAGCCAGAGGAAAGCATAGGGGCCACTGAATTCAGCCTTCATTTACAGGTGCACTATTGCCTCCAATATCCAGTGAGACTCTTTAGATAGTTGATTCTCACTTAGATGGCCTTTGAGGATTATAGCCTCATCATGCATATTTTTTGTCCCAGGGTGCTGCTAAACCAACACTGGCCATGCCACTGATGACCGTGCAAAGTGTTTTTAGCATCATTCCAGAATGCAACATAACTGGCATAGTAAATGTACTGACAATGGAAAGAAAAGGCACAGAATTCACATCAACAACACATTGGTTTGTGATTGTCTTTTCACTTTTGGGCATAGAGTCAGGCAATAGAAGTGTGCAGTGTAGACTCACCCATATAAATAGAAATTGCAGGCAATGTGATTCTGTGATAAATGACAGTTGCCAAATGAGTGATTCCATCAATCAATGCTATGGTGACTCAAAGGACTGGTGTGGACAGTGAGATTAGATCACTGGGATTCAGTCTTAGCTTTCTCATCTCATACTTGTTGTGTGACCTTAGGTATGTTATTAAAATTTCTGTTTCTAAAATTTCTCATCTGCTAAATGTAAATCGTAAAATAACCCATCTGACCTATAGAAATGTTGGGAAGGTTGAAATGCTGCATACAGCGAAAGTAGAACTACCCTCTGCAGATGGTAGCTGCACAACTGATGAGTCGATGGAGTTGTTCTATCATCAGTGTCACTTCTGTGAAGTCTGTCTCCTTTCCACTATTTTTTTTTATATTATATTATTGTAGAGGTCTCAAAGAAGACTGCCTTAGGGGGCTCATTTATCATAAATCAAAAATCCCGAGATTTACATTATTTTCTTAAAGTCTGTATCATCGAGACATCCAAACACCATTTTGAAGTCGTCTTGAGAGAGGATTATATTTTGGATCAATCATCAGAGGACCAAAAATGTCAAGTTATTTTCAGATCATGTGAGGGGTCTGACTACACTTGTAAGCTTCCCTTTTTGTGATCAATGGTTTGGTCCACAGGCGACTCATGTGGCTTAGGGGAACAATCTGGCCACAAGGTATAATAACATGGGGTGGAGTCATTCTCTGAGGTCTCTGACCCACAAAGGGAAAGAGCAGCAGGGACAGGCTCCTGCTCAGAAGTACACCTTGTCAGGCTGACCCAGGTCCTGAGTCTCATCCTGATCCCTGCACAGCTTTCCTCTCAGAAAGCTATCAGGCCTGTGCGTGAAACCTTGAGGTGGGGAGATGCATGCCTGGCATGGGGTCCTGCTCCTGCTAAGGATGATTTTGAAAAAACTCAGTGACATAAATGCCATCTCCTCGCAGTACTAGCACTCAGGTTCTGACCTACCACCCTTCTTGTCTTCACACATTTGGAGCAATCAGTCCATGTCTCTCCCAGGCTTCCTTTCTTCAGATTGTCACTTCCTGGTTCTTCTTTGCATCCTTACATTAAAAGCTTGGTTCTCCTGGTATCTTGGACTCTACAATCTAAACGTGTTGCAGTTTGTCTGAGTGTGTGGCATGAAGAAGTAAGTTTCACACATTTAGGTACATTCTGAGCAGTACCCCCCCCCTTTCTAAATATTCCATTTCTGTTAATGCATGCATACTCAAAACCTCAACGTCTCAGTTGAATTCACAGTTTCAGAATGTATTATTAGCTCATATTCTAGGAGCAATTAGCTATTTCTCATTCATTCTCCACATGCCGCTCTGGACTCATGCTCTGACAAATCCCAAAGCAAACTGTATTTGGCAGAATCTGACAGCACTGGTTGTCTCTATGCTGGGGTCTCCTAATAAGATCCATTACTGGATTTTAAGCCTCTTGAGTAGAGGTAATCAGATCAGATTCAGAAATACTCACTGAACACATATCATGCATGTACAAGGCACATCCACATATATTACTTCATATTCCCCTCAATGAAAATGAAAAACTGGGCCTCAAACATGTTCAGTGTCTTTCATCACTGTGAGCAAGAGACAGTGCCAGAACCTGAATGCATGTCTTCCGTTCCAAGCACAGTGCCTTTGCACAGTCATTAAACTGTCCTATTGGCAAATTTATTAATTTTCTTTAATTTTGAAACATTTCAAACAGAAAGTATAGAGAATAACATAATATACACCTGTGTCCTAAAACATCAAATTTATCAAATCATATTATCTTGCCAGATTTTCCTCAAGCTCTAAAAAATATGGGACTGTTAACTTTTGGGGGCAGGGGAACACTGATACACTTAATTTCAATAATTGTTATTGATTCTTCAAGACTTTCTATTTCTTCTTGAGTCAGTTTGGCTTATTGATACGTTTTCAGAAAATTATCCATTTCATTTAAGTTTTTAAATTCAGGTGCATAATGTTTTTCGTACTATTCTCGTAATATTTAAAGCCCTTCTATGCTCTTTGTAATTATGTCCTGTTAATTTATGTCAATATTATGTATTTTTAACTTTTTTTTCCTTTTCCCACATTTCACCACTCTTAAAGGTAGAGCTTTGAAGTTTATTGATATGCTCAGTGGTTTCTTAGATTCTACTTAATTACTCTTTCTCTCTAGCTCGCTTAGTTTGCCTTCTTAGTATTCTTTGTTAAAAGAGTTAAATGCTCAAGTGTTTTTTTTTACACTCGCTCATTTTAAATAACATATTGGACTTGCATTGTCACTCATTTCTAAGTATTTTGTAATTTTCATTTCCTTTTATCCCATAAATTATTTGAGAATTCATTTTTAAGTATCCAAACACATGCTTTGTTCAAAGTGCACTTTCTGTTTATAATAATTAAGTTGCCTTTTAGACAGAGAATGTAACTTGCATATCATTGATTCTTTGAAAATGTTTTTTAAATTGAAATGTAGTTGACATGCAATATGATGTTAGATTCAGGTATACAACATAGTTTCAAAATTTATATGTATTACAAAATGATCACTTTGATAAATGTAACTACCATCTGTCACCATTCAAAATTGTGAATGTATTATTAACTATATTGCTTGTGCTTTTTATTGTATCTCCCTTATTTCATAAAGAAAGTTTGTATCTTTTAATCCCCTTCTCTTATTTGAGCCTTTTTTATGACTAAATGATTTTTCAAATATTTTATACTTTTTCTGCCACTTATAGATACATACCCATATACATATCTATCTCATTAACTTTGCTGATTCTTAAACTTTATTTTTCAAATTAACATAGTATAAATTTGACATTTTTGGTGTTCTATTCTATGATTTAAATAATGTGTAGATCCATGTTGCCACCACCACAATCAGAATGCAAAATAGTTATATTACTCCAAAACCTCCTTTGTGCTATCCCTTTGTAATCATGTCTTCTGTATATTTGTAACTCCTGGTAGCCACTGCTCTGTTCTCTGTCACTATAGTCCTTCTACTAGAGGTTGTCACATAAATGGAATCATACAGTAAAGCCTTTTGAGATTGGCTTATTTTATTCAATATGATGCCTTTGAGATGGGTCTAAGCTGTTAAATACATCAATAGTTTGTTCTTTTTCAGTGATACCACCTTTTCTTTGTCCATTAACTTGTTGAAGGGCATTTGAATTGTTTCCAGTTTTTGGTGATTATGATTAATGATGTTATAAACATTCATGCAGTGTTTTTATTTCTCTAGGTTAAATATTCTGGAATAGATAACTTGGATCATATAGTAAATATAAGTTTAACTTTAAAGAAACTGCCATGGTTTTCCAGAGTTCTATACCAGTTTGCATTCCCACCAGCAATGTATGACAGTTGCTAGTCTCTTCATATCTTTCTAGCTCATGTTGTTATCTGTATTTTTATTTAAGCCATCCTAATAGATATGCAGTAGTATCTCATCTTGTATTAGTTTACATTTCTCTAAGAACTATTGATATTGACATCTTTTTATGTTGTTATTTGCCTTTTATATATACTCCTTGGTGAAGAGTCTGTTTAAAACTTTTACCCAGTTTTTATTTGGGTTGTTTATTTTCTTACTGTCAAGTATGGAGAGTTCTTTCTATATTCTGGATACAAGTCTTTTGTGCATATGAGATTTGCAAATGTATTCTCCTAGTCTTTACATTGTTTTCTCATTCTCTTATGAGTGTTTTTTTCAAAGCAAAAGTTTTAAATGGAATAAAATTCACTTTATCATTTTTTTTTATGGAATGTGCTTTTGGCATCATGGTTAAGAACCTTTGCCTATCTTAATGTCATGAAGGTTTTCTCTCTAGCTCCTCTTTCATATAATTTGTTATAACATTTTCTTCCTATCCTGAATGCTGAGTGGTGTCCTCAGTGCTATTTTCCAAACCACTGACTTTCTCTTCTACTCTGTCTAGGCTACAGTTCTCACATCAGTTGTATTTAAATGACTATGCTTTTCCATTTTCAAACTTACTGTTCTTTCCCTATACCTCTGAACTTATTTTCTTTTATATTTTTTTAATCAAATAAATGATGTATTGTCATTATCTCTTGATTATCTTCAGCATACTAAAAACAGACGAACAGCAGACTGAAAAACTTAGGTGTTTGTTATATAGTAAAATGCATTTAAACTAGATTGAATATTTTTGTAATGTTAATTGTTCTGGCTGGCATACTTACACTTGAATTTTTAACTTCTTTTTGGAATTTGGTTTTGTATGCTCATTTTGAGTGAATGTTTAGGTTTGTTTCAGATTTGTTTTGTGTGATACAATCGTTTCAAGTTTCAGGTTATTTAGGTACATTTATACTTAAGTTCTTTACCTTCTTCAGTGGTGTTGGTTATATTGCAAATCTACTCATGGCACCCAAAGTTAAGCTCAATTCATTTTGGCTTCATGAGGCTATTCCTTTCTCCCATCTTCCTAGTCCTATAGCTTTCATCAAAAGAATAATTCAGTGAAGCTCTTTGGAAATTGATGTTTGAATCTCTTTCTGAAGAAGGAGATATCAGCATAGTCCTAGCTTCCAGCACTAAAAATGGGCTCAGATCCAATCCTGAGTGGAGCACTTCTCATCCCTTTTAACCATGGTAACTGAACTCATGAAAGTTTGCTTCTGTCATCAGAACTAGCAGGCCTGAGGTGGTATTTGGCTAATAGCTTTTCTCTTTTCTGTTATGCATTCTCTCTGTAAGCTCACTACAATTGCCTGTGCATGGAGTTGAGGAGGACTACAAAGAGTGAACTTGAGGAACCATCATGGATATAAATATTTTGTCCTTGCCACATATTCCTATACAGTTCTGAATGAAAACTTGGTTTGAGGAAATGTTTCACCAGTGACAGATCCTGGGCCATCCTATTCAGACATTCTGGAACAAGTTTTCTAACCATCACATGGAATACTGAACCATTGTGAATATCACAAGTATAAGTTCCTGCATCACTTCCTCTGTTGGAACACAAAGCCCTCTTGCTTCCCTTCCCACGACCTCTCTTCCTGACTCACTCAAATATTCCATTGCAGACAGAAAGATGACAAGTCAGCTGACATAGTGGCTCTTACTTTGAGCAGTTTCTAAGCAATATCATCTTGCTACCCTTCTACTTTCAGTGAAATTATAGGGTGCTTTTTTCTTTATGGAAGAATGGAACACAGCTCCTACACCAGGGGTCCTGAATTCATTCCATATCTACCTCATGAGCCTCAGTTTTAATGCAATTATTATAGAAGATGTCAGTTCAGGTATTCACAGCTTCACTATGTTGGTTCATCTTGGCATGCCAGAAAAATGAGAAATGGAGTTATAATCCCTTTTCTCATAGGTAATTTATGTGTGTGTCTATATGAAAGTATACATTTATATGTGTGTGTGTGTGTTCTCATAAAATATGTGCATATGATCTAATTTGAAGTGCATCCTGAGTAAATAAGAGCAATATTTAAAGAAATGTATGGTGAATTCTGAACTGGGGGTTGACACATTTTCATTACCTATGTATACCTGGCAAATGAAATGACCTGCTAAGCAGCTGCTGAAAATTCAATGAGGTACCTGCAAAGAGCAAGCATTCCATGTGAAAAATGGACAAGTTTGCTGAACATCTTGGACTGGAATCACACAGAATGGACAAAAAAGGAGAAGTTTCCTCAATCCCATGAATCTTTGAAGCTACTGGAAATGCTGGCATATTTAGTTGCTGTCACCACTTCACCAATTCAAACCAAATTTTCTTTCTATTCCCAGTCCACAGAAAAAGTAATACCTAATTTACATTCATCCTGAGAGTCCCATTAGTCCCTTTCCTTAATCCCTATCTAATGCACAGGATTGAGGTATGTGTGCATATAAAGCAGCAATTTCCAACATGGAACACACACATCCAAGGTGGAGTGAGGTGACTATCCAATGAGGAGTGAGAGGAAACTATGTAAACTGTCCTTACCATTTTTGCCTTATTCTTTGCATCTCTATGTTTGTGAACATTTTTTATGTTTGTGACATATTAGTGTAATTGTAAGTGATATCATTATAAACAATAATGTAGATTTTATATTATATATTACCACAAAAATAAAGTGGTAAACATATAATAAATTACAGATATGTTATAAATGTTTTCTCAAGGTATTATTGATATACACTCTTACGAAGGTTTCACATGAAAAATCAATGTGGTTACTTCATTTACCCATATTATCAAGTCCCCACCCATACCCCAATGCAGTCACTGTCCATCAGTGTAGTAAGATGCCACAGGTTCACTGTCTTCTCTGTGCTACACTGTTTCCCTGTGATTAAACCATGTGTACTAAACATAATACCCCTTAATCCCCTTCTCCCTCCCCCCCATCTGCCCTCCCACGCCCCTCCCATTTGGTACCCACTAGTTCCTTCTTGGAGTCTCTGAGTCTGCTGCTATTTTGTTCCTTCAGTTTTGCTTCATTGTTATACTCCACAAATGAGGGAAATCATTTGGCACTTGTCTTTCTCCACCTGACTTATTTCACTGAGCATAATATCCTCCAGCTCCATCCATGTTGTTACAAATGGTACGATTTGTTTCTTTCTTATGGATGAATAGTATTCCACTGTGTATATGTACCACATCTTCTTTATTCATTCATCCACTGATGGACACTTAGGTTGCTTCCATATCTTGGCTATTGTAAAAAGTTCTGCAATAAACATAGGGGTGCATATGTCTTTTTGAATCTGAGAAGTTGTATTCTTTGGGCAAATTCCAAGGAGTGGGATTCCCGGGTCAAATGATGTTTCTATTTTTAATTTTTTGAGGAACCTCCATATTGCTTTCCACAATGGTTGAACTAGCTTACATTCCCACCAGCAGTGTAGGAGAGTTCCCCTTTCTCTGCATCCTCGCCAGCATCTGTTATTCTTAGTCTTTTTGATGTTGGCCATCCTTACTGGTGTGAGGTGATATCTCATTGTGGTTTAAATTTGCATTTCCCTGATGATTAGTGATGTGGAGCATTTTTCCATGTGTCTGTTGGCCATCTGAATTTTTTCTCTGAACTGTCTCTTCATATCCTCTGCCCATTTTTTAATCGGGTTATTTGCTTCTTGGGTCTTGAAGCGCGTAAACTCTTTATATATTTTGGATATTAACCCCTTCTTGGATATGTCATGTACAAATATATTCTCCCATACTGTAGGATGCCTTTTTGTTCTGTTGATGGTGTCCTTTGCTGTACAGAAACTTTTTAGTTTGATGTAGTCCCATGAGTTCATTTTTGCTTTTTTTTCCCTTGCTTGAGGAGATGCCTCCAGGAAGAAGTTGCTCATGTTTATATTTAGGAGATTTTTGCCTATGTTGTCTTCTGAGAGTTTTATGTTTTCATGACTTACATTCAGGTCCTTCTTCCATTTCGAGTTTGCTTTTGTGTAAACTCGAAATCCAGTTTCATTCTCTTGCATGTAGCTGTCCAGTTTTGCCAACACCAGCTGTTGAAGAGGTTGTCATTTCCCCATTGTATGTCCATGGCTCCTTATCATATATTAATTGATCATATATGGCTGGGTTTATATCAGGGCTCTCTAGTCTGTTCCATTGGTCTATGGGTCTGTTCTTGTGCCAGTACCAAATTGTCTTGATTACTGTGGCTTTGTAGCAAAGCTTGAAGTTGGGGAGCATAATACCCCCAGCTTTATTCTTTCTTCTCAGTATTGCTTTGGCTATTCAGGATTTTTTGTGGTTCCATATGAATTTTAGAATGATTTTATCTAGTTCGTTGAAGAATGCTGTTGATATTTTGATAGGAATTGCATTGAATCTGTAGATTGCTTTATGCATGATGGCCATTTTAACAATATTAATTCTTCCTATCCATGAGCATGGGAGGTGTTTCCATTTATTGGTATCCTCTTTAATTTCTCTCATGAGTGTCTTGTAGTTTTTAGAGTATAGGTCTTTTACTTCCTTGGTTAGGTTTATTCCTAGGTAGTTTATTCTTTTTGATGTAACTGTGAAAGGAATTGTTTTCCTGATTTCTCTCCTTTGTAGTTCATTGTTAGTGTATACGAATGCCACAGATTTCTGCATATTAATTGTGTATCCCACAACTTTGCTGAATTCAGATATTGGATCTAGTAATTTTGGAGTGAATTCTTTATGTTTTTTTATGTACAATATCATATTATCTGCAAAAGGGACAGTTTAACTTCTTCTCTGCCAATCTGGATGCCTTTTATTTCTTTGTGTTGTCTGATTGCCATGGATAGGACCTCCAGTACTGTGTTGAATAGAAGTGGGAGAGTGGGCATTCTTGTCTTGTTCCCAATCTTAAAGGAAAAGCTTTCAGCTTCTTACTGTTAAGTATAATGTTGGCTGTGGGTTTGTCATATATGGCCTTTATTATGTTGAGGTACTTGCTCTCTGTACCCATTTTGGTGTGAGTTTTTATCATGAATGGCTGTTAAATTTTGTCAAATGCTTTTTCAGCATCTATGGAGATGATCATATGATTTTTGTCCATCTTTTTGTTGATGTGGCGGATGATGTTGATGGATTTTCGAATGTTGTACCATCTTTGCATCTCTGGGATGAATCACATTTGATCATGATGGATGATCTTTTTGGTGTATTTTTGAATTTTGTTTGCTATTATTTTGTTGAGTATTTTTGCATCTATGTTCATCAGGGATATTGGTCTGTAATTTTCTTTTCTTGTGGTGTCTTTGCCTGGTTTTGGTATTAGAGTGTTGCTGGCCTCACAGAATGAGTTTGGAAATATTCCCTCTTCTTCTACTCCTAGGAAGACTTTAAGGAGTATGGGTATTATGTCTTCACTAAATGTTTGATAAAATTCAGCAGTGAAGCCATCTGGTCCAGACATTTGTTCTTAGGTAGGATTTTGATTATCTAAGAACAAAATGCCTTAGGTAGGATTGGTCCAGTTCAATTTCATTGCTGGTAATTGGTCTGTTCAGATTTTCAGTTTCTTCTTGGTTCAGCCTTGAAAGGTTGTATTTTTCTAGAAAGTTGTCCATTTCTTCTAGCTTATCCAGTTTGTTACCATATAATTTTGCATAGTATTCTCTCATAATTCTTTGTATTTCTGTGGTATCCATAGTGATTTTTCCTTTCTCATTTCTGATTCTGTTTACATGCATAAATCTCTTTTTTTCTTGGTAATTCTGGCTAAGGGTTTATCTATTTTGTTTATTTTCTCAAAGTACCAGCTCCTGCTTTCATTGATTCTTTTCTATTGTTTTATTCATCTCGATTTTATTTATTTATACTCTAATCTTTATTATGTTCCTCATTCTACTGACTTTGGGACTCATTTGTTCTTCTTTTTCTAGTTTCTTTAATTGTGAGTTTAGACTGCTCATATGAGATTGTTCTTCGTTCCTGAGGTAGGCCTGAATTGCAATATACTTTCCTCTTAGCAGCGCCTTCGCTGCATCACACAGATTTTGCGGTGTTGAATTATTGTTGTCATTTGTCTCCATATATTGCTTGGTCTCTGTTTTTATTTGGTCCTTGATCCATTGGGTATTTAGGAGCATGTTGTGAAGCCTCCCTGTGTTTGTGGGGTTTTTCATTTTCTTTACATTATTCATTACTATTTTCATACCTTTTGTGGTCTGAGAATCTGGTTGGTACAATTTCAATCTTTTTGAATTTACTGAGGCTCTTTTTGTGGCCTTAGTATGTGGTCTATTCTGGAAAATGTTCCATGTGCACTTGATAAGAATGTGTATTCTGCTGCTTTTGTGTGTAGAGTTTTGTAGATTTCTGTTAGGTCCATCTGTTCTATTGTGTTGTTCAGTGCCTCTGTCTCCTTACTTATTCTCTGCCTGGTTGATCTGTCCTTCAGAGTGAGTGGAATGTTGAAGTCTCCTAGAATGAATGCACTGCATTCTATTTCTCCTTTTAATTCTGTTACTATTTGTTTCACATATGTAGGTGCTCCTTTGTTGGGCATATAGATGTTTATAATGTTTATATCTTTTTTTTGGATTGACCCTTTTATCATTATGTAATGTCCTTCTTTGTCTCTTGTGACTTTCTTTGTTTTAAAGTCTATTTTGTCTGAGATACAAGTACTGCAACTCTTGCTTTTTTCTCCCTATTAGTTGCATAAAATATCTTTTTTCATCCCTTCACTTTTAGTCTGTGTATGTCTTTGGGTTTGAAGTGAGTCTCTTGTAGGCAGCATATAGATGGGTATTGTTTTTTATCCATTCAGACACTCTATGTCTTTTGATTGGTGCATTCAGTCCATTTACATTTAGGATGATTATCGATAGGTATGTACTTATTGCCATTGCAGGCTTTAGATTCATGGTTACCTAAGGTTCAAGTTTAACTTCCTTTCTATCTAACAGTCTAACTTAACTCACTTAATATGCTGTTACAAACACAATCTAAAGGTTCTTTTTTTTTTTCTTCCTCCTTTTTCTTTCTCCTCCATTCTTTATATATTAGGTATGATATTCTGTACTCTTTGTCTAGCCCTTGATTGGCTTTGGGATAGTTAATTCAGTTTTGCATTTGCTTAGTAATTAGCTTTTCTACTTTCTTTACTGTGGTTTTATAACCTCTGGTGACAACTATTAAACCTTAGACACACTTCCATCTATAGCAGACCCTCCAAAATACACTGTAGAAATGGTTTGTGAGAGGTAAATTCTCTCAGCTTTTGCTTCTCTGGGAATTGTTTAATCCCTACTTCAAATTTAAATAATCTTGTTGGATAAAGTATTTTTGGTTCAATGCCCTTCTGCTTTATTGCATTAAATACATCTTGCCACTCCCTTTTTGCCTGTAAGGTTTCTGTTGAGAAGTCTGATGATAACCTGATGGGATTTCCTTAGTATGTGGTCTTATTTCTCTCTCTGGCTGGTTTTAATAGTCTGTCCTTATCCTTGATCTTTGCCATTTTAATTACTATATTAAATTCTGGGTTATCCAATTTGTTACGATATAATTTTTCATTGTCTGGTGTTGTCTTCCTTGTGTCCCTTGTGTTGGGAGATCTGTGCATCTCCATAGTCTGAGAAATTATCTCCTTCTGCAGATTGGGGAAGTTTTCAGCAATTACCTCCTCAAAGACACTTTCTATCCCTTTTTCTCTCTCTTCTTCTTCTGGTACCTTTATTATGTGAATATTGTTCCATTTGGATTGGTCACACAGTTCTCTCAATATTCTTTCACTCTTAGAGATCCTTTTTTCTCTCTGTACTTCAGCTTCTTTGTATTCCTCTTCTCTAGTTTCTATTTCATTTATCGTGTCCTCCACTGTATCCAATCTGCTTTTAATACCCTCTACTGTGCTCGTCAATGATTGGATCTCTGAGTGGAATTCATTCTTGAGTTCTTGAATATATTACTGTACCTCCATGAGCATGTTAATGATTTTTATTTTGAACTCCTTTTAAGGAAGATTCATGAGGTTGATGTCATTTAAATCTTTCTCAGGAGTTGTATTAATAATTGTACTCTGAACCAGGTTCCTTTGGCATTTCATATTTGTATATGGCACCCTCTAGTGCCCTGAAGCTCTACTCCCTGGAGCTGCTCAGCCACTGAAGCAATGTCGGGGGTCACAGGGAAGTGGTATTGTTGCCTGGTTGGAGGAAAGAGCTATTCTTGCTTCCTGGCTTCTATGCCTGTCTCCACTGCCTGAACCAGTGGGCCAAGAACACAGGTATAAGCCTCTATGCTTTGCATTTGTAGTTGCTGTAGACAGATCTCCCCTCTGGCTGGCCTAACATCAGGGTGGAGTATGCCGGTTTGCGAGTCAGGTGGGGCTGGCCAGGAGAAAGGCACAGTAGGCTGCATATCACAGAGGGTGTCCTTGGAGCTGTGTAGGCAGCCAGGGAGCTGGAGCACCTGAAGATCATCTAAGGAGGAAGATTTCTTTTTCCTCATTAAATATGACAGTCTATATGGCAAAGCTCCCAACCTGCTGGGCAGAGTGCATCCGGACAGTTTTATCTACCTGTCCTCTCTCCTGAGCAGTAAGCTCTGTGCAATCCTTGCCCATTTAGCAGCCCTCTTGCTAAGGGCTTCCTTGTTAGGAAGTCTCTCAGACTGCCCGCTTTTCTTTGGTTCCAGAGCAGCTGGATATGGATCCCTGCTTTCCACAAGTGGCTGGAATCTGTTTTTCTGGAATTCTGCCTGTCTTAGCTTTCCAACCCTGTAATCATGAGAGTATCAGGCAAGCACCATGAAATGTAGGTTTGTGCTCCCATAGCAGATCTCCAGAGTTAGGTATTCAGCAGTCCCAGGCCTCCACTCCCTCCCTGCTCCATTTCTCTTCCTCCCGCTGGTGAGCTGGGATGCGGAAAGGGCTTGGGTCCTGCCGGCCACAGCTTTGGCACGTTACCCTGCTCTGTGAGGTCTGCTCTTTCTCCAGGTGTATGCAGTCTGGCACAGTCCTCTTTCTTATTGTTCTTTCAGGATTAATTGTATTAATTATATTTTCGTATTATGTGCAGTTTTAGGAGGAATCCTGTGTCTCACCTCTCACACTGTCATCTTTCATGCAGATATGTTATAAATGTTATAAATATTAGGAGTACCTGTTCATTTTCTTAAATTATAGGAAAGTCCAGTTCCAAATTTTTACAGAACATTGTTCTAGAGCAGGTCTTCTCACATTTAATATGCACTTAAACTATCTGTGGATTTTGTAAAATGCACATTGAGATTCAGGAGGTCTGGGATGGGGTTAGAAAATTTGCATTTCTAACAAACTCCCGGGTGATGCTGATGCTATTAGTCTTTGGATTACAGTTAGAATACCAAAGCACAGGTCTGAGTTAATGGCCCCTTGAAAGTATCCCCTTTCCCAAATATTTTTCCCTCTGGGGCAATAGAGATACATGGGAATTCCTCCTGTATTAAAAAATTTTTTTAGGGCAAAGGTATTTTTTTTTTGTTTGTCTGTTTTGTTTTAATTCAAGTCTTCTTGTATAAGTAGCAATATGTAGGGGTATTGAAGTTAGGATCCTCTGAAAAAAAACTCTGAAAGATCAGCACACTTCAGATTTACTGGGGAGTGCTTTCAGGAGATACAGCTGTGAAAAACATACATCAGTCAGTCATTAGATGTGTTTCTGAGCAGAGAGTATGCCCTTGTGTGAGATAGCTCTCCGGCAGGGGGAAATTCCAAGAGAGCAGCTAGGCTGAGATCTGTCATTGGCCTACATTCTCACCAGCTGGAGGAATGAATGCCTGTCTTAAAGTGTATGAATCTGAGCTGCACACCACAGCATCCACTATAATTTACCCTAATTAACCCTTATTAAATTTAGATACACTTTGTATGATAAGCTCCTCTGGGATTCTGATGGGCCTCTTTTCCTGTGGTATTATAAGATGAAGTTTAGTGGGATGAACTAGAGCTCCTATTACTGATGACTTTAATAACTATTTCCAAATTTGATGTCCTCTGGTGGTACCTCTTCCAAATCTCTGCAAGGTTCATCTTTCTGCATCAACAGTTGGTCCTGGGCCGGGGAGTGTGCATCCCTCAGTGGACAGAGAACACTGTGCAACATCGCAGAGGGATACTGAGAGACAGTGACAATGAGTCTTCCAAAATCTATAGTCTAGTGTCTATAGTCTAGTGTTGTAGATTGGACTCTAGTAAAAAAGGGACTAATGACAATGTGTAGACTCAGAGCAAAGGCTTCAGCACCATGTGGTGATCAGAGACACTGCCTACATTAGCCCAATTCTCCTCTGCCCACAGTGTCCAGTCTCTCACTGGCTGCCAATTAATCTTCATTAAGACAGTAATCACAGCTTACATTGTACCTGCTACCTAGGAATTTTTCAAAACTAGTATCTTTTCTAGTCAATTTTTCCACAGCTCTTTATTATACATCCACACATGATCTCAAAGCAAGTTCATGTAGTAGATATAATCCTTGCTCTTTCAGGTATATAAAGTAAAACAATTTACATTGTTTTTTTCCTTTAACTTATTAGGCGACCTTGTTTAGATGATACAACCCCTCAGAGTTAGTTTTCTTGTCCATAATGTGACAAAAAATAGGATTCAAATAATAATCTAACAATAAATATGTCTATCCTATAATTTGTACTTAATGATTTTCAACTATTATTTAAAATAATTTTTAGCTTGAAAGCTTTTTTTTAATGTACTAGGAAGCAAAATACACATGTTGTTAAAATTATGTGTCAGCTGAGAATGAATGAACCCAGCACAATTATGTGAATCAAGTACATGAGTGTTTCCTAGTGCATTTTATTATAATTATACTGGCTGTTCATAAATATTACATTCACTTTTTATTTTTATTTTCCTGTATTTCAAGAAGCTAAAGTTTTCAGACAGCTGAATACCAGATAAGTGGGTTTTTTCTCTGACTTATTCTCAGCACTGTCACTGTGTAGAAGAGATTTAACATTTCATGTTTCAGTTTCTTTATCCACAAACTGGAGGCCGTCATCCTGACCTGCATCATCAAAAAGCAATTTCTATTAGCAAATTAATGACTGTTGAGGCAGCTATCAATGCTGAGTATCATTCATATTAGATTGGGTTTCAATTGCTAAACACAAAGTGAACCATTCCAGGCAGCCCTTCCGGGAACAAGAGTTTATGTTTTTTTTCTCTTTCTGGCTGCTAAGGAAAAGTACTGGTCAAAGAGAAGAGGGAAAGGCAAGGGGGAGGAGAAGGGCAGGGAGGAGAAAAGATAAAACAGTTCAAGGTTGTGTTTCCCTGACTTCATTCCTGCAATGTCGGCCTTACCCTTTATGACAAGGTCTGGGGAAAATGTAGTTTATGGTGTGCTTCAAGTGTGATAAAGAAGCTGAGAGGTGAGCCCGGGAAGGGTTAGGTGTCCTTGAGGACCGGATGGGCTTGAGTACTCTGTGAGGATGGATGTTATTAAATTGAATTATTATTATTAGCACTTAGTGTGGAGAAGAAAAGGGGAAAAAGGAAAAAGAGCTAAATTAAACCTGTATATGAAACACCTTGTGAGAGAATTCTGAGAGCTGCAGGTGACCTGTAAATATGGCTCTGAAAGGTCAGGGAAGGGCCGGTTATGGAACAGGCATCCTTTAATTCCATGAAGAATGGCTTTTCCCCGGAATTTTGTTTTAAGCACATGCCTCTACCATGATTTCACTGAGAAACAAAAGATATAACTAAGTAGGATTACTAATGTCTGCTCTTCGAGGAACCTCTGCTCCAATCAGAACGGATACCTCTCCTCTGATCCCCCTGTATTTGCCCATGTTATTCCACCTTTCAGAGTACCTTCATGCTTTTCTGTTCTGATTCCTATTCTTCCCACTTTTCATGGGCCAATTTTGAAATTGCCACCATCATTTTTACAGATAGTAGTTGACATTTATGAAACACTTATCATGTGCCAGAGACTGTGCTAAGTACTTAGCATTTATTGTCTCATATTATCTTCACATGTTCACTGTGAGGTAGATTTCACTGACCCCATTTCACATTTGTGGGTCTTCCCTTAAAGAGGTATAGTAATTTGACACCAGGGCTCACAACAAGTGTCAGAAATGGGATTCAATCCTGATTCCAAACCTTTTGATACTAAATGCTACATTCACCATGAAGCCACAGCAAAAAACTCTAATCCATATTGTCTTGTCAATCCTACCAACTGCTCTTCATTTCTGTTCCATGTAAAGATCAAAGAAATGGGAGAAATTGGTAGGTATCATTAGTACCCTGAGCAAAATTACTATTCTGAGGATTATCTTGTGCTTTATTTTTAAAAGCAAATAAAAAACTAATTAAACCATCAATGGAAGAGATATGGAGTCAAGGAAAAAGTATAGAAAGGAAATGCTGAGAAATTTTCCCATAAAAACACAAGACAATATATTTAGAATATCATTCATGTCCCATGGGGCATGCACTGATGCTTACATTTTTGTTTTTATATTATTTAATCTACCAGCAGCAATCAACTATTGAAATACCTCCTCTTTGAAGTATAATTTTCTTCTTCGGCTTCCAAAATTGGAACACACTGTTCTGTTATCTAGGATTTTCACTTACCTCATTAGTCTCCATCTTCCCAGGCTTCTGTGCCTCTTCTAGATCTTAAAAGGTTGATGTGCTCCGCGATCTTTCCTTGGCACCCTTCTCATCTCCATTCACTCTCCCTGGGTGACCTGGGGGACGACCTTATCTATTCTCATAGCTTTACTTTGCAAGTCTACAACAATCTGCTAAAATTTCATCTCTACCCTAGGCTTTCCCTAAACTCTAGATTAGATTGCCCAATTGAAATTTAAAAATTCTATATGAATGTCTAATAGACATCTCAACTTTACCTGGCCAAACAGAAAAAGATAACTCCTAGTTTTACAATAAGTTCTTACCCAACCTAATCCTTCCCCATCTTTGTAAAAACAACAAAAACAAACCACCATCTACTCCACTGTACAAGTTGAGATTCTAGGTGTTATCATTGTTGTTTCTCTTTTTCTAACTCAGCATGACCCCTCTAATGAGTCTTATCAATTGTCCCTGTAAAATATTCCTCAAATTGGTTCACTCCTTTAAATCCCCATTTTCACCCTAACTGAAGGATAAATAATCTCTTTCAAAATAAACATCTATTGGCCTCTTCCTTCTCCACATGTGCATCTTCAAGTTATCCTACAAATGGCCAGCAAATGGACTTCCTAAAAGAGTAAACTAGATCATGCCTTTCGTTTGTGCAAACAATTGTCAGAATGTGCCATTCCATTTGTGCAAATATTCAAACCTCTGACTCTAGCACATAAAATTCGTTGTGCTCTGACCCTCATCTTTAACCACACCTTCCTCTCCCATTAGAATTCAGTCATGATGGTCCCTTTCTTCTTTAAACAAATCAAGCTCATTCTTGCAGCGGATATTCCTCATCTGTATTTCCTCTGCTTAGAATGTCCTCCTTTATAACCTTCACAGGGTTGTCTATGGCCTATTATTCCTTTTTCATCTTAAACGTCACCTTTAGGCAATCAAAGTAGTTTCCAAATCACCATGATGTCACCCTGTTTTATCTGAATAGTGCATATCTTCACCTACTTTTTTCATTTTATTTTCAATCATTTCCTTTTAGACTATAGTGCTGATTTATGCAAATAAGGTTTGTTCATTTTTATAATACTAGTGATTAGACAATGTCTAGTACACAACAGACACTCAGTAGAGTTTGTTGAAAGAAAGAAATGAAAGAAAACAGGAACAGAAAAAGACTGATTATCTGAACCAATGTACTAAGTTCTTATTATCCAACAAATGAACTTGAAATTTGACATAAGATTGTAAATGCAGTGATGAAAGTGTCACTGAAATTGGTGAGGCCAGGCAAATGATTTCAGAAAGACAAATGAAGATTGTGCCTTAAAAAAAAAGAAGCTGTCTAAATAAAGGATATGAGGAAATAGCATTGTAATCAAAGAAACTATTATATTCCTGAACAGAAATCCTCAAATTCATCTGATGAAGTACAATAGAAAGCACTTCAGTGATTAAGTAAAAAAAAGCAAAGCAAAGTGATATCACTGTGAAAAAAATCACTAGGAAATACACAGAAAACCACTAGACAAAATATATGGTCATAGTTTTTCTTCTATAGATTACAAAATGATATACAAGGAAATTAAAGTGTAGTGTGGGAGGCAGACAAGAACTTTTCAAATACTTTAATATTTTTCTCAGTGAAAGATACTATAGTCTTTGTAATTATTTAAGTAAGAAAACTGAGTATTACACTTGGCCATCTTTTCTCCCTTAAAATTCAAATCAAATCAATCACCTGGTCCTATTTGTAACTGATATAAAACTGAGTTGCCTAAGCAGACCTGTCTCAGCAGTTTTTCACTTAGAAAGAATTAGTCAACTTTAGTCTTTACTAAAATTTCTCAACACCACACATAAAACAATAAAAAACCTTAATGATTTTTTTTGCTGATCTTATACCTGTGTGCACATATGAAAGAGAAAGAATAAGAGAGAAACAGAGATGTATGAAAATTTGTGTATATATCACACATGGTACTCACCTCAAAATCTTGCTTTCATTCCTCTCTTTGTATTTTCTCAAACTTTTTCTTTTTACCCAATCCGTGTTAATTATTCTCTGCCCATTCACATCTTTTTATTTCTACTCCTTTTTCCACCAATGGCTTTTTAAACTACTATAAGATATTCTTAGTTTTCCTTCTAACTTATTCCAATCGTAGCTGTCCTGTCACTGCAGCAATCCTACAGTCTAGATGTAAACAGTCTTCATTGCCACTCTCCTAACTACGTCTTAGCGTCATATCTCCTCTGGCCTCTTGCAATGACTTCCTAGACTTTTCTCATGACTGGTTCTGCATTTATCGTTCTACAATTGCATGAGGCTTCTACCAATCCTGGAATAGTCTATGCTCCTTCCTGCTTCTGATCTTCCTATAATTAGTCTTTCTTACCGTATAGTGCTTCCCCTTCTACTTCTACTCATCCAATGGCTGGGTCAACTAAAGTATCCCTCAGATAAGCTTAGATCCTTCTGTCAAATGCATTCACAGCATAATTACCTTTTTCTCAAAGCTCTTATCATATTTGGAATTAATTACATAAGTATTTGTGTAATTTTGTACTCTTCCTTAGACTGTAAGTTACATGAGGGCAATGATATCTTTCTAGAACACTGGAGAAATTTAAGACATACCCATAACTTGTTGACTAATTGAATGAATAAGTAAATGCATAAAAGAATCTACTAGAGGCCTACATCTTCAAAGTCAGTTTATGGGGTTTTCCTGACTCTCCTTGCTGACAAATTGGCCTTTTATAAGGATGAGAAAAAAATAAGCCTCCATAACTGACTATGATAGACAGTAAACATTTTTCAGCACAGGTACATTGACAGGAATCGTAGGGAAACACAACCAGGTCATCTTGGAATTGATAACTTTAAGGGAGAAACATGGGCTCTTTAAAAGTTAACCTAGTTCCTCTGGTCTGTCTGGTGAGAGCCCCAGTAACCATGTAATATGGTCCGGTGGCTTACCATGTAGACTTTGCCTGTTTTCATCAGTATTTAGACTCCTGCCTCCTTCTCTGCATATCCTATTTGTTATGAGCTGTGTTTCCAGAAACCTTTCTAGAGACAGCAATGGGAACAAAATTTACTCTTCTCTTCTCCGTTCCATACTGATCTTATATTCTATACAGCAGCGATCATATTGGCTAATTTCTATATATGTTTTCCTGATGCTTGATATATGTATTCATCTGGTGAAAAGGGACGACACTAGCTGATTATACACATTCTTACTTGACTTCTGTATTTTCAATTCTTCCCTACTGGAGCAGAGTGACTACAGTGGGAATTATCTGATGAACTCTTGTTCTAAAGGATGCGAACCGAAGATAGAAAGAGGGACATGCAAACAAAGAGTTATGTGAGAGAGCCCCTTGTAGTTTTAAGAAGCCCACATGGAAAGTTAAAAACAGAAGGACATGAAAAGTCAGAAATATACTGGATTCAAGAAAATGATGACTTTCACTCTGTACAGAATTGGAAGAACGTGACTTGGTTAAACAAGGCACTTTAAAAAATGACAGCAAAGGCAAAATGATCATTCATCTCTTATTTTGCTTATATTTTACCTATCAAGAAGAATGATCTCCAAACTATAAAGCATAACAATGCACAAAGAACAGATCATGAAGGAAGACAGGAGCCAGGATCTTCAGATGATATCTGACAGCTTTAATAAGTTTAATCCTTAGACTACTGGCTGCGTCCATGCTCTTTTCCATCTTATACTTCTAATACTTGATAATTAAACTTCAGTATACTCTTTCTGCAACTCTGAACTAGAATGATATGCCTAAATACTGTCTAGTGGAGCTTTCCTATGATCCAAACTTAAGAAACCAAATCTCTGAACCAATGAGTTGTCCTTGATTGCTCCTCTTCTTGTTCATTTGAACCTTATTTCACTCCTTTGTTGCATCCACTTGTGGGACTCCCCTTTTCTTCAACCCGCACCATATATATTTCTTGTTTAAATTGTGCTGGAGATTATAGCATATCCTTCTAGTGCACTGTATTTAACTTGCTCTGTTGAAGGACTCTAATTGGTCTACCCTCCTTAACTATTTAGCATGTGCCCTGCCATACCTTTCCCTGTTTGTAGTAATTAAGCTGCTTTGCTTCACTAGCCAGTATATATACAGACCCCAGATTGTGTTCATTCAAATGCCACATCCTAGGTCCAAGAACTATTACCATTGTCACTGCCTATCAATGACACAAACAGGAAACACTTTTTCCTAAGTTGTTTTCAAAATGCAGGGGATGTCTCTTTTTAGTGGAAATAAAGCCTGGATCTAGGCTTTGTTTGGTGTTTGTCAGTTTCATACTGACTTTAGAGACTTTGTAAGAGCAATCATCTTGAATGTGCTCTTCAACACAGACCTTGTTAATTTTTCTTTAAATGTCTTTGACAACCAAGATTCCTCCAGGATTCCCTTCTGAAACCTCAGTCTTCTCATTCTCAATCTGGTCACCTCTGAGCATAAAGACCTGGAAGCTGGAAGAGCGCTTGTCTGCATATGCCACTTGTGAAGAACAGGCAAATGACTTCCATACCCTCACTAAAGTATCATTCACTCTAGTTTGTCATATGTCTTTGAAATGATATGTTTTATTCATAAAAGTTCATGTTAAATTTATAAAAGATAAATAACCATCATCTTATATTTAGAAAAAAAGTATCACACAGCTGTTTTGTAGCAGAACTAAGATTGAATCTCAGTTTAATCATTCCAATTTGCTTTTCTTTTTTACTATATCACAATATTTTTTGGTGTACCAAGGCATATCTCCTTTTTAAAATTACATATGTTCCTGGGAATATATAACAGTATTTATGCATTTTGAAATGGAGTCCTGTGTCTAATAATTTAGGAAAAAAAGATGTTAAATAAAGTTATGTGGCTTTGTTAATGAAGGATTTTGCACAGGCTTTGACATGTTTATATGAATTATGAATTTCCAAGAGTGGGTTATATAACATGCAATACTTTTCAAATTGATAGGGGAGCACAGATCCCCATTTTTTGCCATAGGTCATCTTGTAGACCTCACTTTGGGAAAGGACGCCTGAATTCATCTCATGACATTAAGACTATTCCGTGAATTCATTCACATTTCACAATAGGATAAGTGTCTACAAAAAAGTATGAGGAAGGGAGGTGAGGAAGAAAAATTACACAACTTAGCATCCTTCCTGGAGAGAGAAACACAAGTGAAAGTTGGGTAAGCACAGGCAGAGAGGATAAAGAGAATGGTATTTGAATACAAACTTGGTTTGCCTTTTATGACTGCTTAGAACACTTACATAAGTCAAGATGTATTTTCAAAAGGCATTGTAAGCCAAGAAAGTAGAAATTTGCTTAAATTACAAACAAGTAAGTTTATATCTGCTTTCAGGTTAATTGTCTTTCCTTTTTATGTCTTTTTATTTTCTGGTAGCTTTTAAGGTTTCCTACTTACGGTGTTTTAAAATTTCATTGTTATAAAATCCTCCTTAGAACAAAGAGAAAACTTGATTGGAGAATTAACATTTTTCTTTTTTTATTCTGGAAAACTTTTACCCTTATCTATACTTCTTTTCCCACCTATTTCACTCTCATTTTCTGAAATTCCAAGTGAAAATAACTCAGAGTGTCTCAGCTCTCATGTCTTCCAATTGCTTTTTCTGGTTTAGTTCCTCAGTACTGTTCATTAATTCTTTATTTTCCTTTATTTAGTCTAAAATTTATCCCATTTACAATATTTTGTTTAATTTCAATTTCCTCATTTTCTGTTTTCAAGATTTCTAAGTAGTTTTTTTGAAAAAATACCCTTTTTTAATTTCTGTTTTAATTTGTTTCATTGTGTCTTATGTTTTAATGGATGTAATTCCTCCCATTTTTTCTGAGCATTGTAATCATTTTTGTTCATAAAACATTGTCATACTGCTCTATAACAATAATTTCATCTGGAGTTTAATTTTTTTTTGTTTTTGGCTATCTTAGAATTAGGTTTATTTCATATTTCTGTATTTCTATTGTAGATTTACCTTAGTTTCTTTATTTTTCTATCTCCCTCCTTTTTCACTTATCTTCTCCAAACTAGAAATTCTGTGGCTGCATAAACGGCCCTAGAGCTCCAGTTAAATACTAAGTCTTTAAATGACAGTCTGGATCATCTGTCTCATGGAGAAGTCAGAGCTATCATCTACCTGTGAAGACACAGTTAATAGATTTGTTCAATTCCTGGTCATTGAGACTAAGTCACAGACTACAAAATATCTATGGAACTTCTCTCAGCTTCCTTTTTTCATGAGTGAGGGAGACTCTGGACTCACATGGAAAGTTTTCCTTCCCCTTTACCCACATGGCTTTCTATACACACACTCAGAACTCATATCTTTTACTTTACTTATTGCAGTAGATTTTATTGCCTTCTGGTTCACAAACATATTTGTTGTTTTTAATTCAACTGTATTTTTCTTTCCTTTTTAAATATTTATTTGTCATTTCATATATTTGAGACAAAAGGGATTTATTGAAAAATGAACTTAGGCTATCATTTCTATTAGAAGATGATAATTACCAATCGTTACTTTTTAAATGTGGTTAAAGACCAAAGAATTATTAAATATATAAGAAGAACTCAAAAGAAGAAAAAATAGCCTGAGACAGATAATGTTGAGAACAAACAAAAATTAAATACCCATCTCATTATTATCTTCAGAGAGACCAAGAAAAAAACCCATAGATAAGACAAAAAAATGTTATGTAATATTTAATATATATAACAAATAATACTCAAAGCCTATAAAGAATTCACATATCGCCAAAAAATAAAAAACAATCTAATTGAAAAATGAGCAGAGGACCTGAACAGACATTCGTCCAAAGAAGAGATACAGATGGCCAACAGGCACATGAAAAGATGCTGAACACCACTAATCATTAGAGAAACGCAAATCAAACCACAATTAGATATCATCTCACACCTGTCAGAATAGCTATTATCAAAAAGACAAGAAATAGCAAGTTTTGGCAAAAATGAAGAGAAAAAAAAAACCCTTGTGCACTGTTGGAAAGAATGCAAAATAGTGCAGCTACAATAGCAAGCAGTATGGAGGTTCCTCAAAAATTAAAAAATAGAAATACCATACAATTCAGCCATTCCACTTCTCAGTAGTATCTATCCGAAGAAAGTAAAAACACTAATTTGAAAAGATATATATACCCCTTTGTTCATTGCAACACTATTTACAATAGTCATCATATGGAAGTAACCTAAGAGTTCATTGACGAATGGATGAAGAAGATGTGGTACATATCTACCTTGAAATATTACTCAGCCATAAAAATGAATGAAATCTTGCAATTGGTGACAACATGGATAGACCTAGAGGTTATGTTAATTGAAATAAGTGATACATAAAAAGACAAATACCAAATGATCTCACTTATATGTGGAATCTAAACAAAAAACACATAAGGTAAACAAGCTCATAGATACAGAGAGCAGTCTGGTGGTAGCCAGAGGGGAGGGGTAGGAGGGTAGATGAAATAGGGGAAGGGGATTAAAAAGTACAGACTTAGAGTTATAAAATAAATAACACATGTAGATGCAATGTACAGTATGGGGAATATAGTTAATAATATTGTAATAATTTTGTATGGTGACAGATGGCAGCTAGATTTATCAGGGTGATTACTTTGCAATGCATATAAATATTGAATCACTTTTTTATACACATGAAAGTAATATAATATTGTATGTCAACTATACTTCGGCTTATAAATAAATAAATAAATAAACAAATAAATAAAATGTAATGTTTAAAGAAAAAGTTCCTGAAAAGGAAACTGTTATTTTTTGGAAGAAAATGTCAAATTTTCTGAAAACTGTAACACAATAACAGTGGAAATGAAAACTCTAAGAGAGAAGACAAAAGACTTATATAATTGCTTTAAGACCCAAACAGATGATACAGAGTCTAAAGTAAACATAAGAAACTGCTATATAAGAGAACTAATAACAGGTTTTTTTTGTTCAATTTAAGGGTATGGAATTCTGCATTCAACAAAGAACGTTTGGTTTTTTAAACTATGTGTCAATATTATGTAAATATAAAAACTCAATGTTTCTATCTTTGTCTTGTATAAAGCTTTCCATGACCTAGGTCATTTATTGTACCCTAAAGTCAACCACAAAGCACAGAAAATGATAAGCAACCATTTTGTCTTTTCTTCCAAGAGTGGTACATAAGTAGTACCATTCTAGATTCATGGGAGATAATTTAATTTAATTTATTATATTCAATGGATACTTTATTTAGGTCATTAGGAGTTGATTCTCTTGTTGAGTAGGTGACTAGGTCTGTACTTGTGCTGTGTTAGCACTTAACTCATTGTTTTGATCATCTCTGCAGAATCTTTCTTCCATTATATCCATTGTATCCTTATCACTCTGTTTACACTAACTTTATAATTCTCTGCTCCAAAGCTTTTTCTTCCTATAGTTTTCCTTGAAAATGGAACTCTATCCTGTTTATCACTCATTTCCAGTGCCAAAACTTTGATATTTAATATATGATCAATAGATCTTGGTTTAATTGTGCTAATTAATCTATGGACATATATCTCAGAAGACTGGACTATCCTCACCTACATGGTGGGCGATTTAAAAACCCAAGTCATAGCTCCAACTTACTAACTTGACAGTTTCTTGCACTTGGAAAATTTGTTCAAACGTTCTAATACTTATTTTCTCGCTTACTGGTGATAATATTAGCTAAACATCTAATGGGACTGTTGCTAATATCTGAAGGGAAGATGAAGTTGAAAATATTGAGTAAGGATCTTTACAGGTGAATGGATTGTTAATATAATGTTAACAATGCTTATTTATCCAGCATGTAGGAAATAAGAACTAAGAACATCTTACAAGTCTTACAGTCCTTCCTGAACATTAAGGCTAGACTTTCAAAACCAATGAACTGTTTAAGTTTACAAAGATGGTCAGAGTTAACCAGAGCTTTCAGCACGGCAACATCAATAACATGAAGAGGGGGGAATAAATAAGGTAAATTTGAGTACTGGAGTGAGTTTGAATGATGTCACTTAGTAAAGAAATTCATAAGAGGGTTTTCTGTCCTTGGGCCCTGCATGTTCTGAATATACACTCAGTCTTCAGATTAATTGACAAGATATCAGTAAAAGGTGAACTGCAGACAGATCTAACAAAAGTTGGACAGCCCTGTGCACAAATAGCTCCAAAATGAAGACCAGAAAAATGAATATTTATATTGTATGTGTATGTGTGTTATAAACGAACTTTACCCAAAGAAGTTCTCTAAAATCTGTTCATCTACTAATGTTCCCCCTTCACCATCGAGAAAAGAGAACTGAAAATATTTAAATACTGGCAGAGAGATAGGATCTGGGCGGCAAACCAATATTCTCCATTAAAGTCCGAGATTTAAAGATCCATTTATCAAAACCTTTGGTGTGTGCCCAACTCTTCCTGAATTAATGCATGCATGCATATGAAAATCAATGTTTCCTCCCCATATAAACACTGCAGCTCTGAATCAATCTCTCAAAGCCGAAGAGGGTTAAATATTTAAACAAGCTATGTATTGAAATACATTTTTAATGCTGTGAAGTCATTCTGATGAAAGATTACTCAGGAGCCTTCATTACTGAGTGTAAAGAGTAATGTGGTATTATCGGAACAGATGGCCCAGCTGTCCGTGGGCTCTGGCCCCCCTCAGGGTAGATTCAAATACTACTCCTAGAATCAGCTGTTGGTAGCCAGTGGCCTGAATGGATGGCTGCCTACACACCACACATCCCTACATGACAGCCATGCCGGCTGCTGTCTCAGGGAACATTTCCTTAAGGAGTCAAATGCTTTGATTTGATTTGATTTGATTTCTTTGTAAGCACTTCATGTTTCTGCTGCTGGTTTCAAGCGGAAGCGGTTGTTCAAGAATCCAGAAGGGATGAGCTGACCATCCCACTGCTCGTTGTGTGACTACCACTGGGTGACTCTCCAAAGTCTGCCCGAAGTGTGACTGAAGGCTACCCTCTTTCGTTACGTTTCTGAAGAAGAATTATGAGTAGAGAGGCCCCTCATTGCACTTAAATTCAAAAGTCTTGAGCTATACTGCTTATTCGGTTTACTAGCTGTGAGGCTTTGGGAAACTTGCATAATTGCTTTGACCCATTATTTTTATATGTGGTCTCTGATATTCCTTTCTTTTATAGATTTCTCTGGCCAGATTTTAAGTCACATGATCACAGAAAATAATCATAGAGAGAGTATTACGGATAGAAAGAGGACTGAGGGCACAGAACCAGAAAGAGGGATCTGGTCTCCATGCATCTTTGCAAACTCCTTTGCTTCACTGCATCTCAGTTTCGTTGTCTCTCAGATAAGTTGAAAATCCTGTTCTATCTCACTGATCATTTTGAGAAGCCTATTAAAATGTCAAAAAGTATTTGTTAAAAAATAATGTTTCCAATTGTGAGAACTAGAGATGGGCCAATGGGAGAGGTTTTGATGCTGGGAGGGTGAGTCCATGGGGGGTAGTGTGGTTTGTACATTTCAGAGCACATGGGTAATTTGTAAGTTAAAGATAAACTGTTCTGTTTATCTTTAAAATCTAATATTGCTCTTATCTCATCTAATACTGCTCTCTAAGCCCTGTTGTGGAAAGGATCTGTCATGAAAAGCAACCATCTGAGGCCAAATTTGTTTGGGTATCAATCAGGTCAAAATTCAAAGCCGCATGGAGTACAATGAGACCATAAATGATGAGTACACACTGTGACTTTACATTTGGATAATGAAAATGTAAAGGTAAATGTGATGATTTGTGAAAATCATTACACTCCAGAGTTAAATATTAACCCAATTTAGACATTTTTGAGATTTTCTAATTGTAAATTTATGCTGCTGTTGGTAACAGATATTCAGTAAAGAATAACGCTCTTCCCTGGGAGAGAAAGTAAAGAACATACCGTCCCAAGTAGCCACATTTTTTTTGTGGAAAAGCATGAAAAGAAAAAGTTGGGCAGGATTTAAAAGGAACATTTGGCAGCTTTCACATGCAGCCTCCTTGTTACAACCCCACTAATTTGACAAGGATCAAATCATTGACTGTAAGAGGAACTGGAGCCAGACCTTTTGAGTCACAGACTGATAGCTGCCATTTTCATTAGGTAAAGCCTGTCATTCCCTCGGCTTGCTTATTAGCTGTGGAAGCTGACAGCTATATATGTACAGCAGGGGCAGGCAGGTGCCAAGCCCCACAGCCCTGCACTAGTTTGGCATGTTCAGGGTCCCTAGTTTCATTATTTCTTTTTTTCTCCAGATTAAGTAGTTTCTACATCCTGTTTATTAATTTCACTTCTATCCATAAGGCTCTACAGCAATACCACTGTATCCAACATGTCCCTATTGGCAGTGTCACCAATTCATCCTGGCCCCTTCTGACTCAGGTGGTTGACATAATTGCTTCCTGGTCAAGTCATGTGATTCCTTCTGAAATTATCAGTCAAGGGTCATACATGAATGATTACTGGAGGTCAAGCCATGGAGCCAGTACATGAATCCTCTGGAACATTCCACACAATTGCCTACTTTTTTTTTGCTTTGTGTTTTCAATTCCTTCTGCCTGGAAAAATCTATATGCCACTCTCTCGGGATGTTTAAAATTTTCCCCCCCTCTCTGTCCCTAAGTAAGCTTCATGGCTTCCATGAAGCATTCCCTAACCAACTAACCTAGTGAGTCATTTTACTCATTGGAACTATAACAACACATGCTTTTAGAAATACTCCTTTATCACATGAAAAACAGTATCACATTGTTATCTAGGTGTGGGAGATGCAGCAGTAAATTATCCATAGTCTCTATTTTATGCTAGCTAACTATCCTATGTGACTTTGCGAAAATGATTAATCTCTCTCTTCTATAATGGCAATACTTACTCTACAAATTGTTACGAGGACAAAATAAGAATGTGTGTGAAATTCCTCTGTAAATTTTAAAGAGCTACCTAAACATAAGGCATTGGTTTTTATTATGGTTCCAATCATATTAACTCTCAATAATTTTTCTTGGTGTATAAAGATCAAGATATTTTTTGTTGGTTTTAGTAGCGTGATTTGCACATAATGACTGAATTGATTGATTCATTTTTGCCTTCAGATTCATGATCCAAAATCTAATAATATTTCAAAATCTTGGCAGTCCATGACTGAGGTTTTGAGTTTCCTTTCTCCTTAGTCCTTGCAAGTTCAAATGGAGTTGGTTCCCATCTATATGAGATTGTGGTCACTCAGACATGGAATCTAAGGTGGGCTGGGTTGAGGATCTGTGTTCTTCATATAATCTCATTATGCTTTCCTCATAACTTTCCAGTTTAGCAAGGGCACCTTGGCCAGCCATTCTTCATCAGTTTTTATTTGATTGAACTGATTTTAAAGTATATTGTCTTATATGAGTGTTAGAACTTTTAGAAAACATATCTTCAGACACACATAAGAAAGCAGAATAATAAGAGTCAACAGTAAAATTTGAATGTATCACTTTTTTATTTTCAAAAGTGTATTCATATGTATTATACTCCATAATATTTTGAGCATGCCCACAAATCACACCATTTTAAAATTCATTTTATTGATAAGAACTCCAAGGAACTTAGCTTCAAAACAATATTGTCTATACTTTTTCCTCTTTATAGCAACAATAAATATAAATATAATTTATTTGAAGAAGCAATTGTAAAATCAGTTTTGCATACAATCTATCCAAATTACCTTGGGAAAGAGAGCTAATCTGAATAACCAGATATTTGTGTGAGGAAAAGAAATATACAGAGAGCGGTTCTCCCACCTCAAGCTACAGAGGCCACTACCATCACATTTGCAGGCAGAACTAACACTTGAGAGTGTGCCCAAGGCAGCTACTAGAGGAGGAAGTCTGAAAGAACGGCTAGAAGACACCACGCATCATGCCATACTGGGAGATGTCCATCATAAGAATTAAGAGGAACAGTTATTTTATGAGTGAAAAGCAAACAAACAAAATTGCCAATTACACTCTGATTCACTGTTTTCTCATTCGCATTTTACTTTAATTGAAATTTTTCTTTCAAAGTTGTTTAGACATAGATTTTTATGAAATAGAAAAAAACATAGGTAATATACACTGGTTTTGGGGGCCTCTGATATTGTGATTCTGACTTTTCTCAATTACTTCTCTACTTGGACCTTGATACTTATGTATTTGCAAACCATATTATCTTCTGTACTATGAAGAGAATTTATGAGTCAGATTTACTTAAAGGGAACTCTAATATTGCCGCCAGGATTTTTTTTTAACTAATTCACTTTGCAAGTTATGATGCTTCATGATGACTATTATGACAGCCTGACCGTTAGTAATTAATATTATTTTGTGATCTCAAATGGTTCAAAATGTGGTGGGACAATTTTGTTGTCTGTGAAAATATGGTCATAGAAAATGAATTTATAGTCAGGGATTAGAAAGTGCTGCGAAATCAGGGATCCAGCAAGTCCAGCACGTGAGTGGCAGCCATTCTTGAGATAGGCGTGGGATTGGGGTGACCTTTCTGTGCTTCCTGGGGCACAGAGAGATGCAGTGGTGGGGGTGGGAGATTAAGTTGAGGAGGACTGGCTGCATTTAATAATCCAGGACTGGGACTGTCCTGTTATTTAGATGCTGGACATCCACAATCTCAGTATGATTACTCACAAACCCATGAATACAATATTCTTTAGAGGTGACTGCTCCAAATCAGGCATCAGGCACCCTGAGTGCCACTCATGCTTCTGCCATTAACCTGTCATTAACTTGGGAGACTTAACTTCATTGATTCTTATTTTCCTCGTCTGAAAGTAGAAAGAACCTTTCTTCCCACCTAATGGCTTCCATAGATAGTTATTTAATGGGTGCTCAGACAAGATACCCAGATAGGTCTAGCCTCATCTCATCTTTAACCTTTAGCAGAGGACCCTCATATTACAGATGAGGAATCTGAGACTTAAATCTATTAGCCAAATTCAACCAGTTAGTGAATGGCAGGGATGGGATTAAAATCCAGGCCTCCTGAATGAAATCCATTTTTCATTTATTATATCGCATAAGAATAATTGTGAAAACTTATAACAAAATGAAGAGCTATAGAGGGATAATGTGTTAACAATATAGTTAATTTGCCTATGGATAAAGTGGAAACTTTCTATCATTAATATTTAAAGTCTTGGTTCTTTTCTAGATGAGCAGGTACACACATTTCGCTTCACTGAAGAATCTTATTTCGTACCCTTAGATTTTTTTTCTGCCTTCTTCCCCTCCTCCACCATCACCACTATGACCACTGCAAAACTCAGATGCTGTTGGTTTTTGAGAAACTTGACCTAAACAGAAATCAGAAAAAAAGTCAGCCCCACAATGCCATATTTAACAACACCTGCAAGACAAAGGACACATACAAAAACAATCCAGCATGCATAAATGACATTCACAGAGCTCTTACCAAGGACTTGGCGCTGTGTTCTGTGACCTTATGCTCTTCAGTTCATATAATGCTTGCCATCCTGCTGATGAGAAAACGGAAGCTTGGTGTGGTTACCCAGTTAATCCAAATTCACACAGATAGGTCTTTTTAATCCGCTGTTCATTCCCTTCTTGCCGTTTGATTTTTTACAAGGATGGAAATCAGGGGCAGACAAATTCCAATCCCTGTCATAGGACTCTAGGTTACAAGGCTTCCTTCACCAGGGATTTTCCTTCAAAAGGAATGCATAGGAATTTCAAAATGGCAGACAGTGAAGCAGGCTTTTTAAAGTACTGATTACTTTACTTGTAAGAAACACTAGCCATGGTTTTTCTGGTTGTCTGAGCATATTCCCAAGGAAAGAAGTGTCTGAATAAAATGTAAAAAGCAGAACAACAACAAACTCATCTGGAGAGGCATGAATTCAGTTGTAGGGATTGTGAGGGAAGCATCTGGAGTGTGAGGCTCGTCTCCTTTGAGACTGTTTTTGGAGGACAGGATAGACAGTCTTCATCATCCTGTTTATATAGAGCCACCTTTCCATTTTGTCTGGTTTCCCAAGTTCCAAAGAAAGCTGTGTGATTGATTCCACAGAAAACTACCCTATGTAGACTGCCCTCTTCGAAAATTGCTGAGATCACTTATTAACTCTCCCAGAGAATAAATGAATTCTTAGGTGAAGAGCCAGCAAATACCCTGCCTGGTTTATTAAGCGCTGACTATGTGCCCAGCACTGGTCTAGACCCTTTGGAGGGTACGATGAACGTGTGGTCCTTGACCGTAGATAGTTTTATATCCACACAGGGAGACTGCATACAGCATGTGAAACCCAATGCAGTGAAAGACTGGACTCTAGTGTTGGCTTGGAAGCTTAAGGGTGAGCCATGACAAAGTTCAGCAAAGACAAAATTACTATACAGAAGAAGATAGTAATAGGTTTTTGAAAGAAGTGAGAATTGACCTGAATTATTAAATTGTTGTTTCCATTGTCATTTACATTGTAAATGTTATTTGTAAGAAAAGACCTCAGAGTTAAATTATCAATATCTGGCAATGTCCTCAATCATATTAAGAACGCCTATCTTCTCTGAAGTTTTCCACATTCTTCCCATTTCCTTTCCTTTCTAATGATGTATTCCTTCTGTCTTTCTTCTTCTACTAATCCCTGACTTTTTATATTTCTTTCCCCAATACTCTTTCTTATCTCCACAGCCTTTAACATATTATACCCCTCTGCATTTTCTCTTATAATTGCTTTGTCTTCCTCTAATTACATATGTCGTCTTGTCTAATGCTGCGTTGTCAATAGTGAACTAATGAATGCACCACCTGAGACGCCTGAATTAAGGGGGAAAAGAATCCTGGGAATCCAACATTTGGGTTGTCAAGTTTCAAAGAACTTTATGCCTCCTTTGTCCAAATTGTGTAAGGGGAACTTCTGACATAGAAGGACAATGTCTACAGAATTAAGGTATAAAAAGTAGAGGTCCTAGCACAAAGGAGTAAATTGATATCAGCTAATCTCAACTTTCACCTTGGGCTCATGCTCAGTTATTTTGAGGAAGGAAGAAAAGAATCCCCTGCATATTGATTACCTACTATGTGCCAAGACTTGTCCTGGGCACTTTCAAACATTTAATTCTCCCAAGAGCCATCAAGGTGGATATTAGTATCGCCTGATTATAGATGGGGAAACTGAAGCTCAGAGAGTTTAAGTCTACCACCCAAGGTCATGCAGCTGACAATAGAGAAGACTAGATTCTGCCTCTCTGCTACTATTTCTAACCTTTCTACCTCCTTTCCTGCAAGGACCACTGTCATCAGACTGTCGGCAAAGATAGCAATCCTAACAGCTGTCTCAGCCTTGTGGTAAAGCTTTGATGCCCCTTTGTTGTTTAAGGCAGGAGCTTGGGTGCCGTGCTGAGGAGCAGACAGCAACAGTTTCAGGCATACCAGGAGGAGAAAAGGGTGGCAGTCTGGTCTCATACATGGTGGCTAGAAGGTGCAGGAAGTCGGCGGGTCAAAGGCCAGGGAAGTCAGCTAGGCAGATAGATATCAAAAGCCCAAACAGTCAGGGTCCAGAGACTCAGTGATTACAGAGACAGGAACAATGGCTTTATTGAACAGGAGACATGAAGGCAAGCAAAGACTCTAGGACAGGTGTTTCTTTTGTTGCTTGCTGAGTGTGAGCAGCTTTGTATCCTAGGTGTTAAAGAAAGTTAGAAGAATCTCAGATACTTGTAGGAAAACCATGCCCCTTATGGAAGATAAAATAGAGGTATGGAAATTGTTTTGCTGTGGTCAGTGCTGCAAAAAATTAACTTTATATTGGTTAGACACTTGAGACTTGGGCTTAGGATGTAAATAGATGCAACTTTTATGTTGCTCATGCTTAATTATTGTCTCTACAGAAATCTAGAGATGGAGAAGTTTTATGGTGTCTTTTATACCTCTCCCTTCCACCCATGATCTGGTGTTAAGTATTACCCCTTTAATTTCGTACCTGTTTCCAAATCTTGTCAGAACCTGCTCTCTGACTACATATAGTGGGAATAATTATGGGAGCAGAGCAGGCAGAGTACTTTCCTAGGGGAACTGACTTTACTCAATGAAAAGCATGGGAAGTTCAATTAGAAAGACTCTGAGATGAGTCAGGGCTCCTTACTCTTCCAAGAAGTGTGTGAGCAGGTGGCTATTCCACCTACACATAAGGTCAATCCTGACAGTACTTTTGTGTGTGTGTGCCCTGGAATCATTTTCTCAGAGTGACATTGACATATGTCCCTATAAATAAATTAGCAAACCCATCTCAGCTGACACGTTTGGCAGAAACAAGAAGTTCATGTGCCAGTGTGTGGGTTAATTCCCGTGCCCGTTCCACTGGGAAAGATCAAGTATATCAATGTGTGCTCATATCACAAGTACTGGGATGCAGAACACTTTTCTTCTTTTTCTTGGTTTTCACAGAAATATTATTTGACTTACCTATATAAAAGATGTATGTGAGAAGTTATTAAACTAACAGAAAGGAATAGAAAAACAGGAGAACAGGTGAGGCAGAAATAGAGTTTTACAATTTACAAAAATAGAAATAGGGATTTCACATTGCTTACCCCAAAAACTCTATGTGAGATGGATATTTATGTGCTGTCTATTGTAAAGCTTCTTCTGCTAAACTTCCATATAGAATTAAGGCATAAAAAAGAAGGTAAACACTTTCTAGTCCCTTCTGCCTTGTTAACTCTGAAAGAATAGTGATGCTCAAAAATGCCTTTCTGCTTTTCCATGTAATTCAGTTAACAAAGTTTGGAAAACATTGTATGTGCTGCTCCCTATAATAGGCACTCCATAGGCTAAGAACAAAATAAGTGGACAAAAATTCTTGTTACAAATAGTTACCTGGGAGAAGCAATTACAAAAGCAAAGATAACAAGTGTATTCAATAAACATTGATGGAACACTTGAAATGTGCAAGATCCCCTGCTAGAATCAGCCTTACTCTACCTATACTGTAGGTGAACGGGATTCCTCAACTAGATAACAAAATTTTTACCACAAATGTTGGCTCAGTTCACACCATCAAGATATTTATAACAATACATAGAAAGTTTTTCCCATTCATCTGATTACTAATTCATGTATATATTTATTGTCTACTTGTTATGTGTCATTTACTCTTCTAAATGCTGGAGATAAAATAGCGGAGAAAATAGATGAAGCCCCTGCCCTCATGGAGCACATAATCTAGTGACTCCTCAAGTTTTGGGGAAGATAACATTAAGTTCATTTTACAGAAAGTGCACCTAACCTATGTAACAAAAATGGTGGCTTTCTTCCTGGTAAGAGTTGATGGCATGTAAAAATCTTCTTGAATAAAAATTAGAACAGCTTCTAAATAATTGACCCCTTCTTTGAACACAGCCAAGACAATATCTCTGTATTTTCAGTGCTAAATAAATGATAGATATTGAACTGCATTGTACAATATGAAAGTTATTTGCCTCACGTGATTAAAATTAATTTTAGTTAATATTAAGTAACATTTAAAATTCAGTTACTCAGTCACCATAGCCCATTTCAAGTACTCACAGCCATATGTAGCTAATGGTTCTCATTTGGGTAGTGCAAACAGAATATTTTCATCATCATAGAAAGTTCTCTTGAACAGCACTGATCCAGAAGATAACTTCTAGTATTAACAGTAATGATGTTTATTGTCTTTTGGGTGTTTCACTGCAGAATTCAAGATGCTTTTGTGTAAACAACTTTTGTGTACATAACTTGCATGGCATTGCTATGCAAACTCATATAAATGTTTATGTTTTCTTGTATATGTCTTTATCCCCTACTAGACTGAAAGCAATTGTAGCAATGATTCCATACTCCTCTATATTCTCAATGCTTCGTACAGTGTCCTGCAGATGGTCAGACCTCAATAAATGTTTGTGCTGTTGGTAAGAAGGATAATTTATGATCTTCAGTGACACCCTAGCAGACTGTAAGCTGTGCTTCTAAGCAGCAGAGGGGACTTGTACTACAGAGAAGCCTGAGGGACAGATCACGAGTTTGGACTTTACCACATTGAGTTTGATCCCAAAGGCTATTTCTGCACATTATGCCATCTGGAGATAGTGTGGGTGCCAGGCAAAATGCCTGTGCGGTGATGTATCTCATCCCTTGGTATTTAAATGCTTTCTTGGCATGGGACACTGTTGTCCACAGTCAGCCACAGGCATAGCAGAAAAGTTCTAAGTCGTGGGTCGCAAACTTCATTTCCTTGATTGAACTTAGATATCTGTGGGACCACCCACTCATCCACTTCCACAGCTGTGGGAATTCTCTTTTTGGGTCTCTAGGAATATGATCACAAACGCCTTATAATAATGAGAAGGGATTAGAGTTGTAGGGGATGGGTCATGGGCAAATTTAGCTCATAAGAAACTGAAAAGTAATGTCTGCTCTGGAAGATCACATTCACTCTGGAGGATGAATTATTTTCAGTTAAGTAGCTTTCAGCATTACTCAGTTGCATCAAGATCCAGCTGCCAAGATGAACAATATTGCAGCTACTTAAATGTTTCATATGATAAGATTGTCTTCTTGTCATTGCTCCCTCCTTTACTAAGGTCCATTTTCTCAGCTCCCTTGCCTGCTTGTATTTGCATCAGAAAAACTATACTCTTTTCCCCACAGTGTTAGCTTTGGAAATTTAAAAGATAAAGTCTGAACCTATAGGTCAGTATTTATAACACATCTATATTTTTAAGCATTCTTTCTTCAAATAAACTCAGTACAGTATTATTAACTGTTTGCAAATAAAGACTCTGAAGACCCAGCAGCATATGCAATTCTTGGAGCTCCCATAAGTGAGATAATCATAGAACCAGGACTAGAAACCATTGTGGGACTTGAAACAGTGTCAGAAGAGAATTACATGGTAAGATTTCACAGATGCTGGAAAGGATGACGGCCTTCCATATGTCCCTTTGTCTACTAATTACTTATCGTGACTTTATTGATGGCTTAGAATGCATAGGAATATACAGACAAATATTGGGGGTGTTAAAAATAATGCTCACTTACAACTATAATTTGGAGTGGTTTTGAAAAAAAAAACAGAAATATCAATGGAATGTACCCAAAAAGAAAAATTCATATACAGGCAATAAATGATAAGTGAGCTCAGAGGAAGCAAGAACCCATCCTGCAGGTGCTAACACAGGTAAGTTATTGTTTTGTTGAAATGAAACAAGTAGACATTAGCCTGTCATTACAAGAGAAGGGGAGAGTAAGGAAAATGCATAAAGATTGGAAAGTCTAATACCAGCTTAATAACTGAAGAACATGCAGAACTAAAACAGGCAGAATGGATCCAGATTCTCAAGGTATTTAAATTCCTAGCTAGGAAGTTCTGTCTTTATGCTGTACAATGAAAAGGCAAGGCACTCATCAAAAAATACTTAAATTCCAACCTACCCTTCTAAACATATAGCACCATGCTTATTTGCATTTCTGTTTTTGGCTTTGTTGCTATTAAAGCCTTCCTTCTAACTCTTTCCTACATCAGTTTTTACTGGAATTTCAGAGCTCAATCCAAACTCTACTCTTCTAGGAAAGCTTCTTCAATTTGTGCAGCAATTACACATAAATCCCATAATCTTCCACTTACATGTTTGATTGGGTATGTTTCCATAATGTTACCTGTTATGCCTGTGTAAATCACATAACTCTGTACATTATAAACACTGTTAAAATGTAAACTCCTTAAAGTCAAAGAATGTAGTTCATATCTCTGTTCTTTCAAAGTGCAGGCCAGATCTCACAGTAAAGAGAATTACAATGAATTGAAGAAAGATAGTTAGTAAGGAAGAAGTATTGTTTTTATATGGACAAACTTATTGGCATATCTATAGTAACTCTAAAAATACAAACTCTTAAAATCAGTGTATAATTTCTATCATTCAATTTCTGCTTTAGGACTGACCAAGGCAATGGAACACATAGAATATAACATAATTTGTCTCTAAATCTACCTTTATAAAGAGAGCTGAAAATATTCTGAGGCATTTCAAAACAAAATCTAGAGTCTAGTTTTGTGAATTCGAGTATGTTTAATAATTATTAGCTTTGGAGAAGAGTGCCCAAATTTTTGAAAAATTGTCCACTATGTATTAACATCCTATCATCTGGGCAGTAGGCTGGACACCAGGAGAAGTGAGAAGATGTACAAAAAGACTTAGAAAATCTTTGAAACTTTCAGAGGCTATGCTATTATGTAAGCTATCCCTTGTACATCATTCTTTCTAACCAGTTACTGCTGCATGTGAAACTTCCTGCCTGTCTTTCAAGACTATAGATGTTCAATGATGTTAGTGTCTTTTTCATCTTGTTTGGTGTCTGGTACATCAAAAGTTAATAACCAATAAAAGTTTGTTGAGATCAATTGTCATGCATTTGGCATTTTACTGTGCATTTTTTCAATTACTAACAGATTAGATAATTCAAACATCATGATAAAGATGAATTTTAGGTCCTCTAAGACAAATTAATTGCCCAAGGCATTCATGCAGTTAAATTACAAAGACAGAAAGACCCAGGAGCTAAAGAGCCTTGTATTCATACAATATCCTTTCTATGGATTAGAGACATAATTAGAGTTAACTGAATTAAGAACTTCTCAAAGCATTATTATTTAAAGTGAGGGTCTGGACAAATTTTCTTATTAAAGAGGAAATGTCATTTGGAACACCTCTTCATGAAAATAAGGAAACAGGTATCTCTTTTTCACATGGGTGATCCTGTATATCTGCTCATAGCACAAAGTATAGACAGGAGTCTCTTAAACTTTTACTGTGAGAAATCAAGCCTTAGGGGATGTAGGGTCTAAACCAAGCTGGAGATGTTGGGACTCAATGACCAACTGAAATCAGAATATGCCCTATTTAATCTCTAACAAACCTCTTCCTCACTCATCCAGTTGGTGATGGAAGGTTTAATTATCCCTCCAAAATTTGGTTCCATTCTTTGACATTTTTCTTGTTGCCTATGATTTTACAAAGCATCCACTTTTCACAAGTGCAAACTGATTTTGTCCAAACAGATGCTTGTTTCTATATTTTGCATTCTGGAAAAAAATATGGATATGATTTGGTTGGGGAGGGGTCTAGAGATAGATGGGGAATGAAATCACTGGCGGATGCATGGTGTAGGCTTAAATTAGAGGCCAAGTGAGAGCTGTATGCAGGAGGAAGGAGGCTTCCACAGACAATTTGTTGTATAATAAAATACTCATTAAAAATATTCTGACAAGGAGCCCTAACAAAATCCTCAGATATTATAGGCTAGATGATAAAACGGCTTCTCTCCTAAGTGTCTGTGAGAATTTGTGGTAAATCCTCTAGATTTGGACACGCTGTTCCAAATGAGTCAAGCAATCAAGTCCTCAATCAGCAATCATCTCCTGAGCACCGTTTTTCATCTTGATCACTGTTAGGGCTGAATCAGGAGAATAAGGAGAAAAACAAGCAAACAAACCAAACAACCAACAAACAAACACAGCTTAGAGGGTGACCAGGAGAGCTCACAGTCCAGGTGAGAAACTGGGCTAATAAGCATATGAAGGGACGAGCCAGAGGAAACAACACAGATGGGTCTCAGGTATTATTTCTTCCATGCGCATGTTCCATAGCTCAATCCACTGTGGTCTCACTCTCTCATTTTGAATTTCTCGTTGCTCAGTGTTGAGGAGAAGGCATGAATACCGATGTCCCCACCTGCTTTACTGGCACTGCATGGGTTGAGGCAGTGGCCCCTCTCCCCAGGTGGCTCTGCTGGCCTGTGTCTGGGATGCACCTCGCTGTCACTTGGCTGCCTGTCACAGAGGCTGCTGAGACAGGTTATGAGAGCTGCAGGGATCCCATCCTCGGCATTCTGAATCTCTGAAGGTAGATTTCAGTCACCAACTAGGGTAGCTGGTGCAAATTTTAGGGCCAGAGAATCTTCCTAGCAATCACTAAATTAAGTAGTGCAGGGGACCTTTGGGGATGGGGTAGGAGAATCTTCTGGAAAGCATCTTAACATTTTATCCCACCTACTACGCCTCCCAAGTTGAGGTGCTGGGATTCTAACTTTCTTCCCAGACACAGGTCAGTCAGAGCAGTACATTATCACGGCCCCTCATTCTCCCACAGCATCTGATGGGAATATCCTTGCTAGTATGGAAGGCACTTCATGCCTGGTATACATTCAGCATCGTTCAGATGTGAGTGGAATGGCTCCCTTCTAATCTGGTTTGGGCTCTGATGATAACTGCTTCCATTTACAAAATCAGAACTCACTGCTGAGTGGCTTTGCATTCTACATCAAAGGTAATTATTATTTTTATAGTTCAATTAGCAAATATTACATTTCTGTTTGCCTTGCAAAGAGAATAACCCCGAATTTAACAATAACACACTTATTCCAAAGCTACCAAAGAACAAGATGTTATAATATCATATTATTATATCATAGCACTTCTTTTCATTGTGTTTTTTCTGCCCTCTTCCATTATGCAGGCAGATCATATTTGATTTGAAAATGGGAATGTTACAAATTAAGAATATTAGATCTATAAAAGGCCTTGTAATTCTACAAAAGTAGCTTCTCAGTTTAGAAATGAGGACAGTGAAGCCCCAAATCGGTGATTTGCCACAAATCATACCAGTCTGTAACAGACCCAGCTTTCTAGTCTATGTCTTCAGTACAGTACTCATTTTCCCATCTCTCTTTAAGCTCTGGCTGCAGAAAAGAGACATGAAAGAGATCAGGAGTGAAGGAAAGAGAAAGCGACCAACCATTTGTGGAGTATCTCTTGACTACAAGGCAGTTTTTACAACTTAATGTTTTAAACTGGACATGTAGGCTCTAGTCTATACTCTGACACCGACTATTTGTGTGACCTTGTGACCTGGTTCTCCCTGAGCTTCCATTTCCTCCCACATACAAACAAAAGGGCTGTTCTAGGGTATTCCAGGAAGTTTTCTTGCATTATCATTCTGGGAAGAGTGTTAACCATATCTCAGTTCATTCATCTGAGTACCCTTTGAATATGTTTTCTTTTTTAATTTTATTGCTCAAAATGGTTAGTGGGTCCTTTTGCTCTGCAGTAGTATTGTTATGTATTTCTGTATTTAGTGCAATTAGAATCGTTTCAAATAGTTTTTTTTTTTTCTTTTTACTCTTGAATCTGCTGGCACAGAATCAGGAAGGCAAATGTATACAATCCCAGACATGGAATACAGTGTAGGGGTGGGTGACCAGAGCTGGTTCCAGAGCTGCACATAGAGGCAGCTCTTGGCCTCTTCCGCAGGCTGCTCTGGCTGTGTGGGCAAAGGACTCTCCAGAAATCTGACAGCCCGTTTCCATATTATCACTGCTTTCCCCTCTCCGGCTTTATTAAGCATGTTAAGTAAGATGTTTTTGCCATGTTCTTACAGAGTCTGTTGCATTGATTATTCACAATGCCATCCCCCCTCCTCCTATCCTGCATGGTACCTCCTCTTCCAGTCTTGATTTATGACCCAGTATATTGTTCCCAGCACAGACCTTTTTATCATTGTCACATATATGAGGCTGGTGATAAGATATACTCGGTTAGCGGCTGGAGGGGCAGGAGGAAGCTGGAGGAACCCAGCTTGGAAGGAGTTTGCAGCTGATTATATCTTTTTCTAAAACTCATCTATGCTTGGATTTTGGAGGATTCCAAACATAATTGTCTTTGTCTCTTCACAATATATAATTCAATGGGGTATTTGAAGAACAAAATTTATACCTCACAGACAAGTTTTATTAGAAGCCCTGAAATAAGTAACAAAGGTAAGGGTAATCAATTATTTAATGTTTAGCATGTGCCAATTATGCTTTTTATGGATGATCTCATGTGATTTAACCTCAAAATTACATACAAAAAAACAGAACACCTCTGTTACATAGATCCTGTATTAATCCCACCCCTCTGCTTTGTGTAAAGAAATGGAAACATCAAGGGGTCTAATCATGTAATCACAAAGGAGGTAGGTCTCAAGTTTGATCCTTGGATCTTTCTGACTTCAGAGGGGTACTCCCAGTGACTGTACAAATACTGTGTACAGATTCAGACACAATGACAGAAATTTTCATTAATAATAAGTGGGTTTTTCCTTTTATGGTTTTTAAGAGAACATGAGCTCAGGCAAAGAAAATGTGAAATCTATTATGAAATGTTGCTATGTTGAAAAAAAGGAAGGTTGAAGTAGGAGGACACCTGGGCAGCCAACTATGCCAGGCCTCCAGGTGTCTAAGGGACTCCATATATGCATTTTTAAGCCCCCAGCTTAATACAACACCATAATTTTAAAGGGCAAGACAATGACCCAAAGGACTGATAAATCTAAAACCACACAGTCAATTAGTAGTCTTAGTCCCAGCCCAGAACATCACCACGTTTGCTCTAATATGATGGCCCATACATATTTTGATGGGGTAAAAAACAGCTTACTTCATTAATAAACACTGGGTTAACACATGAGCATGATAGGCCATTATTCACTCAACAAATGCTGATTGAGTGCCCACTATGTGCCAGGCCTTGTTGTGCCTACTGGAGAAAAGGCAGAAAGCAAAACACACAAGCCCTTTCAATGATGAGTATGCATTCCAAGAGAGGAATCAAGAAATGAACAAGATAAATAAGTAAAAATTATAGCATGTTATTATAGATAAATTCTAGGAAAAAAACATGAAGCTTAGGAAATAGACTGTGGTACTGGGGAAATGGCAGTGTCTTTAGATAGAGTGGCAAAGGAGGAAGGCCCTCTGAGAGGATGATGACCAGGAAAAGACCCGAATGGGGTGAGAGACCTAACACTGTGGGTGTCTGAGGAATGGTCCAGACAGAGAAAACCTCATAGGCAAAGGCTTGAAGGAGAAATGTGGGGTGTGTTTAAGAAATAGCAAGAAGAGTGGTGGGGTGATGTGAGTGAGCACGCTGTATGGTGTTAGGAGCTAAGGTTGAAGATATAAAACAGAAGGAGTCATGTTAACAGGCATTTACAAGTTAAACTTTCATTCTGGGAGAAATGGGAAGCCATTGGACACTTTTGAACAAAACAAGGACTTTTTAAGAATTGTTAGTTATTTTATTTATTTATTTATTTTTTACAATTTATTTTATTTTAGTATCATTAACCTACAATTACATGAGCAATATTGTGATGATTAAA
>JAQQAC010022866.1:11305760-11480493 GCA_029783875.1 Phataginus tricuspis
GAATGGGATTCCTGGGTCAAATGGTATTTCTATTTTGAGTTTTTTGAGGAACCTCCATACTGCTTTCCACAATGGTTGAACTAATTTGCATTCCCACCAGCAATGTAGGAGGGTTCCCCTCTCTCCACATCCTCGCCAACATTTGTTGTTGTTTGTGTTTTGGATGTTGGCCATCCTCACTGGTGTGAGGTGATATCTCATTGTGGTTTTAATCTGCATTTCTCTGATGATTAGCGATGTGGAGCATCTTTTCATGTGCCTGTTGACCATCTGAATTTCTTCTTTGGAAAAGTGTCTATTCATGTCCTGTGCCCATTTCTTAATTGGATTATTTGTTTTTTGTTTGTTAAGGTGCATGAGTTCTTTGTATATTTTGGATGTCAACCCCTTATCAGATACATCATTTATGAATATATTTTCCCATATTGTAGGATGTCTTTTTGTTCTACTGATGGTGTCCTTTGTTGTACAGACGTTTTCAGCTTGATACAGTCCCACTTGTTCATTTTTGCTTTTGTTTCCCTTGCCCGGGGAGATATGTTCATGAAGAAGTCACTCATGTTTACGTCCAAGAGAATTTTGCCTATGTTTTTTTCTAAGAGTTTTATGGTTTCATGACTTACATGCAGGTCTTTGATCCATTTTGAGTTTACTTTTGTGTATGGGGTTAGACAGTAGTTCAGTTTCATTCTCTTACATGTAGCTGAGGAGACTGTCATCTCCCTATTGTATATCCAAGGATCCTTTATCAAATATTAATTGACTGTATATGTTTGGGTTAATTTTTGGATTTTCTATTCTGTTCCACTGGTCTGTGGGTCTGTTTTTGTGCCAATACCAAATTGTCTTGATTACTGTGGCTTTATAGTAGAGCTTGAAGTCAGGGAGCATAATTCCCCCTGTTTTATTCCTCCTTTTCAGGATTGCTTTGGCTATTTGGGGTCTTTCGTGGTTCCATATGAATTTTAGAATTATTTGTTTGAGTTCATTGAAGAAAGCTGTTGGTATTTTGATAGGGATTGCACTGAATCTGTAGATTGCTTTAGGTAGTATAGCCATTTTGGCAATATTTATTCTTCCTAACCAAGAGCATGGGATGAATTTCCATTTGTTAATGTCCTCTTTAATGTTGTTTAGGAGTGTCTTGTAGTTTTCAGGGTATAGGTGTTTCACTTCCTTCGTTTGGTTTATTCCTACATATTTTATTCTTTTTGATGCAATTGTGAATGGAATTGTTTTTCTGATTTCTCTTTCTGTTAGTTCATCATTAGTGTACAGCAAAGTAACAGATTTCTGTGTGTTAATTTTGTATCCTGCAACTTTGCTGAATTCAGATATTAGTTCTAGCAGTTTTGGAGTGGAGTCTTTGGTTTTTTAAGTACAATATCATGTCATCTGCAAATAGTGACAATTTGACTTCTTCTTTACCAATCTGGATGCCTTGTATTTCTTTGTTTTGTCTGATTGCCTTGCCTAGGACCTCCAGTACTATGTTGAATAACAGTGGAGAGAATGGGCATCCCTCTTTTGCTCCCATCGTAGATGAAAAGCTTTCAGCTTCTCGCTGTTAAGTATGATGTTAGCTGTGCGTTTGTCATATATGGCTTTTATTACGTTGAGGTACTTGCCCTCTATACCCATTATGTTGAGAGTTATTATCATGAATGGATGTTGGATTTTGTTGAATGCTTTTTCAGCATCTATGGAAATGATCATGTGGTTTTTGTCCTTTTTGTTGATGTGGTGGATGATGTTGATGGATTTTCGAATGTTGTAGCATCCTTGCATCCCTGGGATGAATCCCACTTGATCATGGTGTATGATCCTCTTGATGTATTTTTGAATTCGGTTTGCTAATATTTTGTTGAGTATTTTTGCATCTACGTTCATCAGGGACATTGGTCTGTAATTTTCTTTTTTGGTGTGGTCTTTGCCCAGTTTTGGTATTAGAGTGATGCTGGCTTCATTGAATGAGTTTGGAAATATTCCCTCCTCTTCTATTTTTTGTAAAACTTTAATGAGAATGGGTGTTATTTCCTCTCTATATGTCTGGTAGAATTCAGAGGTGAATCAATCTGGTCCGGGGGTTTTGTTCTTAGGTAGTTTTATGATTACCTATTCAATTTCGTTGCTGGTGATTGGTCTGCTTAGTTTTTCTGTTTCTTGCTTGGTCAGTCTTGGAAGGTTGTATTTTTCTAAGAAGTTGTCCATTTCTTCTATGTTTTCCAGCTTGTTAGCATATAGATTCTCATAATATTCTCTTATAATTCTTTGTATTTTTGTGGGTTCCGTCGTTATTTTTCCTTTCTCATTTCTGAGTCTGTTTATGTGTGTAGATTCTCTTTTTCTCTTAATGAGTCTGGCTAGGGGTTTATCTATTTTGTTTATTTTTTCAAAGAACCAGCTCTTGGTTTCATTGATTTTTTCCTATTGTTTTATTCTTCTCAGTTTTATTGATTTCTTCTCTGATCTTTATTATGTCCCTCCTTCTGGTGACTTTGGGCCTCATTTGTTCCTCTTTTTCAAATTTCAGTAATTGTGTCTTTAGACTCTTCATTTTTGATTGTTCTTCCTTCTTTAAATAGGCCTGGATTGCAACATACTTTCCTCTTAGAACTGCCTTTGCTGCGTCCCACAGAAGTTGTGGCTTTGTGTTGTTGTTGTCATTAGTCTCCATATATTCTTTGATTTCTGTTTTGATTTGATTGTTAACCCATTGATTAATTAGGAGAATGTTGTTAAGTCTCCATGTATTTGTGAGCCTTTTTGTTTTCTTTCTAAAATTTATTTCTTGTTTTATGCATTTGTGATCTGAGAAGTTGGTTGGGAGAATTTCAATATTTTTGAATTTACTGAGGTTCTTTTTGTGGCCTAGTATGTGGTCTATTCTGGAAAATGTCCCATGTGCACTTGAGAAGAACATGTATCTTGGTACTTTTGGGTGTAGAGTTCTGTAGATGTCTGTTAGGTCCATCTGTTCTAGTGTGTTGTTCAGTGCCTCTGTGTCTTTACTTATTTTCTGTCTGGTTGATGTGTCCTTTGGAGTGAGTGGTGTTTTGAAATCTCCTAAAATGACTGTATTGCTTTCTATTTCCTCCTTTAATTATGTCAGTATTTGTTTCACATATGCTGGTGCTCCTGTGTTGGGTGCATATATATTTAAAATGGTTATATCCTCTTGTTGGACTGACCCCTTTATTATTATGTAATGTCCTTCTTTATCTCTTGCTACTTTTTTCATTTTGAAGTCTATTTTGTCTGATATAAGTACTGCAACAACTGCTTTTTTCTCCTTTTTGTTTGCTTGAAATATATTTTTCCATCCCTTCACCTTTAGTCTGCGTATATCTTTGGATTTGAGGTGAGTCTCCTGTAAGCAGCATATAGATGGGTCTTGCTTTTTTATTCATTCTGTTACTCTGTGTCTTTTTATTGGTACATTGAGTCCATTTACATTTAGGGTGATTATTGATAGATATGTACTTATTGACATTGCTGGCAAAGTTTCAAGGGTAGCTTCTCTACTATCTAACAGTCTAACTTAACTTTCTTGTTAAGTTATTGTAAAGACAGTCTGATGATTCTTTATTTCTCTCCCTTCTTATTCTTCCTCCTACAATCTTTATATACTAGGTGTTTTATTCTTTGCCTTTAGTTAGTATTTGGATGGTCTGCTTTCTTTGATATGATTTTATTTTCTCTGGTGACCTCTTTTTAGCCTTAGGTGTGCTTCCATCTAGAGCAGTCCCTTTAAGATATTCTGAAGAATTGGTCCATGGGAGGCAAATTCCCTTAGCTTTCACTTTTCTGGAAATTGTTTAACCCCTCCATCATATTTAAATGATAATCGTGCTGGATACAATATTCTTGGTTTGAGGCCCTTCTGTTTCATTACATTAAATATGCCATTCTCTTCTGGCCTGTAAGGTTTCTGTTGAGAAGTGTGATGATAGTCTGATGAATATTCCTTTGTAGGTGATATTTTTTCTCTCTCTAGCTGCCTTAAATACTCTGTCCTTATGTTTAATCTTTGCCATTTTAATTATTATGTGTCTTGGTGTTGTCTTCCTTGGGTCCCTTGTGTTGGGAGATCTGTAGGCTTCCATAGTTTGAGAGACTATTTCCTTCCCCAGCTTGGGGAAGTTTTCAGCAATTATTTCTTCAAAGACACTTTCTATCCCTTTTTCTCTGTCTTCTTTCTCTGGTACTCCTATAATGTGAATATTGTCCATTTGGAATGGTCACACAGTTCTCTTAAAATTCTTTCATTCCTAGAAATCCTTTTATCTCTCTCTGCCTCAGCTTCTCTGTATTCCTGTTCTCTGATTTCTATTCCATTAACAGTCTCTTGCATCTCGTCCAGTCTGCTGCTAAGCCTGTCGATCGCTTGTCTGATTTCTGCATTGTCTTTCCTCACTTCCCTCACTTCCTCCTTTAGATATTGCATATTTCTCTGTAGATCCATCAGCATGGTTATGACTTCTATTCTGAATTCTTTTTCAGGAAGATTTTGCATGTCCATCCCATCAGGCTCCCTCACTGGGGTTGTCTGGGTAAGCTTTGTTTGTACCATATTCCTCTGTCTTTTCATGGAGATAGAAGTGGTCAGAAAAAGTAAAAAAGAAGAAAGGGAAATAGAGAGAGAGAAAAAAAAGCCCTCTGTGTGTAGTTTCTGTGAGTATCTTGTAAGTGGCACTGCTGCGCCACTATTCCACAGCCCCGGACCCCCTGCTGGGCCCTTTGTGACTCTGGCCATGGAGGGAACGAATGGGAGGCTGCTGATTTCTGTGGGAAGTCTCGGTTCGACTGCTTTTCTCAGCCGCAGTCCAAGGGGACCGAAATTCCCCAGAACTCCCAGCCTGCTTGGCTGAGTGCGCTGGGACAATCCTGCTCCTCCATAGTGCACCTGTCTCTTTAAGACTGCTAAAAAAGCACACGCTTTTCTTTTGTCCCGGAGAACCTGCTGAGTGGAACTGCCATCTTGGATCCTGCACCTCTGTCTCTCCAATCACCGATACACTGTGCGAAGTGTGTCAGTGCTCCCAGCGCAGATCACCAGGGCTGGTTATTTGGCGAGCCTGTACTTCCACTCCCTCCCCACTCTGAATCCTCTCCTCCTGCCAGTGCACTGGGGTGGGGGAGTGCTTGGGTCCCGCTGGGTCGCGGCTCAGTATTTTACCTGCTTCTCGGGTTGCCGAGTTCTCTCCGGTGTAGCTGCAGGCTGGGGGTCATCCTGTATCTTCTGGTCTCTTTTTTAGGAATAGTCGTATTTGTTGTATTTTCATAAATATATTTGGTTTTGGGAGGAGATTTCCGCCACCCTGCTCAGGCTGCCATCTTCTCGGAAGTCCCTGTTCATAGTCTTTTTGATGCTGGCCATCCTTACTGGTGTGAGGTGATATCTTATTGTGGTTTTAATTTGCATTTCCCTGATGATTAGTGATGTGGAGCATCTTTTCATGTCTGTTGGCCATCTGAATTTCTCCTTTGGAGAACTGTATCTTCATATCCTCTGCCCATTTTTTAATCAGATTATTTGCTTTCTGGGTGTTGAAGCATTTAAGTTCTTTATATATTTTGGATGTTAACCCCTTGTTGGATATGTCACTTACAAATATGTTCTCCCCTACTGTTGGATGCCTTTTTGTTGATGGTGTCCTTTCCATACAGAAACTTTTTAGTTTGATGTAGTCCCATGAGTTCATTTTTGCTTTTGTTTCCCTTGCTCGAGGAGATGCGTTCAGGAAGAAGTTGCTTATGCTTATATTCAGGAGATTTTTGCCTATGTTGTCTTCTAAGAGTTTTGCAGTTTCATGACTTACATTCAGGTCCTTGATCCATTTTGAGTTTAATTTTATGTATGGAGTTAAACAATAATCCAGTTTCATTCTCTTGCATGTAGCTGTCCAGTTTTGCCAAAACCAGCTCTTGAAGAGGCTGTCATTTCCCCATTGTGTGTCCATGGCTCCTTTATCATATATTAATTGACCATATATAGTTGGGTTTATATCAGGGCTCTCTAGTCTGTTCCACTGGTCTATGGGTCTGTTCTTGGCCAGTACCAAATTGTCTTGAGTACAGTGGCTTTGTAGTAAAGCTTGAAGTTGGGGAGCATAATTCCCCCAGCTTTATTCTTCCTTCTTAGGATTGCGCTTTGGCTATTCGGGGTCTTTTGTGGTTCCATATGAATTTTAGAATGATTTTCTCTAGTTTGTTGAAGAATGCTGTTGGGATTTTGATAGGAATTGCACTGAATCTGTAGATTGCTTTAGGAAGAATGGTCATTTTGACAATATTAATTTTTCCTATCCATGAGCATGGGATGTGTTTCCATTTATTGGTATCTTCTTTAATTTCTCTCATGAATGTCTTGTTGTTTTCAGAGTACAGGTCTTTCATGTATTTGGTTAGGTTTATTCCTAGGTATTTTATTCTTTTTGATGCAACTGTGAATGTAATTGTTTTCCTGATTTCTCTCTCTGCTAGTTCATTGTTAGTGTATAGGAATGCCACAGATTTCTGCGTATTAATTTTGTATACCACAGCTTTGCTGAATTCAGATATTAGATCTAGTAGTTTTGGAGTGGATTCTTTAGTTTTTTTTATGTACAATATCATGTCATCTGCATACAGGAACAGTTTTAACTTCTTCCTTGCCAGTCTGGATGCCTTTTAATACTTTGTGTTTTCTATTGCCGTGGCTAGGACCTCCAGTACTATATTGAATAGAAATGGGAAGAATGGGCTTCCTTGTCTTGTTCCCGACCTTAAAGGACCTTCCACTTCTCGTTGTTAAGTATGTTGCCTGTGGGTTTGTCATACATGGCTTTTATTACGTTGAGGTACTTGCCCTCTATACGCATTTTGTTGAGAGTTATTATCATGAATGGGTATTGAATTTTGTTGAATGCTTTTTCAGCATCTATGGAGATGATCATGTGGTTTTTGTTCTTCTTTTTGTTGATGTGGTGGATGATGTTGATGGATTTCCGAATGTTGTACCATCCTTGCATCACTGGGATAAATCCTACTTGATCATGAAGGATGATCTTTTTGTTGTATTTTTTAATTCCGTTTGCTAATATTTTGTGAGGATTTTTGCATCTATGTTCATCAGGCATATTGGTCTGTAATAGTCTTTTTTTGTGGTGTCTTTGCCTGGTTTTGGTATTAGAGTGATGCTGGCCTCATAGAATGAGTTTGGAAGTATTCTCTCTTCTTCTACTCTTTGGAAAACTTTAAGGAAGATGGGTATTAGGTCTTCACTGAATGTTTTATAAAATTCAGTGGTGAAGCCATCTGGTCTAGGGTTTTTGTTCTTAGGTAGGTTTTTGATTACCAGTTCAATTTTGTTGCTGTTAATTTGTCTGTTCACATTTTGTGTTTCTTTCTGGGTCAGCCTTGGAAGGTTGTATTTTTCTAGAAAGTTGTCCTTTTCTTCTAGTTTATCCACGTTGCTCCCATATAATTTTTCTTAGTATTCTCTAATAACTCTTTGTATTTCTGTGGTATCTGTAGTGATTTTTCCTTTCTCATTTCTGATTCTGTTTATGTGTGTAGACTCTCTTTTTTTCTTGATAAATCTGGCTAAGGGTGTATCTGTTTTGTTTATTTTCTCATCGAACCAGCTCCTGCTTTCATTGATTCTTTATACTGTTTTATTCTTTTTGATTTTATTTATTTATGCTCTAATCGTTATTATATCCCTCCCTCTACTGACTTTAGGCCTCATTTGTTCATATTTTTATAGTTTATTTAATTGTGAGTTTAGACTGCTCATATTGGATTGTTCTTCTTTCCTAAGGTAGACCTGTATTGCAGTACACTTTCCTCTTAGCTCAGCCTTCCCTGCATCCCACAGATTTTGTGGTGTTGAATTATTGTCATTTGTCTCCATATATTGCTTGATCTCTGTTTTTATTTGGTCATTGATCCATTGGTTATTTAGGAGCATGTTGTGAAGCCTCCATGTGTTTGGGGGATTTTTCATTTTCTTTGTGTAATTTATTTCTAGTTTCATACCTTTGTGGTCTGAGAAACTGGTTGGTACAATTTCAATCTTTTTGAATTTACTGAGGCTCTTTTTGAGGCCTAGTATATGATCTATTCTTGAAAATGTTCCATGTGCACTTGAGAAGAATGTATTCTGCTGATTTTGGGTGTAGAGTTCTGTATATTTCTGTTAGGTCCATCTGTTCTATTTTGTTGTTCAGTGCCTCTGTCTCCTTACTTCTTTTCTGTCTGGTTGATCTGTCCTTCAGAGTGAGTGGAGTGTTGAAGTCTCCTAGAATGAATGCATTGCATTCTATTTCTCTGTTTAATTCAGTTAGTATTTGTTTCACATATGTAGGTGCTCCTGTGTTGGGTGCATAGATATTTATAATGGTTATATCTTCTTGTTGGATTGACTCTTTTATCATTATGTAATGTCCTTCTTTGTCTCTTGTGACTTTCTTTGTTTTAAATTCTATTTTGTATGATACAAGTACTGCAACTCCTGCTTTTTTCTCCCTATTAGTTGCATGAAATGTCTTTCTCCATCCCTTCACTTTTAGTCTATGTACGTCTTTGGGTTTAAAGTGAGTGTCTTGTAGGCAGCATATAGATGGGTCTTGTTTTTTTATCCATTCAGTGACTCTGTGTCTTTTGATTGGTGCATTCATTCCATTTTCATTTAGGGTGAATATCGATAGGTGTGTAGTTATTGGCATTGCAGGCTTTAGATTCATAGTTACCAAGGGTTCAAGGTTAACTTCCTCACTATCTAAGAGTCTAACTCAACTCATTTAATATGCTATTACAAACACAATCTAAAAGTTCTTTTTTTTCTTCCTCATTTTTCTTCCTCCTCCATTCTTTATATATTAGGCATAATATTCTGTACTCTTTGTCTATCCCTTGATTGTCTTTGGGGATAGTTAATTTAATTTTGCATTTGCTTAGTAATTAGCTGTTCTACTTTCTTTACTGTGGTTTATTACCTCTGGTTACAGCCGTTAAAACTTAGGAACACTTCCTTCTATAGCAGTCCCTCCAAAATACACTGTAGAGATGGTTTGTGGGAGGTAAATTCTCTCAGATTTTGCTTATCTGGGAATTGTTTAATCCCTCCTTCAAATTTAAATGATAATCTTGCCTGATAAAGTAATCTTGGTTCAAGGCCCTTCTGCTTCAGTGCATTAATGCCACTCCCTTCTGGCCTGTAAGGTTTCTGCTGAGAAGTCTGATGATAGCCTGATGGGTTTTCCTTTATATGTGATCTTATTTCTGTCTCTGGCTGCTTTTAATAGTCTGTCCTTATCCTTGATCTTTGCCATTTTAATTACTATATGTCTTGATGTTGTCTTCCTTGGGTCCCTTGTGTTGGGAGATATGTGCCCCTCCATGGCCTGAGAGACTATCTCCTCCCCAGATTGGGGAATTTTTCAGCAATTACCTCCTCAAAGACACTTTCTATCCCTTCTTCTCTCTCTCCTTCTTCTGGTACCCCTATTATGGGAATATTGTTCCATTTGTATTGGTCACACAATTCTCTCAATATTCTTTCATTCTCAGAGATCCTTTGTTTTCTCTGTGCCTCAGCTCCTTTGTATTCCTCTTCTCCAGTTTCCATTTCATTTATCATCTCCTCCACTGTATCTAATCTGCTTTTAATACTGTCCATTGTGCTCTTCAATGATTTTATCTCCAACTGGAATTAATTCCTGAATTCTTGAATATCTTTCTGTACCTCCATGAGCATGTTAATGATTTTTATTTTGAACTCCCTTTCAGGAAGAGTCATGAGGTTGATGTCATTTAAATCTTTCTCAGGAGTTGTATTAATAATTTTACTCTGAACCAGGTTCCTTTGGCATTTCATATTTGTATATGGGGCCCTCTAGTGCCCAGAAGCTCTCCTCCTGGGAGCTTATCAGCCCCTGAAGCAACGTCAGGGGTCACAGGGGAGTGGTATTTGTGCCTGGGGGGAGGAAAGAGCTGTTGCCTGCTTCCAGGCTGCTATGCCTGTCTCCACTGCCTGAACCAGTGGGCCAAGCACACAGGTATAAGCCTCTATGCTTTGCATTTGTAGTTGCTGTAGACAGATCTTCCCTCTGGTTGGACTAACGCCAGGGTAGGTTTTGCCAGTTTGCCAGCCAGCTGTGCCTGGCTGGGAGAAATAAGTGGCACTTATAGAAAAAAAAATCTAAAGCCCTATATTAGAAAAGGAAAAGGGCTGAAAATATGTAACACACTACACATATTAGAAAAAAACTACAGATTAAACCCAAAGACAATAAAAAGAAGAAATATTTTTAAAGAAAGCACAATTTAATAACATATAAAATAAGGACATAACCAAGAGAATTCATATGGTTAACAATGAATTTATCAAAAAGATTAATAAAATTGGCAAATTTCTGGTGATAGTGATCAAGAAAATCAAGTAAAACAACAAATGTCAAGTTTGAAATAAAAGCCATAAGAATTGTAGTGAGACTAAAACGTGACTAGGAAAATATTATGAGCAACTTTATTCCAATCCATTTGAAAACTTTTTTGTAATTTTAAAAAGTGTCAAAAAATAAATAGCTAAATCTGACCCTATTATCAGTAGAAAAATATAACTGAATCAGTCAACATTTTGAAATGGTTAAGAATCTTTCCAAAGAGGAAACATATGTAAATAGCTTTATAATTTTGAGTATTTTGTCTTAGGATTCTTCAGAAGTCAACCTTAAACCAAGCATTTGAGTGAAACAATTTGTTTTCGAAATGATCTTAAGAATTACTGCAGGAGGTGGGAAAGGAAGGCATAAAGGTGGAGATATTCAATAAAATATAAGTTGATGAATAGTTTGCTGTTTGCAACTGAGTCTGAACACCAGAGAAACCTCTTAATGATTACTTAGTCAATGACTCCAAATTTTTACATCAAGGAGAAAGGAAACAAGAGTATATATAAACTGACATCCATTGAGGGCTGCACCCAAGGGCATTTACTCTTCAGAACTGTTGTCCTGTCTTGGAAAAGTATCTACTGACCTCCATAGGCAGAGACAGTCCTCAGACAGTGTCACTAGTGTTTACATTAAAAAGCTATGTATCTGGGACTGTTGAATGCTGAGGATGGGTTATTAATACCATCTGCTATAATTAACCAATATTTAAGGAGAAAGTAATTCCAATTGACCCAATATATACATAGTATTAAACGGAAGGGAAATTGCAGGCAAATACATTCTTACTAGAGGCAAGAAATCTTAACTTAAATATTAATAAATCAAATTTAGCAGTTTATCAAGTGGGGTTTATCACAGAAATGTATGTTTGATTTAATGGTAAACAGTATATTAAGGTAGTTTATTATATGAACATATTTAAAAAAATAGCCATAATAACATCTCAATAGATATAGAAAAAATATTTGATAAAATATAACATTAATATATAATGAAAAGTTCTATTAAATAAGAAACAGAATGTATCTTTTGATTCTGGTCACCAGTTCTGATGTCTGAATTCCTTCCCCTCACCAAGCAATTATCAGACACCAGCTGGGTGTCCTACAATTCAACTCAGTTCTGATACTGTCTTCCTGTGATAGCACCAGATCCCACAGATTAGGGGCTCACGAATGCCTCCCACCCTTTCTTATGCCAATTCCAAGTCCAGGTTGTCACCTGTGCTTCTGACCGACCAGCTGTAGATTGGAAGTTCCCAACTCTTTCCTTAGATTTGATTAATTTTCTAGGAAGGCTCAGAGAGCCATCTTACTTTCTAGATTACCTGTTTAGTATGAAAGGCTATAACTCAGGAACATCCAGATGGAGATGCATAGGGCGATGTATGGGAAGGGGTATGGAGTTTACATACTCTCTCTGAGCCTGCCACTCTCCCTAAATCTCCACATGTTCACCCACCCAGGGGATCTCTGGGTGTTTACACAGATGTCATTACATAGTTGATTAAATGACTGGCCATTGGTGAGTAAACTCAATTTTTAGCCCCTCTCCCCTCCAGGAGGTCATGGAGATGAAACTGAAAGCTCTAATCCTTTAATCCCATGTTTGGCTCTCCTGAAAACCAGCCCCCACTCTTAGGTGTCTTCCAAAAGTCACCTAATTAATATTACCTTTAAAAGACATCTTTATTGCTCTCATTACAGGAAATTCCAAGAGTCTTAGAAGCTCTCTGCCAAGAACAAGATGAAGACTAAATATATATTTATTATTATAAACCATAATATCACACATGTCCTTAACCTGATAAAAAGAAGCAACAAGGGTAAAAATAAACTAGAGACAATATTCCGCCACTTGAGTAAATACTTTAAAACATTTTCCTTAAAATCAATATAAAACAATGATGCCCATTATCACCTGTAGTAAACATCACACTAGATGTTGCTTAGCCCAGTAAAGACAAGAGAAATTAAAGCCATAAGGATCAGAAAGATATAAGAAAAACAAGTTATTTTCAAATGTTATGATTATTTACATAGAAAGCCAAAAAACATTTATAGAAAAATTATTAATAATAAGAGGGTTCATCAATGTAGCTGTGAGCTGTAAGATCAATATACACAATCAATTGTGTGTCTGTACACCAGCATAATTCAGAAAATATAATTAAAGAAAATATTTCCCTTTACAATAACATCCAAAAATATAAGATGTGTGAGAATAAACACAATAAAAGATGTGTCACACTTCAGAGAAAATTATAAAGGAAGGCCAAAATAAAGAGAGATATATAATGTTTATTGATAGTCACTATAAAAATGTGACCATTCTCTTTGTATTGATCTGTGCATCAATGTAATCACAATCAAAACTCCAATAGAATTTTAGTGGAATTTACAATCTGTTTACAAAATTTCTGGAAAAGCAAATTATAAAAATAATATGACTTTCCTAAAGAAGAAGTAGATACCTTCCACATATCAAAACATATTATACAACCGAGCTAACTAAGGCATGTAGCACTGGATTAAAGAATAATTATTTAATAATAGGGCTGTTGTAATGTACCAACTGTTTGTGTCTTCTCCAAGTGAATATGTAAGACCTAACTGCCCAATTGGTATCTGAAGGTGGGGGCTTTGAGAGGTAATTAGGTTTAGATGAGGACATGAGAGTGGGGCCCTGTTATAAGAGGAGGAAGAGACATCAGAGCTCCTTCTCTTCACCGTGAGGTGTACATCAGGAAGGCAGCCATTTGCGAACCAAGAAGAGGAATTTCACAAGGAACCAAAACTGCTGGCACCTTAGTCTTGGACTTCCTAGCCTCCAGAACTAGAACTATGTGAAATATACACTCCTTAAGCCACCCAGTCTATTGTACATTATTATAACAGCCTGAGCTGACTAAGACAGCCTGGGGCAATCAGTAACTTATATCAAGTGCATATGTATATAATAAAATAACTGTGATAATGAATATAATATGCATTAAAATAATACCTTATGTATGATTTTGTATTTTATACATGGTATATACAGTAATTTATCACACACTGTACAAAATACAATTCTAGGTGGAATAAATCCTTAAACATAAAAGGTAAAGTATAAATTATTCAGAATAAAATACAGAACAATACTTCTATGAGAAAAAGTATGGGAACTTACAGTAAAGAAAAAAGCAAAGAATATTAATATAAAGGAAATTACTGATGAATTTGACTAAGTTAAATTGAAAAATTTCCATTCTTTAAGAGACACTGTATTAGTTTTCTTGGATGTTATACAAGGTACCACAGACTGGGTGGCTTAAACAACAGGTGTGTATTTTCTTATAACTTTGGAGGCTAGAAGTCCAAGATCCAGGTACCAGCCAATTTCTGGTGAGACATCACATTCTTGTTTTGCCCTTATGTGGTGTTTCCTTTGTCTGTATGTGCAGGGAGAAGACAAAATCTGGTCTCTTCATTTTCTCATAAAGACACCAGTGTTACTGGATTAGGGTCCCATCTTTATGACCTCATATAACCCTAATGACCTTCCTAGTGACCCTATCTCTAAACACTGTCACACTGGGGATTAGAGATTCAACATATGAATTTTGGTTGGATGAATTCAGTCTATAAGAAACATAGAAATACTAATTTAAAAAGTGAATAGAAGGCACAAAGTAAAAAAACAGATTTTCAACACATATAATAGACAAAGAAATTGAATTTAGAACATTTAAATAACTTATAAATCCATAAGAAAGGAAAAAGAAGACAAAATCAAACAGGAGACTTGATTGGACTTTCACAAACTACGATATACAAATGGATAATTAATTTACTAACATGTACTAAACCCCACTAGAACCCAAGAAATATAACTTAAACCAGGAGATATCATGTTACCCCCGCATGATTTATAAAGATTAGGAAATTGATAGCACTGAGTATCAGCAGAGATGGGAGTCACAGTGAAGCCACTTCCGTGCACAACTGGGCATCATGTTGCAAATATCTTTTGCTCCAGCACCTGTAGTTCTCAATAAACATCTCGAGGCAATATGTTACATGAGGATCAGAAAATACGTGCTCCAATATTTGTAACAGAATAGAAAAGGAAATGACTTAAACGTTCATCAATATAAAGAAATTATGGTATAATTTACAAATGGATGGTACATAGTTGTATTTATGAACAACCACTTGGATAAACTGAAAAATGTGTCTTTCGAATATACAAAATAATTCACATAAATTTTAATAGCATAATAATAATTTGTAAAAAGTTTAAACAATAAATTAAACATTGCTTTAATACTCTCTTTGTACATGGGTCATGTGTATGTGTGTGTATGTGTGTGTGTGTGTGTGTGTGTTTGAGTTTGAAAACAAGGAAGTCAGGCTATTACTTAACTATACCATGCTTTGAGGTGGGGTGTAAGTCAGTAGTTTTTAACTTTGGACTGAGTATTGGAATGCCATAGCCGCTTTTACAATTCCTGATTACCAGGTACAGCTCCTTTTATATCCCAGCATCAAGCGTATCAGCAATTAGTTATACTGTAAGCCGCAGAGTCTGTCTTCAGTGATCCCTGATTCTCCCTCCTGGTCGCACATGTATGCCTCTGTCTTAGTCACCCTCTTACTTCAATACTGGCTTCCTCATTGAAACCTACTTCTTTCCTAACTTCAATGTTATGATACAAAGTTCAGAAACAGGAAGGGGTATTAATAAACATGGAAGTACATATATATGATATAAAGAAGTTAAAACCTGTAATTTTAAGTTTGAATTGGAAATTCCAGTGTAAATATATGTTTTTTAAAAAGTATTTCCTATTTTCATCTATTTAAGAGGTCTAGAAACAATAACAAATCCATTATCAATGAGCACATGTAGAATTCACATTATAGTCTGAAAGTAACCACTCCCATTAAGAGAAAATAGGATTCCAAGATTTCAGATCTGTAACAGGAAATGTTTATGATGAGCCGGGAATATATTTTCATTTCAAAAAGCAATGAAGCTATCAAAGACTTCAGAAGTTTTGTCAAAAGAACCCAGGGGCCAAGTTAAACAAGGACAATTTGAATACAAAAACTAATGACTAAATGAATTTGATATATCAAATATGATTAAATCAATGAGTTGGCAACAATACTAAAAAAATATTGATCACTTTTGGAAAATCCTAGGGGATCAATTCATTATTCTGAAACTAGTACATAAGGGAAAGAACACCTTTATTTTTTTTGCCAATAAAAAAGAATGAGGCACTAATACATGCTATAACACAGATGAAGCTTGAAAACACTATGCTAAGTGAAAGAAGCCAGACACAAAAGACCACATAGTGTCTGGTACCATTTATTTGGAATGTCCAGAATATGTAAACCCACAGAGATAGAAAGTAGATTAGTGACTTCCCAGGGCTGAGGGATGAGACGTTTGGGGGAGGTGGTGGAGGCACTCAGTTTCTTTTATAGTGTGAAGGAAATGTTCTGAAATTTACTATAATGATGGTTGTACTACATTCCAATTATGGACTACAACTCTGAATATACTGGAGACCATTGACTTACACAGTTTAGGGTAAATTGTATGGTATGTTAATTATATCTCAGAAAAGCTCTTAACAACAACAAAAAAGTTAAAAAAATTTTTAAGTAAAGAACAGTTCTGGCATTAGGCATGGGTAATTTAGTGGGCAATAAGTCACTGTTGTGCTTTCTGGAGCAATTTCCATTTAAACTTGATTTCTTAACTGTGAAAGGAAACTGTTATGTGACAAGAATTTACGCATTGGAGTAGATATTTTGATGACCTGTGGGCCAATCTAAGATGAAATTGTATCTTGTAAGTCTACCTGAAATCAGACTTTGGAATCAATTCAGGCCCTGTGTAGGGGTCTCTCAGCAAGCCCGGCGTGCGGTTCAGTCACTCACACCAAGGCCCTGACTGAGTTCTCCAGTTCCAAATGGCTGCATTTCTGGGTTTGTCCTGCAGCGTCAACTTTAGTACTGGTTTCCTGCCTTTGAGTCCCTAATCTTGGTCTCTGCTTATACTCTAACCAATTGGGTGTGCCTTTTACCGGTCACTTTGCTTATCGTTATGGTAGCTGATGCTGTTGGGCACTGTCCAATGCAGCGGTCTGAATATGCATATTGTCTCCAACTGACTCTGGGTGGCTCACTGGGAATGTATTGCCCATTATCACTCAACTCCTGATTAACGATGATTATGATCTTAGGGTAGGGACTAGTTTAGGTGGTAAAATTTTGCACTTGTCACATTATATTATACATGGGGAAATAACTAGATATTTATGTGTATATAATTTTACCTAATAATTCCCAGCTCCCTTGGGCCATTTTCTATCATTTCGTGTTTCATAAAATGGGATCCATCAACAAATCTCAAGCAAAGAGAGTTCTTCTTTTCCTGGCATAGACATCAGTTAGTCAGAAAGAGCACATGAAGGTCAAATGCCTTGTTTTTGAGAACAAAACTCACACTTTTTACCTAATTAACATATTTGATGAGAATGTGCAATGACAGGAAAGCCAGTGTTGCCTCTTGTGGAACAGATGATAAGTTTAGGGACTTGAAAGAGAGAATGTGAGTTTGAGGGAAAACAGGAAAGTTAAACAAAGTGAATATTCTTAAGACTCAGATGATTTTGCGTGAGGTCCAGGGGTAAATGTGTCTGATGAGTTCCAGGGTCTGAGAGCACAGTGCATCCAGGATTTACTTTCTGGGAGACTGGAGCCACACTGAAGCCCCTGCTCCACCATGACAGTGAGCTGTGGTCATCTGGGACAGAGTATAACACAGTGCCGAAGTTTTTTGTGGGTCCCAAAAGAGGAGAAGTAAAGAGTTCACTTTCATCGTGCCTCTGAGACACCAGCAAGGTCATGTCATGTTGGGGGAAGCCCACAGTGGAAAGTGCCATGCAAGTAGGTCCAGAAACCAGGAAGGAAGTAGATGTCTCAAAGCACTGGAAAGGAGGTGGTACCTAAGCCCCCGAGATGTTGATAGTTCATCCCAGTAGCAACAAGATAAATGCTGGGAAGTCTGGGGCAGATACCTGCTTTTGAGGGTTAAGTGACACACCTGAGGGACCAAGCCGGAGGAAGAAATCCCTGAACTGACTAAATTTAAGCCTGGGAAGATGATTTGGACCATGAAACGAATACAATTATGCCTTCTGTGATCAAGTGGATTAGGCAGCTCAAAGCAGAGATTAAGTTGAGTTACAAAAATAAATAAAACTACAGTTCCTGCAGACCTCAGAGAGTGAGTGAGAAACTGCCAGTCATATTTCAGTTTTCAGATCAGAAACTCTGGAAGTTTCACATTTCTATTCAGAAAATATGTGTACAATGATTTTCTGTGACAAAGTGGGAGATAGCTACAGGTATTACATTGTCGTGTATTTTCTTCTGTTTTTATTTGTTGTTGTTATTTGCAAACAGGTAACTTCTTGGGAAGCATATTAAAGGTTTGGAAAGTTTGATAAAATAAGTCACTTTATTACTCTAAATAGCAATATGCCATGCATTCGTTGGTTTCAAAAAGGGCTGACTTTGCCCATATGCATTGCAAAAATACTTAGCACAGATTGGTTAGCATTAGCATTGCTTTCAAATACTATTTATTTTAGTAGAAACTAGACTATCCTAATTAAGTTTTTCTAACTATAAAGGAGACAAGTGTAAAAACACTGAAATAGAAACACAAGGTAATTGGCACCGTATTTCTGAATTAGCACAGTGAATTATTATCTTTTTATGATGATCATTATAGGGTGATGCCTCCGGCACGTGCCCACAGACATACTTCATAAACCATCCCTGCCATAAGTGGGAAATTTTGGCCAACTTTGATTTCTACCTCACATTGCTGGATCCAATAACTTCTTACTCTTGCTTGATGAGAAATGCTTTTCATCTCTTTCTGTGGGAGACAGAAAGACTATCAATCACAGTTACCATCAGATTCTTGACTGGTACAGTAGCTTGGCTCTCTGCCTTAGGTCCATGTGACATGTGCCGGCCACGGTATAGCTCTGGTTTTCTCTTTCCTTTAGGTCCACGTGACATGTGCCGGCCACGGTATAGCTCTGGTTTTCTCTTTCTTTGAGGATGGCCATGGGCACACCTCTCCCACCTCCTTCCTTAGGGTATCAACTTCCTCCTGATCCATTTCTATCACTAGCAACTAACCCATTTCTACATACCACTAGCCACTGAAATTTAAACTCCACAAAAATATAGTGAGAAACTTTGGCTTACTGAGTTTCCTAACAGTTTTATTGTTTTTCTCATTACTGTTGCCCATGTTGAAATGACTAGACCAGACACCAAGATGTCTGGAATCAGCCTAGGCCTGTTCTTTTCTAGTTGTGTAACTTGGGAAACTCTGAAACTTGTCTGCACATTAGATCATCATTGGAGATCTTTTAAAGATTCCAAGGCCCAGGACATACCCCCAGACCAATCAAAGCATAATTTCTGGAGGCATTAGTAGATTTTGACATTCCCCCGTGATCCTAATGTGCAGAGTTTGGGAACCATAGAATTCACTTCTGGAAACCTTAGAATATGAATCAATCTAATTTTTATGACTTCAGTTAAGATCCTCACCTTGTAGGGTTTAATTGATATCAGACATGTCAAAGCCTTTGTAAATTGTAAATTAAGTAGTCATTGCTTTTACTGGGGTTATATTCTGAGAGTTAGAAGTAAAATAAAGTTCCTGGCTCTTTCATGTGATAGGATTGAATGAATAGGTGGAACAGAACAAAGGTTGCTGAATTTTGCTCTGACTCTTCCTCCTTTTCTCCTACTATTTTTACTATTTCTCCTTCCCTGATTTTTACCAAAATGTGAAACAGTTTGAAGAACATCAGAAATCAGCCTCAGGAAACCTTATGCACTTTGAGTGAAGAGTGTATATACATCTACTGGATGAGTTTAATATTTTTGAAAATACTATTTGTCTTCTCACTGTACACCACCTCTTCTTTATAGGATACCTGAAAGGGACTTCTTTTTAAATAATGTGTTTTTAAATAGATTTTTATTTTGTTTTATATTAAAGTAATTTTTATGCACAATTAATATTTTTTGGTTATTTTTTGTAGCTAAGACTATTGCATAAATTAATTTGTATATTTTCTACCATACTAACATAGATTACTTTGTGATAGAAAAGGCATTCACTTATTTTTAGCAGGATGAGGAAAAAGACTGAGGAATGAGGAACAGGGTTGGGGAGTAGAGACATCCTGATGTGAGCAGAGTTCATGGTAGTATAGCAAATTCAGCCCTGGACATAAAAAGACTTGTGACAATGTCAAAAGCAGATTTGGAAGGGACAGTAAGTGGGTTTAATCAGTACAAAGACAAATTTTATCTCTCTGCTAAGGCATGGAAATGAAACACACACACACACAAAACCTGAGAGATGGAGTTTTATTGGTGGTGATTAGGCTCATTGAAGGACCAGAGCTTCACATTTTTTAAGCGGGACAGGCAGGACCCCTGGTCACTGGCCAGAGTTGCTCACTGACATATAGTGGAATCCTGAAAGTCTCACTGGAATGAGATTATGCAGCTCTAATGTGACAAGTTAATAACTGTTATCAAGATATGTGGTGAACTTTGATCCCTGACTTCAGTAGTTTGTAACTAATGGGAAGACAAGCGTTATAAGAAAAGAGCACATCAGTCTAACCCCATATACAAAAGTAAATTTGAAATGGATAAAAGACCTGAATGTAAGTCATGAAACCATAAAACTCTTAGAAGAAAACATAGGCAACAATCTCTTGAATATAAACAGGAGCAACTTTTTCTGAACACATCTCCTTGGGCAAAGGAAACAAAATAAAAATTGAACAAGTGAGACTACATCAAACTAAAAAGTTTCTGTACAGCAAAGGACGCCGTCAGTATGGGAGAATAAATGACTTATTTGATAAGGGGTTAACATCCAAAACTATATAAAGAACTCATTACACTTCAACACTCAAAAAACAAATAACCTGATCAATAAATGGGCAGAGGACCTGAACAGACACTTCTCCAAACAAGAAATTCTAATGGCTAACAGACACATGAAAAGATGCTCCACATGGCTAATCATCAGAGAAAGGTGGAATCCTCCTGCTATGTCTACTTAAAACTATTTTTTTATAGTTAATGAATGTTTTGTGGAGAGATACATAAAGACTATGATGTATTTTATTTTAATCATGCCAAATTGACTTGCAGTTTCTTTTATGTGCTGAAGTTGAGCATGGGAGAGTGGTTTTAAACTTTTGTTGGAAATCAGTTTCAAAACTGATGTTCTAGGTAAACAATAGAAAACATATCTCCAACAATTACTAATCTTTTTAGATTTTAATTTTAAAATAATTTTAGACACACAAAAATGTTCCACAATTATTACAGAGAATCCTTGTGTGTGCCTCACCCAGTTTTCTCAAATGTTAACTAACATCTTCCATAACATAGTTCAGTTATCAACATCATGAAATTAACATTGATTTCATACTATTAACTGACCTACATACCTTATTCAAGTTTTGCCAATTTTCTCACTAATGTTCTTTTTTATGTTCCTGGTTTCAGTTAAAGAGGACATGTTGAATTTAGCAGTCAGATTTCCTAATATCTTTCCATCTAGTACAGTTCCTCAGGCTTAGACTTGTACAAATTTATTTTTCATAAGTACTTAACAGTTATTTTATAGTTATTTTGTAGTATGTCCCCTCTATTTGGATTTATCTGATGTTCCCTTATGTTTAAAAGCAGGCTCTGAATTTGCAGCAGGAATGCTGCAGAAGGGGTGCTGTGTCTTCATGACTCACACCAGAAGGCATGTGATGCCCATTTCGGGTGATACTAACTTTGGTCACCTGGTTAGGTTGATGGTCAGATATTTCCAAAATGATGTTACTTTTACCCCCTAATAAATATCTGTTGGAGAAATACACTGAGACTATGAAAATATCTTATTCTCATCACACTTTTGTTTAATGGTTTTAGGATCAATTCCTATCCAAAAAAGGATGACTTGATGGTCTCCAAATGGTGATTTTCTGCTGATAGTTATCCTATGCTTATTAACTGCCATTCAACTGTAAGGAAAAACTTCCTAAACCCTCATTTTGTTTAACTTGTTCAATTATTTATTTATACAAGTACGGAGTCAAGGAAATTTATTTTGAAGAATATAATCTGTTACTATCAATTTTTATTTTGGGGGCTCACATTGTAATAGATTTGACCACTGAAAGTTCCTTTTGAGTTGCTCCTGTGTCTTCTTAAAATACCCTCATTATTTTGGAGCACTTCTTTACATTTTACCACCGCAAGATATTTTACTTTTGATGTCCCAGCCCTTCAATTAGCCATTCTATTGTTTTACTAGACAATAGTATTTAGAAATTAAAATATGGACACTAGGTGTTTTTGTTGCACTTCAGTGTCATTAGTTCTAAGCCCTCCTAAAGAATAGAATATATGTATATTGGAAATACATCTATTATATCCACACACATGCACACATATCTATTCCTTTAGTTATCTATTTGCATATGTATTGAAACCATTTACTTCATACTTACATCCAATAAGAATCCAACACCAGGGAATTCATTCTAGTTTTCTCCCTCTACTTATTTGTAATTCCTTTTCCAAAAGCTCTCAGAATTGACATAAATATATTTACTTATTTTCCCAATCCCTTAATATGCATAAGGTACTTTCAAAAGTTTAGCCCATACCACTGTAAAAAATTAATTTACTAAAGAACAATATTTGTATATAATTCTCTTAGCCTTAGGCAGTAAATAGACACCAAAATACTTTTTCCAAAATTACTTAGGTTAGTTCTCTTTTCCCCACTCCCTTTGTCATCGTCAGATTATTTGGGATAAAGTTAGATTCTTTTGTTACAGTTGATTTCATTTTAATTACCCCAGATCCTTCTTGATCATTTAATTATTTATTTGTTTTTGATTATGTGAAATATTAACATTTTTCTAAATGTCAAAATGATACAAAAAGATGTACGCAGAGAAAAGTATTTCTACACTAATTTCATTTATTCTTTATGTCAAACCTGTTCTCCCACATATTCTCTTTAATTTATGGATTACTTTTTCTATATTTAATTTTTGCATAAAGGATCAGGGGTTTGTACATGTGTGTGTTTGTGTATGTTTCTGACATGAAATACAGAAGGCCAGAGATACACATTTCTTCCATGTTTTTTCACTTAAAAATATAGCCTGAATTCCCTCCACATCAGTTCTTAAAAAAAAAAAGTCATCATTTTTTTATAGCTGCGTACTATTCCACAGACATGTCCCATAGTTCATTCTTTTAGGCTAATTTTTCTATGTACCTATGTGGTCTTTCAGTATGTAGATTAAGGTCTTCCTTTATTTATGAATTAATATTTTGGATTATACATTTCAATATTAGTACTATTACATTGTTTTGTTTTATTTTCTCTTTAGGGACTCCAAGTATGCAAAAGTTATTCTTCTTTGCCTGTTCTTAATTTTTACCACTTTTTCTTTGGAACTTTTCTTTCTGTCTTTTATATCAATTTCATTCTTTTGGATGTTTTCTTGGCTTTTTGCAATGACACATATTCTTTTGGCTCTGTTAGTCTTGGGACATCTTACAAGTAAGTCTTTATGTCTGGGTTAATTTTTTTTTTCTCTTCCACTACTTTTCTGAGTTCAAACAGCTATTCTTTCATTTCTTTCTTCTCCTTTTCTTTTCTGATTTCTGTTTTTCAATTTGAACTTCTTATTAAAAATGGTTTTCCTATTCCAAAATGTTTTAGAAGATTTAAGTTGAGTGTTGCCTTACAGTTTCTTCTGATATATGGGTGTTTGTTCATGGGGAATTTCATTAATTAGATGTGCTGAATCTTGTTTTCTAATTATTTAAAATAATAACTGTGCACATCTATTAGATTTTTTTTCCTGTTTAAAGCAATTTAGAAGATTCTTCTTTTTTTCACCTTGGCAAAGTCTATATTCTTTAATAGGGGAGTGTGTGTGTGTGTGTGTGTGTGTGTGTGTGTGTATTGGGGAATGATACGTGTGTCCTCTAATTTTTTTTGTTTTGTTTTCTTGGTCTTATAGGACCTTGAGTCTCTTGTTTGCATCTTTTAACCTTTACCACTCAATTTCCAAAGGGGCTCCTATCCCTTCCTTTCTTATTTGTTTTTAGTCCCCCAGAAATTATGTATTTTGAAGACTTTTACTGCAAGTCATGCACATTTTTAAGTCCCCTTTCTATACACTGTTAGACTGTGCTCTGATCTATCAAGACATTTTTTTAAATTTTATTTTGGTATCATTAATATACAATTACATGTGCAACATAATGGTTATTAAACTCCCCACTTCATCAGGTCCCTCCCACCTACCCAATAAGGGTCACTGTCCATCAGTGTAGTGAGATGCTATAGAATCACTACTTGTCTTCTCTGAGTTGTACAGCCTTCCCCATGACCCTCCCACATTACATCTGCTAATCATAATGCCGCTTTTTCCCCCTTGTCCCTCTTCTCCCACCCATCCTCCCCAGTCCCTTTCCCTTTGGTAACTGTTAGTCCATTCTTGGATTCTGGGAGTCTGCTGCTGTTTTTTTTTCTTTCAGTTTTTTTTTTCTTTCCTCTTATGCTCCACATATGAGTGAAATCACTTGATACTTGTCTTTTTCCGCTTGGCTTATTTCACTGAGCATAATACCCTCTAGCTCCATCCATGTTGCTGCAAATGGTAGGATTTGTTTTCTTCTTATGGCTGAATAAAATTCCATTGTGTATATGTACCACCTCTTCTTTATCCATTCATCTACTGATGGACACTTAGGTTGCTTCCATTTCTTGGCTATTATATATAGTGCTGTGATAAATATACAGGTGCATATGTCTTTTTGAATCTGGGATCCTGTATTCTTAGGGCAAATTCCTAGGAGTGGAATTCCTGGGTCAAATGGTATTTCTATTTTGAGTTTGGACATCCCTGTCTTGTTCCCAATCTTAGATGAAAAGCTTTCAGCTTCTCACTGCTAAGTATGATGTTGGCTGTGGGTTTGTCATATATGGCCTTTATGATGTTGAGGTACTTGCCATCTACACCCATTTTTTTGAGAGTTTTTATCATGAATTGATGTTGAATTTTGTCAAATGGTTTTTCAGCATCTATGAAGATGATCATGTGGTTTTTGTTCTTCTTTTTATTGATGTGGTGAATGGTGTTGATGGATTTTCGAATGTTGTACCATCCTTGCTACCCTGAGATGAATCCCACTTGATGATGGTGTATGATCCTCTTGATGTATTTTTTAATTCAGTTTGCTAATATTTTGTTGAGTATTTCTGCATCTATGTTCATCAGGGATATTGGTCTGTAATTTTCTTTTTTAGTGAGGTCTTTGCCCGGTTTTGGTATTAGAGTGATGCTGGCTTCATAGAATGAGTTAGGAAGTATTCCCCCTCCTCTATTTTTTGGAAAACTTTAAGGACAATGGGTGCTATTTCTTCTCTATATGTCTGGTAGAATTCAGAGGTGATTTCTTCTGGTCCGGGGGTTTTGTTGTTGGGTAGTTTTTTGATTACCGATTCAATTTCGTTGCTGGTGATTGGTCTGTTTAGGTTTTCTGTTTCTTGCTTGGTCATTCTTGGAAGGTTGTATTTTTCTAAGAAGTTGTCCATTTCTTCTAGGTTTTCTAGCTTGTTATCATATAGATTTTCATAGTATTCTTTTATAATTCTTTGTATTTCTGTGGGGTCCGTAGTGATTTTTCCTTTCTCATTTCTGATTCTGTTTACGTGTGTAGATTCTCTTTTTCTCTTAATATGTCTGATTCTGTGTTTATCTATTTTGTTTATTTTTTTTCAAACAACCAGTTCTTGGTTTCATTGATTTTTTTCTATTGTTTTATTCTTCTCAATTTTATTTATTTATTTTCTGATCTTTATTACATCCCTCTTTCTGGTGACTTTGGGCCTCATTTGTTCTACTTTTTCCAATTTCCATAACTGTGTCTTTAGACTATTCATTTGGGATTGTTCCTCCTTCTTTAAATAGGCCTGGATTGCAATATACTTTCCTCTTAGAACTGCCTTTGCTGCGTCCCACAGAAGTTGTGGCTTTGTGTTGTTGTTGTCATTAGTCTCCATATATTGTTTGATCTCTGTTTTAATTTCGTCATTTATCCATTGATTAGTTAGGAGCATGCTGTTAAGCCTCCATATTATTTGTGAGCCTTTCTTTTTTTTTGTATAATTTATTTCTAGTTTCACACTTTTTGATATGAGAGGTTGGTTTGTAGGTTTTCAATATTTTTGAATGTTCTGAGCTTCTTTTTGTGGCCTAGTATGTGGTCTATTCTGGAAAAAGTTCCATGTGCACTTGAGAAGAATGTGTATCCTGCTGCTTTTGAGTGTAGAGTTCTGTAGATATCTGTTAGGTCCATCTGTTCTTGTGTGTTGTTCAGTGCCTCTGTGTCTTTACTTATTTTCTGTCTGGTTGATCTGTCCTTTGGAGTGAGTGGTGTGTTGAAGTTTTCTAAAATGAATGCATACTTTCTATTTCCTCCTTTAATTTTGTTAGTATTTGTCTCACATATGTTGTACTCCTGTGTTGGGTGGATATATATTTAAAATGGTTATATCTTCTTGTTGGACTGACCCTTTTATCATTATGTAATGACCTTTATCTCTTGCTACTTTCTTCATTTTGAAGTCTATTTTATCTCATACAAGTACTGCATCACCTGCTTTTTTCTCTTTGTTGTTTGCATGAAATATCTTTTTCCATCCCTAAACCTTTAGTCTGTGTATTTCTTTGGGTTTGAGGTGAATCTCTTGTAAGCAGCTTATAGATGGGTCTTGCTTTTTTATCCATTCTATTACTCTGTGTCTTTTGATTGGTGCATTCAGTCCATTTACATTTAGGGTGATTATCAATAGATATGTACTTATTGCCATTGGTGGCTTTAAATCTGTCATTACCAAAGTTTCAAGGGTAGCTTCTTTACTATTTAGGAGTGTAACTTAACTTTCTTGTTAAGTTATTGTAAACACAGTCTGATGATTGTTTATTTCTCTCCCTTCTTATTCTTCCTTCTCCATTCTTTATATATTAGGTGTTTTATTCTTTGCTTTTAGTTGGTATTTGGATGGTCTGCTTTCTTTGCTGATTTTATTTTCTCTGGTGACATCTTTAGCCTTAGGAGTGCTTCCCTCTAGAGCGGTTCCTTTATGATGTCCTGTAGAGGTGGTTTATGGGAGGCAAACTCTCAGCTTTCGCTTGTCTGGAAATTGTTTAATCCCTCCGTCATATTTAAATGATAATCGTGCTTGATACAATATTCTTGGTTTGAGGCCCTTCTGTTTCATTACAGTAAATATATCATGCCATTCTCTTCTGGCCTGTAAGGTTTCTGTTGAGAAGTCTGAGGATAGTCTGATGGGTTTTCCTTTGTAGGTGATCTTTTTTCTCTCTCTAGCTGCCTTTAATACTCTGTCCTTATCTTTGATCTTTGCCATTTTAATTACTATGTGTCTTGGTGTTGTCTTCCTTGTTTCCCTTGTGTTTGGAGATCTGTGGGCTTCCATGATCTGAGAGACTATTTCCTTCCCCAGCTTGGGGAAGTTTTCAGCAATTATTTCTTCAAAGACACTTTCTATCCCTTTTTCTCTCTCTTCTTCCTCTGGTACTCCTATAATGCAAATATTGTTCCGTTTGGATTGGTCACACAGTTTTCTTAATATTCTTTCATTCCTAGAGATCCTTTTATCTCTGTCTGCCTCAGCTTCTCTGTATTCCTGTTCTTTGATTTGTATTCCATTAACAGTGTCTTGCATCTCGTCCAGTCTGCTGCTAAGCCTGTCGATCACTTGTTCCATTTCTGCATTTTCTTTCCTCACTTCCCTCACTTCCTCCCTTAGCTCTTGCATATTTCTCTGTAGATCCATCAGCATGGTTATGCCTTTTATTCTGAATTCTTTTTCAGGAATATTGTGCATGTCCATTCCATCAGGCTCCCTCTATGGGGTTGTCTGGCTGATCTTAGTCTGGACCATATTCCTCTGTCTTTTCATGGTGATAGAAGTGGTTGCTGGTAGGTTCCACATGTGTCAGCTGGGAGAACAAAGTCTCTTACTATTTGTTGTTCTCCTTGCCCTTCTCCTGGGCCTGAGCTGTTTTCCTGCACACCGGGAGGCAGTCTCTGGGATAATCCCCTGACTGCCTGTGTGCGGGGTCGCCCTCAGCCTAGCCTATAGTACTGCAGGGATTTGCAGTTTTGCTGGGTGTGTTCTGGTCTCCTTGATGCCTTTTGTACCAGGTTCTGGGGCTCTTCCCGCTTAGCTGTGTGCCCACCGGGAGTAGATTCTGTGAGGTTGCTGTGAGTGGGGCCGCTCGTCCTCTGTCCCGCAGAAGCAGCGGTTATGAATGGGAGGCTGCTGATCTCTGTGGGAAGCCTTGGCATGGCTGCTTTGCCCGGCCACAAGCCAAGGGGTCCAAAATTCCCCAAGACTCCCAGCCTGCTGGGCTGAGTGCGCTGGGACAATTTTGTTCCACTGTTGGGCCCTTGTCTCTTTAAGACTTTAAAAAAAGCATCCGCTTTTCTTTTGTCCTGGGGAGTCGGCTGAGTGGACCTGCCATGTCAGATCCTGCGCTTCTGTTTCTCTAATCTCTAATACACCAGGCGATGTGTGTCAGTGCTCCCGGCGCAGATCACCAGGGTTGGTTCTTTGGCGGGCCTGTGCTTCCACTCCCTCCCTGCTCTGATTCTTTTCCTCCCGATGGTACACTGGGGTGGGGGAGTGGTCGGGTCCCACTGGGTCATGACTTTGTATCTTACCCTCTTCGTGAGGTGCTGTGTTCTCACAGGTGTAGCTGTAGCCTGGCTGTTGTCCTGTATCTTGTAGTCTGTCTTTTAGGAATAGTTGTATTTGTTGTGTTTTCATAAATATATATGGTTTGGGGAGGAGATTTCTGCCACCCTGCTCTTGCCTCCATCTTCCCAGAAGTCCTATCAAGACATTTTTTAATGTTTAGTAATCTTACACATAGTGTGGACTTAAGCTTTCTGTCAGTGCCTTTATGTAAGCATTATTCCCATGATTAGCTATCCTGTTCTCCCTTCCCCACTGGTGTCCTTGGCCTGCTACTCACTTGCCACCAAGCCTTCTAGTAGGAAGTGTATCTGAGAGACTTCTTGCTGAGCTTTGACACATTAAAAATTTTTCAGTTATTTTGAAGTTAGGGTGTTCCACATCTTCAAATTATTCTGAAGGCATGAAAGTTTTTTTGTTCATTTTTCAGTATTGTTTCCAGCTATCCAGAATTTAAAACTTATTAATCTGAAGGAAGTTTTGACACTGTGATCTCAAGGGTTCAGAAACACTGTATTCCTTCGAGGCAGACTTCTGTTTCTCTCTCCCTTGTGACAGTCATATATCTATGCAGTCCTCTAAGCGCTCCTGCTGCCTTTCATGGGTGCCAGAGCAATCAGTTTATGGTGGAGAGAGGCCTCTGTCCCTAGAGATAGTGTGTGTGTGGTTTGATCTGCTCTTCCCCTTCCCCGTGGCTTGTTTACAAAGGTTTCATTGAATTTCTTGCATGTTGTGCTGCTTGGCCGTACAAAATATTGGCAATGTTTTATAATAAGTAGCAAATCATTATTATGTGCTTTGGTGTTCGTCGTATTACCATTAATCATTGTAAATTCACTGAGTGTGTTCACACAAATAAGGTAGGTAATTCCAAAGACAGTTTTATTCATGAAACTTTCAATTTATTAATGTGCCTTCACCCTTAAAGATACATGCAAGGAGTTAAATCATGTTTTTCAATATCAACAACATCAAAAAGACTTTATGGAGCTCTGTCAGCACACAGTTCTGCAAAGACTCATCTTCAGCAATTGTAAAGGATGGCAAATTCACCTCTGGCACTGTTTTATCCCTTCTTTGGAATCACTGGCATACCCCAAATTCTCATGCTAAATTACCTCTTCTGGCTATCCAGATTCACTGACCATCCTTGCCAGTAGGTGTGTGTTCTGTTTCTCCCTCTCTTTTTATTAAACTCTAACCTCAGATAGAAAGTAGTGATATACAGTATCTCTCAGGGACATTTGCATGTTATTAGGAAATATTTTTTCTTAAAACAGTGAAGTACTAACAGTGGAAATTTTGGCACTCTAGTAAAATAATTGAGGGAAGTTTATAAGCATACCTCAGTTCATTTCCCCCAGAAAACTCTCTTTTTTACTCTTTGTTTATCTAAATATATCTTTAGAAACAGGAAACCTTCAAATGCTTTCTCTACCATGTAATATCTGTGTGTCTTTGTCAAAGAAACTAACTCCAGAACCCCATTTCCACTTATATAGAGAAAAATGATGTCTTTTTGACCCATCATGTTGAGGTAGGACAATGAGGATGTGACATCTTAAACTCTGATTCTCATCTTCAAAATTTTCATCTTTGAGATTCACAATTATTTGATGATCAAATGAAAACGCATATGTAAAGCACTTGAATGACTCTGCAAATGGAAGCTATCCAATCAAAATTTGTTCTCCCTGATTTACTGATGGCCCCTAGAACCATATACTTTGAAACAAGGCAATCACAATTGGAAACATACCAACTTGGTGCTTCATGTATATTCACCCTATGTCTACACTGGCATATAAGTTTACTAGAAAAGAAAGGGAGAGACCAGGGCAGACAATGCCTGCTCAAGGGAAATTTGCTCTTCTCTATCCCTAAATGAAGCCTCAGAAAAAAGACAAAATGCTGGTAATGGAACACATAGAACTGGTCCATACAGTTTGGACAACACTGCAAAACCTTGATGACATCCATTACATAAGACAAGGAAGTGACAGGGATGGGATAAAGTATGATTGTGCCACTCTATCTAGACTTTTTAGAAATTCCTCTGTTGCTAAGGTGACTGAAGATCAGTGTCCCTCCACCCAGTGGAATCCTTCCACTGACAGTTCATCAAGTAGATCTTTCTGGTTTTAGGGCCTCTGTTGATAGTCTGCCTTGTATTGTGCTAATATCTGCTTGGCTATGTATTTTTAACCCTGGTAAGAGTTCTGCCTTTTGGAGCCCAAATCAGTCAATCAATCAATCAATCAATCAAATGGCACTCCTGTGGTGTTTCAGGGCAGCCATGCTGAAGCTCCTGTACTTCACATTTTATATCCTGGATTTTTCCACCCTTTCCTCCCACCATACCACCATGCTATTCTGTTTGTCCCTCTGATTTGTCAGCTCTCCATCCTTTCTATACAGTGGAGCTGTCAGCTGAATTTCATGCTCCAGATTTGCTTTGCTCAACAAAATAAGCACTGGGTGGACTAGTCAAATCCATTAATTCTTAATCAGATGTAACATGGGAGTTCTCTTGCTTTCTGGCAGACACAGCAAGCACCAGTCTAGCAAATCCCCAAAACTTATTTCATGTAAATTGTTAAGATTCCTCAAACCCATACATGCTGTCCAGACTTGGCTATTTTTACTTGATAAATATCATCTTATTAATTTGTTCCTGTGTTTTCAATCTTCATTTCAACATCCATTAATTAATTATCCTTCCTAGATTCATAACAAATGTATATATTTTTAAAACTTCCCATTGATTTATTAAAAACTTTTATTGAATCACTAATATATTATAGATATGATAGTTAATAAGCTGTTCATAGATTCTGTCTTCTTAAAGATTATACACTACTGGTGGATACATATTGGTTAATAAGACAGACTTCTTTTAAACCTCCTAAATTCTATACAAAGGGAACATATATATATTCCCTTTATTATATTTATAGTATATATTATTAAATTTATTATATATTATATAATTATATATAATTAATTATATTATATTATCATACATTATACTTATATATAATTGTTTATTATAATTATGTATTATTAAGTATATATATTTAGTTATTACAATATTAGATATATAATATTATATGTCTGTTGTTCACAAAGGAAAGAAATATACTTATGAAGAATGGGATATTACGTGGTAGTCTTTTATAAAAATTGTTAATTTCTTTATTAATATATTTGTAGGAAACATTTGTAGGAAAAGTGTCTTTTTTCATAAGAAATACACACATATTTAGGAGTAATGGAGCATCATATCTGCAACATACTCTCTCTTGATTGAAAAATGACAATAATGTATAAACATATGTACATATAAAATGATATGATTAAAAAATGCCAGGTCAGGAACCTAGGTGCAACTTCTCTGTATGTTCTTTGTAAGTCTGAAATTATTTCAAAATAAAGAGTTAAGAAAAAGATGAATAGCTGTTGGTCCAAGATGGGAAATGGGACATGGTAGCACCTTGTGGCAGAGGTGATAGAGCCAAAGTCAAGAGCCCTGTACTATTAGCCACCCTTTTCATGGGATATTGATTTATGTCACATCTACTTTGCATTGTCCAAGCATACAGAATCCTATGCTTGCTGGAATGTTGAAGGATTATTAATCTTGATTTGTTTCAATATGATATGTGAAAGTGACATGTTAGTGTTTGTGTAGATAGAAATTGGTAGCAATCTAAAGTCAGTATTTTGGAATTCAGCTTTGGGGAGGAAGGGGACCTTTTCTCTTCTAACAGCATTAAAAGCCATCTTTTCTCTTCCCATCCCCAACCTTAAGCCCATTTCTCATAGGAGCCATGGAATGTGCAGTCATATCATTAGATAAATTGTCATGTTTCATTAGATGAAATAGCTTTCAGGGTACTTTTACAAAATTGGAAACTTAAAGGGTATTTTTACTTTGAATCAAGTTGTCTCTTAAGGGCTTCTTTTCCTTCCAGGTTTTGATCCATTCTAACAGATAGACATCTGTACAGAGAATAAATTCAGAAGAGGGTAAAGCAGCTCTTATAGTTCCCACCCCAACCTCTATGACCTCATAAAGTTGCAATTAATTCAGTCAGGAGACACGGAGCCTAGGATTGATGCCATCAGTGACTGGGTAACTGTAAATCACGTCTCCTCTCAAAAGCTTTATTCTGTAAAAGGAGGGAGCTGGAGTTGATTTTCCATCTCTGACATTCTATGGTTCCATGAGCATTTAGCGCTGTTGAATCTTTTTGTTATGACAGTAATTAGTTGTTCCTTTCTGGATTACTTGGCACATTTTTGAAAGGTTTATGGCCTATTCCTGATATAGATAAATACTTTTAGAATATTTGTTTTTGCCTTTCATGAATAAAAAGGTGACTGAACAAGGCACTCATTCATCATTCCATTTATTGCCCCAAAACAAAAAGTGTAATTTATAAACCAATAATACTTTAGGGAGTCTTATACACATGTATGAAAAGAATGCCTTAAATTAATGGGAGGCCAAGAAGACACTAATCCAGCATCCCCTGGAGGAAGAGGTAGGAACTCAACCAGAGGAAACTTAGATATGTTTTATTGGATAATACAGGTGGTACTATATTACTTCTACTGGAACACTAATAAAGGGAGAGAAAAGATCAATGACTCTGGTTTGGCCACCTCCCTGTTTTCAAAGATGCATGAGAATGAGGTGGTCAGGTTCCAACTGGAACCAAAGCAGATGCATATTGAACACATCTAAACGTTTAAGAATATTCACTCTTTATAAGCTATTCACAGAAACATGGTTGATTTTTTGGTTACATTTAAGAAATTTCTGGACAAGCTGTAGGAATTAGTAAAAATTAGAAAAGGTCCACTTTAGAATGGCTATGACCCACATGAGAGGACATCTTTTTAGAATTAATGGAACTAATGAGACTTATTTGGTATTTTTGTCTGTGATTATTAAATGGTTTACTTTGTAAACTTGCTATTCACTATGCAGAGTCATAAAAATGATTTCTTACTCAGAATGCCCTTCATTCTCTCATTGCCCAAGCAGATCTCCAATACCTCACTTGAATGTGATTTATATTCCAACTTCCTTACATTCTTAGTCTCAGTCACACAATTTCCCATGTTTATAGGCGTAACTAGAACTCAACTATCTATGAATATCTAACCACTCTTATTATCCAAAGTATAGCTAAAAATCTAGGAGGATACAAAAATCAGTTTTCAGAGCAATAAAATAAACATCAGTAAGTTCATGCACTGAAGTTTAGTTACATGTACAAAAGAGAACCATGCATGTTTTGTGGGACCAGTGTACTCTTAATTTATAAAACATAGTAATCAGTTTGTAAAGATTAAATGAGTTCATGTAAGGTGCTTAGATATTGCCTGATACATAGCAAGCATTTCAATAATAATAATTATTATTTAATTTCCATGCCAATAAAATACTAACAATAACAGGTTGAAAGGGAAACAAGAACAGCTACAAGTGGATATACACTCAAAATAGAGATAGGTGACATTGTAAAGTAATGGAAAGAACTAGCAACACATTCAAAATCAGACATAAGAACTCAAAACAAAGCCATTGTGATTTCATTTGGTACAGATCCAAACACATCTAAGTGGAGTCAGAGGCATCACTGTTATAGTCCTTTCCAGCAGTAATAGCCGTTAATAACAATAACTTTGAGTCATCAAGAAGAGTTGAAATAATATTCAATATCCTCTAAGAAAGCATGCAAATCTGTAATAAAAATTTATGGACTCCCATTCAAACTGGTTATGATTTTAATGTTAATGTTTCACCGATAAACTCTCTGTAAACTAGAAAACCTATTTTCTAGACTCTGAATGATATGTATCTAGAGAGTAAACAGGCTTATGTTAATTATGTTCATTAACCTTAGTAATTTCTGGATATAATTTTAGCTGCCCAACATCTTTCTCAAGGATGAAAAAGAGTATCTCTGGACTTATTCTGTAAGTGCCTGACAAGGAAAGAGTATTTAATTGATGTTTTTCTCATATATAACAAAATGGTGGATTCCTTTTTACATGTTTGATGCTTGGAGACCATAAGATTATCTAGGCAAGGAGAGAAAAGTATGGCCAGCATTTGATTCCTCACTTTGAGTTTGCTTCAATAAATGCATCTCTTAGGTTCAGTTCCAAGAGGCAATGTCTAGATGGGGATTCTAGTAAAAAAGTTTTGTTGAGAATGAGCTCTAAGGAGGGGATTACCAGACAAAGGACAGAAAAGGAGAAGATAGCTAAGTAGAGATGTTTTCTTTAGAGGAGATGGCTTCAGCCTTACTCACAGGGAATCCTGGAGAATCCCTTTGGGGTATGTGGGCTAGTTTCTTTTACAACTGTGCTAATGGGTCATTGCCTGTTGGCTGCAGCCCAGTGAGGTTGAAGATGGGGGGGCGTGGTTACCTCCCAGATGAGGTTCCCAGGTGAGAGGTAGCTCCTTTTCAGAAGGACAGTTAACAAAAGAGGGAATCCAAGCAGTTATCAGCAGATACCACTGTTGCTAGGGGACGGATGTACTGGGAAATGGGTGCACTGCCAGGTTAAGAAAATATTTGTGGGGTGAAATCAGAAAACACTAACGTTCACCTCTTGTACTGTTCAGATCCTCTTACTTCTCACATTAAGTTCACTTCATTCAGGAACAGCTAATTCAGGACTCTGCTTGGTCCCAATTTCTTCGAAAACTTGCAAGAGTGGAAAGAATTGCTGTTGCAGTTGGTTCTGAGGCACTAACAAGGCTTATCATCTCTCCCACCCAACTAGACTTCCGACATCCTCACCAGGACTTACTGGGCAGGTGGGTAGCCTGGTGAGTGGTTCAGACCTTCACCCAGGACGGAAGTGACTCCTTGATACCATGCCCTCCTTGTGCTACGGTTATGTTTCCACCCATTTATAGTTACAGGGCACAGGAACTAAAATATGCTGCAACAGTCACTTGCATGCCAGACATACTGCTCTTGCTCTCATACTAGTAGTTGGTTTCGCTCAGCTACTGAGAGGAGGAGGTCAAAAGTTAACTTGAGACAACTACAGCTTTAAGCTTAAGGACATCCTTACTGCATTTGCTGATGGAAGCATCTTTTTACTGGACCTACTGTGGTAGGGACTGGAAGCCCAATTTCCCAAAGTGAGTAGCTGAAGTACCTTAATATTTCCAAACCAATGTATTTACCATCAGGGAAATAGCACTGAATAAAGGCTACTGATTTAACATATATCCTAGAGAATGGCACCCCCTCTTTACAGGGTGTTATTTTCAGATGCATTTTTTGAGAGATTATACCAATGCTCTATGACACTGACACTTTCTAGATGGTGTGGTATGTAGTAGGAAAGATGGGTCCAAAGACTATGGCCCACTGCTCCCTCTTTGGCCATAAAGTGGGCCCTTGGTCTGAAGTACTGTTAAGTAGGATATCATGTTTTTTAAATCCTCAGATAGTGGTGGTAGCTGAGATGCTGTGGGCAAGAAGGGCAAATCCTTGCCATAAACAACTGTCAAAACTTAATTTTAAATGTTATCCTTCTCAAGGAGAAGTAATCAGCTGGTATCCAAGGCTGGCTAGCAGGGATGATATCACATTGGAGGGATCTGTTTGAGCCTAATTTCAAGATGTATCATCTCCATTTTATGAGAGATTTCTGCTAGACTCCCCTGAACTTACACATTTTGGGGTTTGACAATAGTCAGCACATAGTAGGCAACTTTAGCTGTGTGGTCATTTGATGTCCCATTTTCAAATGCTCAGTTTTGCCAGGGCCCAGTAGCACACTAAAGACTGTTTTCTAATGATCTACAATTCTGCTGCTAATGGCACTGCCTTGCTCCAGAATCCAAAGTGTCTGTCCCATGATTCTAGTTTTGGAACTTGCTGGAGGCTTAACAAGGCATACTTCTCTACTCTATACACCTCTAGTTTTATGGGTTCTCTGGCTTATGGATCATGCGGGTCAAGCGACAGATCTGCTTCACGAAGTCTGGATCTACTGTCCAATACTCTCTCATTCTCTATTCTGTTCAAAACTGGCAACTTCCCATACAACTTAATAACAAGATCAGAGCAGGATTCCCAAGTAAGAAATGTGCTGCTTCCAGAACTCAGACAGGCCTGCAAAACACTGTGCTTCTTTCTTGGTGGTAAAAGGTACAAGCTGAAAGGTGCCAATACTTTGGAAGGGAGGCCCCAACATGTCCAATATTCCTGCACCTCTAAACACATCATTGATGTGTCAGGCCCCTTGCTAGGGTTTATATCCCACCAACTGGAGCACATGTGTCTTTTCAAAAAACCTAGCATATTTCCCACTGCTTACTCATCAGGTTTAATTGACATGGTGTCATTGATACAACAAACTACTGAAAAGTTCTCCAGAACATCCAGTCGAGTCCCTTCAGACTGTAAAAGAGAGCAAGGCACTTTACATAGCTCTGAGACAAAGCATACTGTTGTCTTTTCCATCTGATTACAAACTGCTTCTGATCCTCTTCTGATGAGTATTGAAAAGAACAAAGTGATTATATTCTATTAACGATCTTTGTAGACTCCTGTGTCCAGGCTCCCTGGTTGCCGTTCTGCCCTTATGGCCTGTTGTATTAGGCTCACCTTGCTCTCTGATGGTTAAGTGCCACCACCATGTCTGCTTTCCAGGGTCCTGTGGCCATAATACTATTATTTAAGGAGCTCATTCCTGTGACATCATCTATATTGATTCCAGCCTGACAGAGAACAATAATCACGGAATTTCTCAACAAGGTTGGGGTCCCCCCCCCATTAGAGAAATTTCTAAAAAACTTGATAAACAAAAGGTACTCTTACCCTCCAGGAGACAGTCAACTGCTAGGTATTCCAGTCCTAAACACTAAAACCATTTCAGCATGCCCCCTTCTCTGAGAATTTGATGCTGTATGCAACAGTTTGCCATAGCTATTCATGCATCTCTTCTATAATTAATAAGTACCATCTATTTTCCAAACTTCTCTCAGGGCCCATGCACAGTGTTAAATCTTGTGCCATGGTAAATAATGCACCCCCTTATCTCCCTCTAGACCCCACAGAATCCACTCACATATGTAATACACACCCTGAAAGATATTTGGTATATCATCTCCCTTCTCCCTTAGGAGACCCAACATTTCCTCATTGAATGATGCTAACATTTGTTATTACTTATGTATCTATGGCCAAGAGGAAGGGTAGAAATAAGTCTTGAGTATGGCCAGCATTCCTCTTGTAAAGCCTGCCTCATTTGAGGGCTCTGCATAGTCCCCAGCAAAGAGGAGAAAAATGCATATTCCAGCAAAGATGTTGGCTTCAGGCTGAGAGCGTTCATGGCAGTCTACCTGGATATTCCTATCATAAGTCTCAGGATTGCATTTCTTCCCTATCATTGGCCCTGATTTTAATATACAGTTCTTCTTAGTCTGAAAACCACCCTTCTCTGAAGTTCTGTCACTTTTATGATTCAGTCCTTTGCCTGGTGTTTAGCTCTCTCTGTTCTTCAGCTGCAGGACCTGGGCATTTCATTAAATGCTTTAGATTGCTGATTATTCAGTCTGACTCTGTCATGTTTGTCTCATCAGTGCATTAATAGCATTAAGTCACCCATTTCTAGAGTCCTTACAGTTACTGTCTTCTCATGTTTATAGAATGTCTAGGACTTTACAGCATCAAATACATCTCTTCTGCATGTATCTCTTTGCACGTCACTATAGATTTCTAAAGAATCCAGGGACTATCAATACTTCATCTACCACTCTCAGGTGCTCTCACTGTTATCTGGCCCTTAGGCTGAGGAGTGACCAATCTAGGATCCAATATTTAGTCCTCTTCCTAAGACCATTTTTGGTATCAATTATCTCAAGTTGAGGCCCCTAGAAGCAAAGCCTGAAACATAAAATTCTTGTGAAAGTGATATATCAAGAGTGCTGTCTTAGGAGAAGAAATGAACTAATGCAAGGATCTTTGCTGGAGTCCAATTTAATTATACAAGGAGCTATGGAGTGTGAACTATGCTAAAAGTAGTCCCACAATGAGTCAAGGACCAGCCTTTTATACTCCATTCAGTTAGTCGTTGGCTGCTGGCTGCCTGGAGAGGAGTGGGTGTAATCTATTGGGCAAGGTGGCTCCTGTATAGACAAGGACAATTTCTCAGAGAAGGAATAGCACTGAGCTATTAACAGGGCATCTGGCAGGGACTCTACGATGACCTACTACAATGTATGGGACAATAGTAGGAATTTACGGTCTTCTGAGTTTTGGGGCATTCCTCCAAAGTTGAGCCAGAATGTGCTCAAGATTAAAGTAACATTAAGACCTGATAAATCTCACACTCACTTTAGACTAATACTTGTAGATAAACATGAAGCAAGAAATATGATTTTAAAAGTATTTACTATTTGGATCAGTGTTACTAATAATTCATCTATTTTCTAGTTTTCACAGATTTGATTGCTCATATATAAAACATATGCCAACATACTGATATTAAATTGCTCATTCAACAAAAGTTTGTGGAATACTTTTCATGTGCCAAACACTGGCTAAAAGCTGGATTCTTAATCAGTTTGCCCATAATCATTTAGAAAACACATTGGCATCTTTTATGTATTTCAACTCATCATAAAAATTAGGTTATTTAAAAAATAATAGAAATGTCGTACTTTGTATATTTTTATCTTATGGAAATTTTATCTTAGATACAGTTATGAGTTCTTTTAGATATAGCAGAGAAAGGGTAGGTATCATTCCAACAGGTGCTACAGTATAGCAATTTAAACTCTCTTTAAGCACTTTACACCTGAGTTGGCCCAATGTGAACTAGGTGTTTGCTACATGAATTTCGTATCTTCAGCATTATGGGGAAAGAATATGAATAATTGAATCTTTCCCACAAATGGGGGTAATCTTATGGGAATTTTAAATAATGCATGCAAAAGAGAATTAGAAAAAAAATAAGCATTTTCTGGGAAAAACTGTATCTGTGTGTAATGTAACAACTCAAAATACACAGTGCCATGAGTATGGATGTACATGCCTTTTTCCATAGTATATTGTTATTTAGGGATAGATCATAGAAATATCTGATACAATATCAATGAGTTCCATCAAAGCTAAAACATTTTATTGCTTTTCTTTTTGTTTGAGGAAAAAAAAAACCTCTCTCTTCATTCCTTTTACCGGAAGTCTGTGTAATGCTATTCTGTTTTCAAGCAATGTACATAGATTAGGCCACAGAGACATAGAAAGAGAAGCTGAAGAAATAAGTAGCTATAATTTTACATGTTGAGTGAAGCCAGACTGCAAAAAATACTGTGTGGCAAATATGTTGCAAATATATGAACCAAATACACTAACTATAAACCAACCCCCATGTTTTTGGATTAAGTATAAGGTGAAGACGGTGTTCTATAATGTTCTGTAGCGTGGGGAGGGTGTGGAGCTCATCTGAGGAAAGCTCTGCAGAATGTCAAAAAAACTGGGCTGTGAAGGAAGTGAAAGTGCCTTAATTAGGTATTAGGTCTAAATGGCATCTATGCTGACAGACTGTTGTCAGAGGAAGGTTTCAGTGGGCCCGACCAACACGGGGAAGAGTGGCAGGCTGAAGCGTACTTTGGTCTTTGGTGAAACTGCTATTAGAATGGGATTTTATTATTTTATTGGGTGTTTGATCATCTCATTTCTATTATGTATTTCTTCTTAACCAGATCATATATTTATCTACTCATGTATTATGCATGCTCTAATTTTTATGTTTAAATATATGTTAGAGAGGACAAATAGTTAAAATTTATATAATCATATTTCATATATAAATAGTCCATCATTGATTTGTACTTGCTGTAAAAAAATAAACTTAATCTATGCAATTCTAGCTCTCCTAGCTCTCAGCCACTTAGTACTATCTGCCAACACTACAGGAATTAAGATTTTTCACTGGAGCAGTAGAAAATGCCAGGGAGCTGGTAACATCCTTGGAATCGCTGCTTAGACCTAGTATGACAACAACACAAGCAGAGCCCGGGATGAGATTTACAGAGTTTTGGAATTCGAGATATAAAGATAGGTTCATCCAATGAATGGTCACTGTTTAGAGCAAGTAGATTGTGTGGAATCCAGGCCACTGGGGAGGCCTTGGAAATGCTGGGCACCTGGGCAGGAGAGGAACAGAGGAGGAAAGCTTTGCTACCTCCACACTCTTATATGAACTGGTCCAGCCACAGAATCTGCTTCCCAGTAGACGACTCTACCTTGGCTTTCACAGGTGTTGGATTATTGGTACATTTTAGAATCCCCCTTAAGTGGTTTTTTAAGGAAATTAAAAAAAAGAATACCCCACTTTCTGTATTCCACAAGTGAATGAACCTTTTCATTAAGAGAAATACAGTGGCCTAAGTTTTCACCTGTAAAGTGTAGGTTTTCCTGGCGCATTACTTATAATGCCCATGGTCCTTTATTCATGCAAAGCTGACTGCAATAATTTGTTATAGTAAGATTATAAAATCATGTGTGTGGCAGCACCAAGGGTTGGTCAGGATTCAGAGCAAGTATCACTGTCATGCACTACTGGCCAGGATTTGGGGAAACACTTTTTCAGTTTGGTGATGGCTAATTTTATGTGTCAACTTGACTGGGCTAAGAGATCTCCAGATAACTGGTAAAACACTATTTCTGGATGTGTCTGTGGGGGTGATTCCAAAAGGGATTAGAATTTGAATTGGTGAACTAAGTAAGGCATATGGCCCTCCTCAGTGTGGGTAGACATCATCCAATGTGTTGAGGGCCTAAACAGATCAAAAAGGCAGAGGAAGGATAAATTCTTTCTTTTTGTTTCAACTGGGACATTCATACATTTTCTCCTGCTTTTAGACACTGGTGTTCCTATTTTCTCAGGTCTTTGGACCAAGACTTACGCAACCTCTGTAATAATGTCCCCTTAGATAGATGATCTCTGTGTGTATATAGGCATACAGATATATGCTGTTGATTTTATTTCTCTGGAGAGCCCTGACTAATAGAATGTCTAGCAGAATTAAATACACATTTATTCTATGTCCCAGATATTTCCCTCCTATGTATTCGTTCTTAAATAACTTAAAATATGTTTCCACGAAGATCTTTGTACAAGAATGTTCACAGTGGTGCTATTCATAATATCCCCAAATGAATGCCCGCATTAAGGGGGCTGAACAAACAAAATGTGATATGTCCTATATGGAATACTACACAGCAATAAAATGAGCAAAATATCAATACATGTAACCACATGGATGACTCTCAAAGATATTATATTGAAAAAAATCCAGACATACTGTGGGATTCATTTATTTAAAGCTCAAGAACAGGCAATCCCTTGTGTAATGATGGAAAGTGGAATAGTGATGACCTGGGAATAGGTCTGAATGAGGAGAAGAGGCGTGCAGGGACTTCCTGGTGACCTGACAATGCTCTGTGACTTCATTTGGGAGGTGCCTCTAGCTAGTTTATTTTGGAATTTCATTATTTACAAAAAATTACACACTGATGAAAGCAAATTTATTTTTTTGCCTCTGGTTTCAGAGAAATCCATAGGTCCTGAGTTGTTGGTAAACTTTCTCACTTTTAGAGAAATTCTGTTGTGTTACAGGCTGAGGAGAGGTTATTTTAATACCCAATGGACATGTTTCTTAATGCCTTTGACATTAGCACTTCGTCACTTCACGGTAGACCTTCTGTTTTCCTCAGAAGCTCAAAGCCCCTTTGAGGCTGTAGATCTCAAGGGAACCAATTGCCCAGCTCAAGCAAAGAGGTTCAATCCCTAGAGGCCCAAACTAAGGCCCAGTGTCACTGCGTAGTTCATTCAGGACAGGAAAGGTAAGGGAGGTATTTTTGAGGGTCAAAACTCCTACGAGGCCAAAAGCTACAACCACATCCAGCCCAATGGATCAGGAGGCAAACAGGGAGTAAAAACTCGAGTGCATGAAAAATGGATATGCATGGTATTTAGTCATAAACAAAGGGCATCTTCAGGGACAAAACTTGATCTGTGTTCAGGTTCTCAGTTCGGCTGAAAAGGAGCCACAGAGACAGGTTCCAGGGCTCTGAATCATGACTCTCTGGCTGGTGGATGCTTCAGTATGCTCCAATAGATGTGGTCTCCACAAGCCACATCTCTGCTTGTAGGTAAGACAGGAAGGGGACATGGTATCCCCTCCTTGCTTCTTTATTAAATGCTGTGAGTTTTCCACACCCTAACTTCTACTACTTTCCAGAATATATTCTATATTCCAGAGACCTGGGAGATTTTAGTTTATTGAAACTTAGTATAGATACCCTTTTTCCCTAAAAACCTCACACAGGCCTCTGGACACAGACAGATTTGAGGAAAATTAATACAAATGAAATGGTTTGCTCTAAAATCTCTTTTTCTTTCTAATCAGCTCCCTTAATCAGGTATGTGTGGTTTCATTCATTCTCTCTCTCATTCTCTCATTAACTTATTAAATGTGTCTATTAGTGACATTATTATGTAATGAATTCTGTTGGGGATGTAGTAGAACAAAATATACCTGTTCTCATGGAGCTCACAGTAAAGTGGGGTAGACAGGTAATTATAAATACACAAATGGGTATCCATGAGTCAGGAAGTGTTTAGGACTTCAGGAAACTAGAGGATAGAGAGCCACAGTCCACTCTATTTTACATGAAGTAGTCAGAGAAGGTCCTATGGGCTGAAGCAATACGCCATCCCAATATGAGATGTAAATATGAACCCCCAAGAACAGCTCTTACTCCCCTGAGGCTCATCTGAGCAGTTATGAGGTGACTGCGCATCTCCAAGTTAGTAGGTCCAGAGCAGCCTGCATCCTCCACAGTCTGGTTCCTGAGGCTCTCATTCTGAGGATTTCACTGCATGGATGGTTTTCTTTTAATTGAAGTATAACTTACATACAGTAAATGTATACATATAAAGTGTACAGCTAGAGGAATTTTCACTTACATATATGACTGTGTAACCACCTGCCAGTCAAGACATAGAACATTCCAGATCCCCAGAAATTCTCTCATTCCACTTTCTAATCAGTGCCATCCTTCTAAGGTAACCACTGTTTTGACTTTCATCAATATTAATGGCTTTGCCTGTTCTTGAATTTCTCATAAATGGTATTGTGTCATTCAGTATGCACTTTTTTTTGCCTCTGGTTTCTTTCCCTCAGCATAACGTGTTCTGAGATTTATCTACCCGGTTATGTGTATCCACAGTTTGTTTACTTTCATTGCAGCATAGCATTCTGTTTTGTAAATGTACCATCATTTGTTTATCCAATGCCCTGTTGATAGACATGTAAGTTGTTTCTAGGTTTTGACCATTACAAATACAGCTTCAGTGAACATTCCTGCAAGTATCATGGAACATTCAGTGAAGTATCCATGTATTTTCAGATGGATTGTTTCACTAACTTTTAATATCATTTTCCTGTCCCTCTGATGATCTCTACCACTACATCCCACAATTGTCTTGCTCACTTTGCTCTCATATTCACTGATTCATTCATATATTCATCCACCTACTTATTTATTTCAGAAATGTTTATGAGCACTTCTGTTTGTTTGGAACTGTGCTGGGCCCTGGGAATTCAGGGCAGAGAATTGCAGATAGCTCAAAACCTAGCAGGCAAGATTCAAGATGGTGGTGTGAGAGGTGAGACAGAGAACTACCACAGATAGTGTGAAAATATAGTTAATACAACTAACCCTAAAACAGTAACAGGAAAGAAGGCTGCACCAGACTGCATACAGACCTCACGAACAGAGCAGACCTCACAAAACAGGGTAACATATGAAAGCCTTAATATAGCGGGATCCAAGCCCTTCCCCGACCCCAGCTCACGGGAAGGAGGAAGAGAAATGGAGCAGGGAGGTGGTGAAAGCCTGGGACTGCTGAACACCTGGCCCTGGAGATCTGCTCTGTGAGCAGAAACCTACACTGTGTGGTGCTCTGGCAGATGGGGAGCTGGGACAGGTGGAGTGCTTGAGAGACAGATTCCAGCCAATTGTGGAGGACAGGATCCATACAGGGCTGCTCTGGGACTAAGGAAAGGCAGGCAATTTGACAGGCTTCCTAGCAGCGACAGGGCTGCTGAAGGGATGGGGTTTGCACGAAGCTTGCAATGCAAGAGAAGGGATAGGGGGACAAGGTTGTCTGGGTGTGCTCTGCCCAGCAGAATGGGAAGTTTGAGGCACTTCAGGCGCTCCATAGCCCTGGCTTGCTACTCAGCTCCAAGGCCCCCCCTGTGACCCGAAGCCTGCCGAGCCTTCCTACTGGCCTGCAGGCACATGCTTGCTAACCGGCAATCACTGCACTGGCATCAGGCCAGTCAGAGGGAGGCCCTGCCTACAATAGCTAGAGATGCAGAGCACAGAGGCTTACACCTGTGTGCTCAGCCCACTGGCTCTGATACGAGAGACAGGCACTGCAGGAGGGATTCAGGAAACAGCTCTTTCCTCCACCCAGGCACCAGCCCCACTCCCCTACAACCCCCAACCTCACTCTAGGGGCTGAGAAGCTCCAGACACTGGAGCTTCTGGGCAATAGAGGAAACCACACAGAAATATGAAACATAAAAAGAACATGGTTCAGACCAAAATCTCACAAACCCCAGAAAAAGATCCAAATGAAACTGAACTTACCATCTTCCTGAAAGAGTTCAAAATAAAAATCATAAACATGCTTATGGAGGTATTCAAGAACTCAGGAATGAATTTAAGACAGAGATTCAATCATTAAGAAATTCCATATCTATTAAAAGCAGCTAGAGAGAGAAAAAAGATCACATACAAAGGAAAACCCATCAGGCTATCATCAGATTTCTCAACAAAAACTTTACAGGCCAGAAGGGAGTGGCATGATATATTTAATGCAATGAAGCAGAAGGGCTTTGAACCAAGATTACTCTACGTAAAAAGGTTATCACTTGAATTTGAAGGAGGGATTAAACAATTTTCAAATAAGCAAAAGCTGAGAGAATTTACCTCCCACAAACCACCTCTACAGTGCATTTTGGAGGAACTCCTATAGATGGAAGTATTCCTAAGGCTAAATAGATGACACCCAAGGGATAGAAAAAGAGTAAAGAATATGATTCATAACATACAAAGAATGGAGCAGAAAAAAAAAGGAAGAAAAGAAAAAAGAACCTATAGGTTGTGTTTGGAATAGCATAGGAGGTGAGCTAAATTTGACTGTTAGTAAGGGAATTACCTTGAACTTTTGGTAACCACGAATCTAAAGCTTGCAATGGCAATAAGTACATACCTATTGATAATCATCCTAAATGTAAATGGTCTGAATGCACCAATCAAAAGATGTAAGGTCACTGAATGGATAAAAAAACAAGACCCATCTATATGTTGCCTACAAGAGACTCACTTCGAACCCAAAGATACACAGACTGAAAGTAAAGGGATGGATAAAGATATTTCATGCAACTAATAGGTAGAAAAAAGCAGGAGTTGCAGTACTTGTATATGACAAAATAGACTTTAAAACAAAGAAAGTAGCAAGAGACAAAGAAGGACCTTACTTAATGATAAAGGGATCAGTCCAACAAGAGGATATGACTATTATAAATATCTATGCACCCAACACAGGATCACCTAAATATGTGAAAAAAATACTAACAGAATTAAAGGGGGAAATAGAATGCAATGCATTCATTTTGGGAGACTTCAACACACCACTCACTCCAAACGACAGATCAACCAGACAGAAAATAAATACAGAGACAAAAGCAATGAACAACATATTAGAACAGGTGGACCTAACGGACATCTCCAGAACTCTCCACCCAAAAGCAGCAGAATACACATTCTTCTCAAGTGCACATGGAACATTTTCAAAAATAGATCATATACTAGGCCACAAAAAGAACCTCAGTAAATTCAAAAAGATTGAAATTGTACCAACAACCTCCTCTGATCACAAAGGTATGAAACGAGAAATAAATTACTCAAAGAAAATGAAAAAGCCCACAAACATGTGGAGGCTTAATAACATGATCCTAAATAATCAGTGGATCAATGACCAAATAAAAACAGAGATCAAGCAATATATGGAGACAAATGACAATAATTCACCACCGCAATATCTGTGGGATGCAGCGAAGGCCGTGCTAAGAGGGAAATATATTGCAATAAAGTTCTGTCTCAGGGAAGAAGAACAATCCCAAATGAACAGTCTAACTCACAATTAATGAAACTAGAAAAGGAAAAAGAAATGAGGACCAAAATCAGTAGAAGGAGGGACATAATAAAGATTAAAGTAGAAATAAATAAAATTGAGAAGAATAAAACAATAGAAAGAATCAGTGAAAGCAAGAGCTGGTTTTTTGAGAAAATAAACAAAATAGATAAACCCCTAGCCAGACTTATCAAGAAAAAAAGAGAGTCTACACATATAAACAGAATCAGAAATGAGAAAGGAAAAATCACTAAGGACACCACAGAAATTCAAAGAATTGAGAGAATACTATGAAAAATTATATGCTAACAAACTGGATAACCTAGAAGAAATGGACAACTTTCTAGAAAATACAACCTTCCAAGACTGAGCAAGGGAGAAACATAAAATCTGAATAGCATAAAACCAATTACAGCAAAGAAATTGAATTGGTAATCAAAATCTACCTAAGAACAAAACCCCTGGAACAGATGGTTTCACTGTTGAATTTTATCAAACATTTAGTAAAGACCTAATAACCATCCTCCTTAAAGTTTTCCAAACATTATAAAAGGTGGGAATACGCCCAAGCTCATTCTATGAGGGCAACATCACTCTAATACCAAAACAAGACAAAGACAGCACAAAAAAAGAAAATAACAGACCAATATCCCTGATGAACATGATGCAAAAATACTCAACAAAACATTAGCAAACCGAATTCAAAATACATGAAAAGATCATCCATCATGATAAAGTAGGATTCATCCCAGGGATTCAAGGATGGTACAACATTCAAAAATCTATTAACATCATCCACTACATCAAGGAAAAGACAGACAAAAACCACATGATCATCTCCATAGATGCTGAAAAAGAATTTGACAAAATTCAACATCCATTCATGATAAAAACTCTCAACAAAATGGGTATAAAGGGCAAGTACCTCAACATAGTAAAGGCCATGTATGACAAACCCGCAGCCAACATTATGCTTAGCAGCGAGAAGCTGAAAGCTTTTCCTTTAAGATGGGGAACAAGACAAGGTTGCCCAGTCTCCCCACTTTTATTTAACATACTTCTAGAGGTACTAGACCTGACAATCAGACAGCACAAAGAAATAAAAGGCATCCAGATTGGTAAGGAAGAAGTAAAACTCTCCCTGTTTGCAGATGACATGATATTGTACATAAGAAACCCTAAATAATCCACTCCAAAACTACTAGATCTAATATGTGAATCAGTAAATTTGTGGGATACAAAATTAATACGCAGAAATCTATTGCATTTCTATATATTAATGAAGAACTAGCAGAAAGAGAAATCAGAAAAACAATTCCATTTACAATTGCATCAAAAAGAATAAAATACCTAGGAATAAACCTAACCAAGGAAGTGAAAGACCTATACTCTCAAAACTACAAGACACGCATGCAGAAATTAAAGAAGATACCAATAAATGGAAACACATCCCGTGCTAATGGATAGGAAGAGTTAATATTGTTAAAATTGCCTCCTGCCTAAAGCAATCTACAAATTCAATGCAATTCCTATCAAAATACCAACAGCATTCTTCAATGAACTAGAACAAATAGTTCTAAAATTCATATGGAACAACAAAAGACCCCAAATTGCCAAAGCAATCCTGAGAAGGAAGAATAAAGTGGGGGGAATTACGCTCCCTGACATCAAGCTCTCCTACAAAGCCACAGTAATCAAGACAATTTGGTACTGGCACAAGAACAGACCCATACACCAATGGAACAGACTAGAGAGCCCAGATAAAAACCCAAGCATATATGGTCAATTAATATACGATAAAGGAGCTATGGATATACAATTGGGAAATGACAGCCTCTTCAACAGCTGGTGTTGGCAAAACTGGACAGCTACATGTAAGAAAATGAAACTGGATTATTGTCTAACTCATACACAAAAGTAAACTCAAAATGGATAAAAGACCTGAATGTAAGTCATGAAACCATAAAACTCTTAGAAAAAAACATAGGCAAAAATCTCTTGGACATAAACATGAGCAACTTCTTCATGAGCATATCTCCCCAGGCAAGGAAAACAAAAGCAAAAATGAACAAGTGAGACTATATAAAACTAAAAAGCTTCTGTACAGCAAAGGACACCATCAGTGCAACAAAAAGACATCCTACAGTCTGGGAGAATATATTCATAAATGACATATCCGATAAGGGGTTGACATCCAAATTATATAAAAAGCTCACTCATCTCAACAAACAAAAAAGCAAATAAGCCAATTAAAAAATGGGCAGCGGTTCTGAACAGACACTTCTCCAAAGAAGAAATTCAGATGGCCAACAGGCACATGAAAAGATGCCCCACATCGCTAATCATCAGAGAAATGCAAATTAAAACTACAACGACATATCACCTCACACCAGCTAGGATGGCCACCATCCAAAAGACAAACAACAACAAATGTTGGTGAGAATGTGGAGAAAGGGGAACCCTCCTACACTGCTGGTGGGAATGTAAATTAGTTCAACCATTGTGGAAAGCAGTACGGAGCTTCCTCAAAAACTCAAAATAGAAATACCATTTGACCCAGGAATTCCACTCCAGGAATTTACCTTAAGAGTGCAGCAGCCCAGTTTGAAAAAGACATATGCACCCCTATGTTTATCACAGCACTATTTACAATAGCCAAGAAATGGAGGCAACCCAAGTGTCCATCAGTAGATGAATGGATAAAGAAGAGGTGTTACATATATACAATGGAATATTATTCAGCCATAAGAAGAGAACAAATCCTACCATTTGCAACAACATGGATGAAGCTAGAGGGTATTATGCTCAGTGAAATAAGCCAGGTGGAGAAAGACAAGTTTCAAATGATTTCACTCATCTGTGGAGTATAAGAACAAAAACTGAAGGAACAAAACAGCAGCAGACTCACAGATTTCAAGAATGGACTAACAGTTACTAAAGGGAATGGGACTGGGGAGGATGAGTAGGAAGGGAGGGATAAGGGGGAAAAAGGGGTATTACAATTAGCACACATAATGTAGCACGGGGGGAGAATACAGGGAAAGCTGTATAACACAGAGAAAACAAGTAGGGATTCTATAGTATCTTACTACGCTGATGGACAGTGACTCTAATGGGGTATGTGGTGGGGACCTGATAATAGGGGGAGTCTAGTAACCGTAATGTTGCTCATGTAATTGTACATTAATAATACCAAAATAAAATAATAAAATAAATAAATTAAAATAAATAAATAAATAAAACCTAGCGGACAAATGGACCTGCAAACATAACTTACAAATATGTTACTGGAACAGTTATTATGGAAGTACTAGAATAGAAGTATACACAAAGTTGGAAGAAATAAGAGTACAGACCAGGTCCTGGTTTGTGAATCAGAGAAGACTTCATAGAGAAGGGTTGAAGGAGGCAGGGATGTTCCATCTAGAGTTTCCAAACTATGATGTTGAGACTGCTTAGCAAGCAGCTTCCCAAGCCTCACCCCAGTTAGTTCTCATCCTGTAGGTCAGAACCTACATTTTAAACAAAGACATGCTGATGCAGGTGGTCTTAGCACCATACCTTTAAGTAATTTTATGCCTTTATCGTTTATATTAACATGACTGTCTAATGTACAAAGACAGGTAATAAAATTCTACAAAATTCTATTTAAATTCTTCCTTAAAATTGTATTTTTCGCATAATCTTGAATTTGTAAGCAAAATCTCCATACCAGAACATTTTGTGTTTGACCCAAGTATATGAGTTAGAGCTATTGCTAAGGGAACCAGTGTAATTAAATTTCATTACATAGAAACATCCAATCACCCACCCTGAAGGATACAGGAAGAAAGGAATGTCATATTTACCAGTTTTTCCCTACATGGCCAGAGAAAAACTCTAAGATAACTTTCTGTTGAGTGGACAAAGCTTTGTTGTATCTTACCAATGTGGAAGAAAAAAAAGGTCTGCATGCATTTCTGTCTTTTTCTGCTTTCCACATGTAGGAACAACAGCAAAGCTGGGACCAGGAAAAAAATAACACACTGTCTTTCCATTTTTCATGCCTCCCTCTAATGATTTTTCTTCAACTGATAGGATAAGGGAGTTAATCACAGAGCCAAGAATACAGACCGGTCTATCTTTGGGAAGAAAAGTGGGACTCTATTTTCTGTAGTAGGGGTTCTCAATGAGTGATCCAGACTAGTAACATTGGAGTTGGCTGGAATCTGATCAGAGCTCTGGGTGGGGCCCAGGAATCTGTTAAAAAGCTCTGTTGAAGTCTGTAACCCAGTAAATCCAAACGCCATCAGCACACATGGAGAATGAGACCTTAGAAGAGGAGGTGGGGTAGGAGTGTTTGAAACAAGGAAGCACGGGTGAAATTTAAACATTAACTCTTGAAAACACGAAATGGGAAGTACAAATAAAAAAATAAGTAAAATTAACAGAAAACAAGATCAACAGAAAAATGTGTTCTATATTTTTCTTCAAAATTGGTTTTCAAAGAACATCTAATCTAATTAGTGTTTATGTTTCAGTGATGTTTTAATTAAAATAAAATCTTATTAAAATATTGTAAAAGTATGTCTTCTGTCTCAAATATATGATAGAAATTATGGGTATTTTATTTGCTTTTTTTGTAATCTCTCAGAGTTCCTTCTTTTCTTATTTTCAAAATTGGATCTATACTTATTTATCAAATTTGCATAATCAGAAATGAAAAAACTGCTCTTCTTTCAGCAAATATATTAATTTGCATCCTTGCCTTTCTTCCCGTCACTTTCAGTCCCCCACTAGCTTACTTATCCCACAATTAGCATGCACTACAATATCTGCCACCAACTACTGTATACAAATTATATTTTTCACTTTTGTATCTTTTCTCCATAGTTACAAGTTTTGAACTTCATACAGTTACTTAGATTTAAATCCATAATTAGATTGTTTCAATGCTTACCACTGAGTCCCTCACACACAAACTCTCCAATAGTTAGTTTTCCCTGGTGAGTTATCTTTTGTGACTAAAATTTGTTTTTTCAGCTTTATTTTGTCCCTGTCAATGATCCCTTGTGACAAGTACCTAAATTCTCAGTTGTTAAAAAGTGTGCATGTGTGATATGTTTCTAGATTCTTTCTATATCTGAGCATGTCTGTTGCTTTCAAATTAAGTTTTATTGAGTTTAGATATCTTTGCTTTCTTTCTGTGTATGTATGTAGGTAGGTATCAATCTGTCTTTTTGTCTATTTATCTATTTATCTATCTACTTATCTTTCATCTCTCGATCCACATCCAATATAATTTGTAATTACATAATAATATGTACCTTTATTTGTTAAACTGGCTTTCTTCTGCTGCACTGTTAAGGCCACAAAGTCATGGTAATGTGCTAATTTTCATAGAAACTCTTTCAGTGATTTCACCAATAACGAGGAACAAAGACCCTGACAGCAAGAAGGGGCCATGAGTCTCAGGAAGATGGAAGGTTATCACTCATGTTTGTTCACCAATGGGAATTTTCTGTAAAAAGAAAAGAGAAAGGAGATTAAGATTAAAGGGATAGTTATAGAAGCAAATTCCTCAAGTACTCAAGAAGGTAGAAGAATACAAGGGTTTTCTGAGGTAGTAGAGGGACCAGTTCATCCATCATGTCAGAAGAGATAGGGTGGTAGATTGAGACTAATGAAGGCAGGGTGGTAGAATTGTAGGTAGGAAGGTAAAATAGTTCTCTTCTGATTGCTCTTATCAATAAAATAAGAGGCCAAGAGGCAATCAACTGAGTGATTCAGAGGAAAGATATGGAAAATTAGTAAGAAAAAGGTATGAAATAATCGCTTGGGGACTTGAAGAATTAGTTGATGGGGTACATGTAGCACAGTTTTCTGGTAGTGGTGAGGTATACCTGATGTCAGTCATCATTGATTCATATCCGTCTTCATGGGGATTGCCCTGCAGACACACCAGGGCACACTGAGAGGCATGGTGGAGGCAGAGAGTTGGATTAAACCAAGGTTGGGTTAGGCCAAGAGATTACGACAGAACAAGAAATAATAAGGAAGTTGGGAATACATAAGGAATGATTACAACAATATAACATGAAATGTAAGATTCAGAAAATAGGAAATGAGTTTAAGAGCATCCTGATAGAGAAAATGTGGTGGATGCAAGAGGAGAAATACCCTTGGCTTTTAGTTATTTATAGTCCTAGCGGGAGAACTTTTGAAAGTGAGTTGGAGAGATAGAAGGTGGTGGTCAGAGGGTTGTGCTGGAGATTGAAATTGTGAATATGGTACAAGATTTGAGAGCAGGACTGTGGGTGAGGATTGGGGAGGTGAGATAGAGAACTCAGGGGAAGTGGGAAATGCCAGCAACCAGGAGCACACAGTCTTCTTACAGCTTCACCTGTTGTTCTAGAGTTTTAAGCAGTCTCGCTTTTCTGACTGAGACCTTTCTGTTCTAGCATTTTGGACCTCTGAGACCTGGCTGTGAACCCCACTCAGTCTCCAGCTTTGGAAGCCAGCTATGAACCTTTCATTAGTATGACCACTGTGTCCGTGGTCCCTTCTAGCAGGCTTCCTAAATCCTCAACTAGCTCCAGGATCATTCTCCAGGGACAGTCAAGAACTTCTGAATCATGTTTAAATATCCATTGGACTCTATGGGTGCTCTATTTAATTTTGAATAGTCCCTCTGTATAAGCACCAGACCATGCAGAAGCTCCAAAACTGACTGTATTCTTGGTGACCTACAGAGGAATCCTATCTGCTCTGGGCATTCTCCTCACCCCATCTAACACAATTTCCCTATAAGTCTGCAGGACCTGTGACTCTAGTCCTACTTCTTAGAATGTTAAAGAAAGTGAAAATGCATTTATATTATACTTTAATCTTTCATAAGGCCTTACTTTGAAGACCATCTTATACAAAGGAAGGTAAGAATGTCACCTTTGAAAGAAAGTTGATTTATGGGATTCTTTCTCCTCTGGGAAACCACACTACATTTTCCTGGTTTCATTAACTCTGAAGCTAAGTCTTAATGGTAAGAGGTGAATAGAAATTAAGGGGAAAATTAAAATCCATTACATAATACTAGCAAAATACTACCCTGTTTTATTAATTTTGAGATACATTGGCATATTGGAAAGTGAACTGATGTCAAAATACCTGAATGTTAGCTGGACTCAGAGAGTGACTTTCTGTGTGACCTTGAGTAATTCACTTCATTTCTCCCAAGTGCAGGTTCCTCATCTGGAAAATGAGGGTGTTGGCCTAGTGAACTCTAAAGGACCTCCCAGCTCTAGCAATCTAGACTTTTAAATAAGGCTCAAAGGCAAAGGCAATATCATGATCTATTGATAAGTCAGGTTTTAAAAATGTTTTCACTAATCTTGGCTTTTATGTTATTCAAGGTCATTGGACAAAGAACACAGTGTGCATAAAGATTTTAATATTTCAATTGTCCCAAATAGAGGAGATAAATACATATGTCTAATGGGTACTGCTGATTCTGAAATAATACAGTCAAAAAAATTATAGACCTTCAGAAAATATGCATAGGGTTCTTTAGTGAAAGACTGATAAACTTTTCTTTATTTATTATGCCTCCTTATTAATGGACACAGGTTTAGATGAATCAAATAGTCTGAGGAGAGATAAAATAAAGTGTTTGGAGACATCTTATTATTCTTAATATTTCTTTCATTCCCATATGGTAAAAGACTAGAAACCCATGATTTATATTTTTACTCTTTGCAAAACAATGAATCTAATTGTGCATCCCCATGCATCTAATTGTGCACTAATCTCTTTTGCTGCATTAACAGAATCATCAAATAAGGCACTTATCTGTATATCTGCTTTCCACTGACAAAATGATACACAGGAAGAAACCAAGCAATTGAAATTCAACACCTGAGTTCCAGCCAACCTCTTCCACCAGTCACTGTATATACTTAGGCAAGTCATTATTCACTTTAGGCCTTGGGTTCCTCATGTGAAATGGACATGATGGAAAAGATCCAAAGATCTGACCAGTGTCCTTGCCTGTGGTGTTTTGTTGTAGCAGCTTTAGCAGACTAATACAATGCCTAAATCTTATGTCAGTACAACTGGCATGTCATTTGAGACACCTATGGATTTTTGTTCTCTTAGTATTTAGCAGAGATTGTTCTGCTTGTATCCAAAGAAGCATACCCAAATTAACTTCAGGGAAAGGGAGATGGTAAATGAAGCTTAGCAAGAAGGAGAAAAAGCAGCCCACTCCTTTCTTGACAAAGAACTGTTAATAAAGGATGAACAATTAGGAGAGGGTGGTCAGTTATGAGCTCAATATTCCTGCTTAGGGTCTTTGAAATAAAAAATGGTAGAAGGTGTGTTAAGAGAAAACACAGAGATTTTTAACTAAATTCCCTTAGGAACTCTAAAGGGAACCAGCAGATAGGGATATCTCTAGATATCCTAACATGGGGTGTCTTAATGCAATTAGTAGGATGCAATTGTGTGGCCAAGGAGTGAGTAGCTTTCTCTTACTCTGCCCCAGTTCCCATGTGGCATGGACATTAACTTCTAAATCAATGGGTAGGTCATGGGACCTTTTATATGGTTGGGGTTGGGGTTGGGAGAAGAGGAGAGAGACTGGATGGGGTGAGGAGTTGAGGTGCCCTTGCAGCCTCAGGATGGCCTGGGCCCTGACATGGGACATGGAAGGGTATTACAGAACTTCAGAAGCTCTGAGCACCAGCAAAACCGAGTAGAAGCTATGCTAGCTAGAAAAAATCATGGGTCCCTACTGGAACAAGTAGAACAGAACCAAAATTTATCAACTTTTAGTGTTGGCCCTATCAAAGGCACAAGAAGCACCTACAGAAGTTGGTTGTCTCCTCACTAAGGCCATGTGGCTGTAAATACTTCTTCCCAGACCCCTCCATGGAAAGGACTGAGGCAGAGCTGTGAAAGATGTATAATCCATCCAGAAGAGGCTGCTTTCCCTAAAGAGACTCCTAAAATTATGAGGTAGTGTTAAGATAATGAGATTTAAATAAACATTGTCCCTTACCCCACCTAACCCAATGAGTGGGCTGGCTGAGGAGTACCACTGTAGTTTTAGAGAAATTAAGGTGATATATAGCTTTTTGCCCTTCAGAGCTATCATGTGGTTAAGTCTGCAAACAAGTGTCTATACTAGCACAGCACATTCAGATCTTCTGGATGTCCTGTGCTTTTCCCATAAGAGCAGCTGGAGTCTGCCTTGTTAATACCTCTGTTACAGGTCAGTGAAAGACAAAAGGTAAGTGGGAGGTTGGAGTATGATGCCCACTTTTAAAGCAGGGACACAGATACTAGATGGGTTCTTATAATTTGCTCCTGGTAACCGAGGTAGTAAGTAGTGAATTTGCAATGTATGCCCACAGCAAATAGGAAGAATACTTATAGCAGATTGAGCACAGTGATTGGATCGGAGCAAGGACTTATGAGCTTCATCTAACTTGACACCTACAATTCAGGTAATTCCACATTGATGACAATTTAATACAGTTGTAAAAGTTGAAAGGCTCCCCAGAACCTGACAATGGACCCAGGTTAATACCCTGGAATCTGTAAGAAAAATAATGATACTCTACTTTTCTCTCGTAATGAGATGTTATGAAAACAAAAGGATAAGACCAAGAATGTTCAAGTGTTTTAAATATAAAACACTAAAGAAATTATTTCTAATTAAGAAGTTTCAATCATTTTACTTGTAAACATCAGTTTTATTGCATCACATATAAATATATATTGTCATATATTATTTTGGCTTTTGGCAGTTTAGATAATTTTCTTATCTTCATGCTCATTTTGGTCAAGGTGAAATATATTTGTGCATATATCAAATAGTTGGCTACATGTGTTATGTGATTTTAGGGGCACTTAAAATAGTCTTCTCCCCATGGTTTTACATCTACTGACACCTGATGTTCTATAATTTAAAATTTTCCTTTTGAGACAAATATGATATTTCAAAGAAATAGAACATACAATTCTAAATTGTGTAGACCTCAAATAACCAAAGAAATCTTTAGAAAGAACAATTCTGGAAGCATTGCACACCCTGATCTCAAACTATATTACAAAGCTATAGCAATTAAAATAGTATAGTATAGGCATAAAAATGCATAGATATAGAAAGCCCAGAGAAAAAAACCACATGTGTATGGTCGATCAATTTATGAAAAAGGAACCAAGAATATACAATGGAAAAAGGACACTCTCTTCAACAAATGGTGCTGGAAAAACTGGACAGCCACATGCAAAAGAATAAAACTTGGTCACTATCTTACACCATACACAAAAATTAACTCAAAATGGATTAAAGACTTGAAAGTAAGATTTGAAACCATAAAGCTCTTTGAAGAAAGCATAGGCAGTAAACTCCCTTACATAGGTCTTAGTGATGATTTTTTTACCAAAAGTAGAGGCAACAAAAACAAAAAATGTAAGTGGGACATTATCATACTAAAAAGCTTCTGTACAGCAAATGAAATCACCAACAAAATGAAAATGCACCCTACTGAGAGGAATAAGATATTTGTAAATCACATATACATAAGGGGCTAAAATCCAAAATATACAAAGAACTCATACAACTCAACAGCAAAAGAACTAAACAATCCAATTTAAAAATACATAAAAAGTTGAGTAGATAATTTTCCAAAGAAGACATACAGATGACCAACAGATGCATGAAAAGATGCTCAACATCACTAATCAGCAGGGAAATGAAAATTAAAACCACAAGAAATATCACCTCACACCTGTTAGAATAGCTAATATCAAAAAAGACAGGCAATAACAATAAAGACAGCCAATAAAGTATTGGAAAGGATGTGGAGAAAATGGAAAACTTGTACATTTTTGGCGGGAATGTAAATTGGCAGCTGCTATGGGAAACGATGTGGCGATTCTTCAAAAATTAAAATCAGAGTTATCACATGATCCAACAATTCTACTTTTGGCCATTTATCCAAAGACAATTACAGCACTGACTCATCCCCATGTTCACTGCAGCATCATTTACAATAACTAAGATATGGAAACAATCTAAGTGTTCAGTGATAAATGAAAGGATAAAGAAACTGTATTGGAATATTATTTAGTCATAAAAAAGCAATGAAATCTTGTCACTTATGACAACATGGATAGACTTTGAGGGCATATGCTAAATGAAAAATGTCCAACAGAGAAAGACAAATATATGATTACTCTTATATGTTGAATCTTTTTTTTTTAAAAGCCAAGCTCATAGGCAGAGAATAGATGGGTGATGCCAGAGGCAGGAGGTGGAAGGTGGGAGAACTGCATGAAAAGGGTATAAATTTATTAAATAGAAGAAAAAAAATGTTCCACAACTAACCAGTTTCTGCATCTGTATCTTTGCTGGGATACATGGGATTTAATAGTGTCTAAAATGTTTTAATCAAAATAAAAATATTTTCTTTTAGTATTATGGAGTATTGTAAAAATAATACTTGATCACTGCAGAAAATAGAAAACAAAAAGATGAGCAAAAATAAGAAATACATTAATCCTAAGTTCTCTAATCATTGAGAACCCATATCAATATTTTAAAATTAATGCATGTATTGATGTATAACATCTATAAAGAAAGGGAAACAAATGAATAATTAGAAATTAATATATCCATGATTAAGAGATAGAAAAGTGTTGCCAGAGGCTAGGGGTGGAGGAAATAGAGAAACGTTGGTAAAAGGACAAAGACTTTCAGCTATAAAATGAATAAGTTCTGAGTATCTAATGTAAAACACGGTGACTATGTTGATACTACATAATTGAAATTTGTTAAGAGAATAGAACTTAAATGTTTTTACCAAATATATATATGTACATATACTGACAGGTGGGGTTGTGGGATACACAAGCATGCACAGTGGTGATTTGTGTGTATATGCATTGTGAAAGCACTCCTCACAGATACGTTAACTAGCTTAGAAGGAATCCTTTCACAAGGTATCTGTGTATCACATTGTCATAATGCACACTTTGAATATTTAAAATTTTATTTGTTAATAAAAATGCATATGATGGCCAATTTTATGTTATATTTACTTTACAACAATCAAACATTTAAAAAATGTTTCCTCTTGCCGTTTTTCCTTGGATTCTTGGAGTGGTGACATTTAGGTCTTATCAATTATTTGCAGCCTACATGAATGAATTGTTATAACTTGCATTAGGGCCGAAGAACCCAGGAAGTGTCTATTGTTTCCAGAGGCAATGGGGGAAGAAATAAAGGGGCAGAATAGAAGAAGGAGAAGAAAGTATATCAGAGAATGTCACAGAGCGTAAGGCGAGGACACAGGACTGCAAAGCTCATGGCTGCTCTGCTTATATTACATTTGCTTAACAATTATTGACATTTCATATGTGCTAGGCACTCTCTTAGGCTCTAGAAAAATAGCAGTGAATAAAACAGACATAACTGCCCTTGAGGAACTTAGGTTCTCCAAAGAGGAGACTGTCAAGTAGTGTAATATGAGAATTAGTGTGTTAGAGGTGATAAGAGAAGAAAAAAAGAAAGATCAGGAAGATCTGGTGGATGGGTAGTATGGTCAATGCACTTATTTTGGAAATATAATTGATATAAAATATATTGGCTTCAAGTATACAACATAGTGATTTGACAGTTATCTACATTATTAGATGCTCAACAGCAACTAGTGTAGTTGCTGTCAAAATAGGAAGATATCACAGAATTAGCAGTCATGCTAAGCCTCCCTGAAAAGGAGCAAACAATTGAGAACTTTTCTTATATTAGGTTAATTACTGAAATCATGAGAATTGTCTGTGGAGTGAGGTTTAGCTGTTTTATATCAGAGACTAATCCTGGTATTCATTTAAAACAACAGTATTGCCACTAATGATTTGTCATGTATAAAAACAGGCACTTTTTTATACAACGGGGTGTCAATATATCAGGTGTGTTTACTTGAAACCCAGTGAGTAGGGGTGAGGCACCGGATTTCCAGGCCTGGCCCTCAGGAGATGAAACACTAAATAAGCCAAAGGAAAAAAAAAATGCCTAGCCACACCACTGCCTGTTTGGTGCAAGGCACTTTTGTCAGAATTTTAAAATTGAAAAAAATAAAAAGGAAAAGCAAAGATAAATAATTGGGTATCTAGCTGGCTAGGGGTCTGACACACTTCTTTTGGACTGTGCTTTTCCCTGCAGACAGACACTGGGTGCAATTTGCCTCAACAGACACTGTCACATGAGCTGAGCTGGCTGCGAGCTGCTGGGCTCTGCAGCTATCAAGCTCTCAGCTGGCAAAGTGCAGATTGGTTTGCAGGGTGGCACTGGGTGCAGGGGAGCTCTGGCTGCAGGCACCAGAGTACAGCACTGTGTCTGTTATCAGCCCCAGACATGGAAGTCTGCAGGGAGAGCACAGTGCAGAGCAGGGGGTCCCAGATGTGGCAGCCAGCCGAGGGTGGCCACCTCCTGCCCAGCAGCTACCAGATGTGAACAAGGGCTCTCTCCATCAGCCTGTGCCCATTCTGGACTCCTCATTACTAGCCACTAAGAAACAAGAAATCAATATCCACATCAGCTTCATGCCATTGGAGTTCTGGAAAGCAATTTGGTTCCAGGAAATCTAAATGGTTTTGTGGCTGTGGATGCCAGTTACAAAATCATTGTACAAAAAGATTAACAGTGTAGGGGGCTGATACTGTTAAAATAAAACCCAGAGGAAGGAGGGAACCCACTAAAACAAATGTCAGCTTTATGTCACAGTGGGAATGTGGGTCCTGAGCCTGCTCAGCAATAAGAATTCGAGGGGCTGCGTTGACACAGTGGCTTAGAGTGGGGACCCAAAACAAGGGTGCCTGCACTGCCATCTGAGCCCTAGGTCGTGAGTATTCCAGAGATGGGGGAAGGGTTCAGAAGAGGAGGGAGAGAGATTTTTGCACTTTCAAATTTAAGAAAAAAATCAGAAATGACACTCCCCAAATTGTTAATAACAGCTAATTTTGGGAGAGAGATTAGATGGATGGAAGACAAAATATTCATTTCTTCTTTTAAGTGTACTTTTTAAAACTGAAGTATAGTTGATATACAATGCTATATTGGTTTCAAGTATACAACACAGTGATTCAACAGTTACACACACTATTAAATCCTCACCCCAACTAGGGCAGTTACTATCTGTCAATATAGGAAGATGTTACAGAATCATTGGCTATATTCTCCATACTGCACTTCCTGTGACCAGCTTACATTATGATTGAGATTTTTGTGCCTCTTTATTCTCCTCACCTGCCCTACCCACCCACCTCAGCCCCTTCCCAATGGTAACCATCAGTCACTTCTCAGTGTCTATGAGTCTCCTGCTGTTTTGTTCATTTTGTTTTGTTTTTAGATTCCACACATAAGTAAAGTAAAAATACGTGGTTATTTTATACAATTCTAAAGGTAGTAGGAATATGGATATTTCTGTTCAGTGTTCTTCAGAGAAAGCAATACATATCTATACATGCACATACAAATATATATATATATATATATATACGTAACTATATCTTTCTAATCATTAGGTGATGTGCTAGTTACTTTGTAAATGTTAGCCAAAGTAACATGCTTTGGAGCTCAAAGTTTGGTTTCTCTTTATAAGTCAAGTTTATCCCTCTCTCCAAATAAACACTATAATGGGCATTTAATTGGAATGGGAAGGTTGGAAGAGTAACAAGTTAGAGGAGGCGACAAGAAATGTGGTCAAGGGAGGGAACAAGAGAAGCCATCAGGGAGGAAAGGCGGGGGGAGAGTGGAGAAGGAGGGGGAGGGTTGGGGTTCCTGATACTGATGCTGTTATTAATCTCCTGCACTCTTTTGAAGGCTACGAATACCTGCTAGGGAGCAGTAGCTGGAGGATCCTGAGGATAGAACATGATAGCCTATCTGGTTCCTACAGACCTGTGTCCATCGCTTAAGATGCCTTGATGTGAAGAACAAAAGGAGTTACCCACTGGATATACTACTCCATCAATATATCTTTATTAAGCATCTAGTTTGTGCTAAGTTTTGTGCAAGACACTGCATGGAAGCAAAGTTAATAAAGACAGAAATTCTTGCTCTTGTTTATAAAAGAGGCATCCATGTAATATAGCCAATATCATGTCAATAACTTGAACTTGATCATAGTGGGGATGTTTACTCCATGGACATCAGCAAATGCTACAAGTCAGGGCTTAGAATGTTTTACTGATTGTCAAGAAATATTAAAACTTAGACGTATGTCATGCACAGAAAAAACTGAGGAAACAGTCTTCCAGTATTTGAAAATGATCATCTGATTGAGCAAAGAAGTTGCTCACTGACAGATGAAATTGCAACATATATCTCAGTTATTTCACTATTCTCTGACTTGTTACTGCAAAATGGTGGCAAACTACAGCCTCCAGGCCAGATTCAAACTGCTGCTGTTTTTTGTACAGCCTGAGGGCTAAGAATGTTTTTTTTATTTTTAAGTGGTTGAAAGTAAAGTTAAAAAAAAAAAGAGGGATATTTCACAACACATGAAAACTACAAGAAATTTGACTTTCAGTACCCTTATGTAAGGTTTTAGCAGAAACAGTACCGTGTTCATTCATTCATGTTTTTTCTTGGCTGCTTTCATGTTCTGATGACAGAGTTGAGTACTTGTGACAGAGACTTTGTGCCCTGCAAAGCCAAAAATATTTACTGTCTGGCCCTTTATTTGCAAGAAAAGTTTGCTAACCACTGCTATAAATGACAATATCAACCAATATTCATGTCAGAACTATGTGTAGAGAGATGGTTGTTAAACATTTACCAGGATTTCACTGAGCCAAATGGTCAATAATCTGAAGATGATAAGATGGGTCTCAGGGGGAGCATGGAGGAGAGATATCCACATGCTGATGGCAGGAACATGGGTCTCTGCTCCTGTTTGGTGTCAGTTGATGGCACCAGCTCTTACCACCAGACACAATTCCATTTACCACCTTCCCCAAGCAGCCTGGAAAACCTGAAAGGTTTGCAACCTGAGGTGTCCACTCATTTACTCAGACCCAATGCAGGCACTAAGCATTTCTACCAAAACTGGTAGCAAATTTGGATGTAAAGATTTGCTCCCATTTTAGTCCTATATTCCAAACAAAGGTGCTTTTTATCTAGCAGAGGGCTTAACATCCTGCCTCCCAATGTAACGATTTTCATAATTTATGCTTCTATTGTTCCTGGATTAATACTGACCACAATTGAACAGGAAAATGGGTAACCAATTAGCCTGAATTCTTTACAGTCAGAATTTGCTGTGTGTCTTGATACGCCTTTCTTAATCTTCCCTTTGAAACATGTTTTCTCATTTAGGCCAGAAGTAAATAGCACAAGTAACAGAGTGGTTTTTTCCCCCCCTTCTTCTTTTCTTTCTCCTTGAAAAATAATGCTGAAGGAATTGTTTTGCAGTTGAAAATTAATGTAACCTATTATGTCCAGGAAATTTCTTCAATATATTACTTGCCAAGCCCCTCGGCCGTTGTGAAGAAAATAATTTTAATTTATCTCATTTTTCACTGCTGAGTCAATGATTGTTTAACCTAAAATGCCATTGTGACTAAGTGTTCAAGCTCCATGGTCCTTGGCTATGTCACAGGGACTCAGCTATTACAACCACAAGCCGGGTCTTAGAAACCCCAAAATTGTCATATTCAAAGGGCCGCTGTCAACCTGTTTTTGTTTTTATTGTTTTTAATTTCTGTCTTTCCATTTTCTCTGCTATTTGTAATGTTCTCTTTAAAAGTTCAAAAATAACATCTCTCTCCTTAGCCTCTTGGTTATTTTCCATTAGTGAACATTTCTTTCCCAGGTTCCAGCACCATTCCTAGGGCACAGAGCAATGTCATCAACTTGGGTCAATTTGGCTGTTGTGGCTACGATCCCCTTGGGATTTCTATGCAGTTTTATCCACTAAGATCAGGCCAGTGTCCCAAGGGAATGCAGAATCATAGTGATCATAAAGAAAAGTCCTTTGAATCATCAGTAAGTTTTGCTAGAAGGTGCCACATAAAATAAGGTGCACTGTAATTTTCAAATCCTCTTAAGGTGATACTACCAGGTATTTAACTTTTCCATATTTACCTTCCTAGAGCAAAGCAAATTTGCTATCACCTTACATTTTATATTAGGAATTTTTTAAGTCTGTGCTTTCCTGCCCATGTTGTAGCAAGAGGGCTATGTTTCAATCTAAATTCCCCAGAAAGCAGAGCCTGAGATGAAAGTGTGTGATTATGCTTTTAGGGGAGTAAAGACCCAGGGAACAGAAGTAACAGATCAGGGCTAATAGAAGGAAGACCCAGGAAAAAGCAGTCAAAGATAAGGAAGTATTACCATTGACCAAAGATGTAGGCAACTGCTTACCCTAGTCCATGAAGGTGCATTTCAGGACCATCTCTCTGGGGACAGAGAGGAGAATGAATTTTCTACCAGCCCCTGACCTTCACTGGTTATAATTCACCCCCTGGATTATTAACCTACCTGTCCTGAGCTTCTGGGAGATGTATGCCTCACTGTAAGCTAAGTGAGTTCCTGTGGCTTCCCACACCTTACCAACAGAAACACTCAGAAGTCTGAGATATAGGCCTGAAACCAGGTTGTACCAGCAGGAAGCTTCTCAGAGCCAGCAGAACTGGTTACTGTAAAAATGGCTGGGAAAAAGAGACAGATGAAGCTGAAAGAATCTGAAATGGTGAATCAGCACATCGGATTTAAGTACTTAAATTTAGAGCAGGTATTTTCATCCATCTGTTACCAATGAAAAGACAGTCTCAGAGCTCTGATTGATGTTGCGTGTCCAGAGGGCTTCCTGCCCACAGCCTGTTCATATTCCATTAGGACACAGTGCATAGAGCAGCTTGTGCAAATCCATGCTTGGTGGTGCCACATCCCAGCTTTTCCTTCCATCCTACAAAGCATTCCAGAACCTGGAGGAAGCTCTCCCCATGTCATCCTGAAAGCCAAGAGAAACTGTGGGCTCCAGCTCACCGAAAGACTACACATATGGCCATGGCCTATGTAGAAATACGTCTATGCATTTGTTAGTTAAGATTCTTCTTAAACAATAGGTAATGAGGAAATTTCTGTGGTTTGGAAAAGGTCATTTACTCATTCGAGCCACTGGGGGGACTATTGATAAATTGTTACTTGATTTCTGTGCAATATTTATGGCTCAAGTCTCCTTATAAGGCTTGAAAAGGCCAATTTTATTAATTGGAAATGGATATAAAATCAGCCAATATTCTGTCAGGTAACACAGCATTCCAGGCATTGAGATAGAAGCTCTGCAAAATAACCTGGTGCTAAACCACAGTTTCTCCCTTGAAGGGTTTTTAATCCAGTGAGAAAACATTACAGGACTGTTACTGATTGTAGGAAGTTCTCTAAATAGAGGCACAAAGTGCCATGGGAACTTGAACAGAGAGTAACTGATTCCTAACAGTACAGAAGAAAGTTTAAGAAGAATGTGACATTTAAATTTGGACTTGAAGGACAGTAAGTGGGTGGTGACGGATTAATGGAACCCAAAACTTGGAGCTCTGGAACTGCAAAATAATAACTAGACAAACGAGAGTATGGGGTACCTGTGGGGGTAAAGAATAGACTGATACAGGGGTAGAGAAATTGATAGAATCCAAACAGGAGTACCGTCTTTTTGAATAAGCCCACCCACCATCTCAGAGAGATCTAGGTTTCATCTTACTTGGGCTACAAGCATCCTCCAGAGGACACGTCAGCAAGCCACAAGCCCACCTCTCCCTGGACCCCTCCCCTCAAAGAGTCCGCCAAAAACCCTGGCCATAAAAAGCCTCTTGGCCTGATAAAGACCCCTATTTTCCTTTGTTCCTCTGGCCAGAACAGAGAGGTCCCTCTCAGGTTTAGCAATAAACCTGCTTGGACAATGGAGTTCACGTCCCCTCTTTTCCTTTCAGAAATAGCATGAGATGGGAAAGTTGGAAGGGCTTTTCTGGGGTCAGCCCAAGGAAAGCTTGAATGTCTGCTTTTTTTTGGAGTAAAACTTGGATTTTATACTATTTAAAATGGGAGGCAGGAAAATTACTAATAGCATTTTAGATCTGGAGAGGGCAAATCAAAGATACTACTTTTTGTTTGATGCCCTCTGACCAGCACAGGTGGCTGAGACGTAAAACACCTGGGAACGCTCCTTACTGCCTCCAGCTGCCAGGGAACAACTTTCTAGGGGCTCGTGACCCCTGAACCAGCTCAGGTGCTCCAATTCCATCTCCATAAAACTTGAGAATTCCTCCAGGGTTGAACTGATGAGTGACTCCTAGGCAGTAAGAATCCAAGCACCAGCCCTTCTTAGCAATTTATGGAAAAGAACCCAATTCAAATGTATATTTCCACAACTGCTACAGGTCATTCCTTGCACCACGAGAACTTCTGAACTTCACCTCGGCCATCTGCTGGGATTTCATACCAAGGTAAGCTACCAGGAGCAGGTTGGCCTTTTGTTGTACAGACAGCTCTCCTTACAGAAACTAGAAAAAAAGGTCTGCAAAATTTTGTCCAGCTATTGAGCAAATATTTCAGTCTTTTAACCGCACGAAAACTCATACCCCTAGGAATGCAGCCAGGGCCAGTTTTCTATCCATATAAAAGTCAATCTAATTCTTCTGAATATCAGTAAGAGGGAGTTCAACTCCCTTTACCTAACCGCCATGGCCACACTTCTCTGTGCCCACCTCACTCTCTTGAAATCTGACTTTGTAAGCGGACATTCCCACATTCTCAGCACCTTCACAGAATGTTGCTTCCTGTTACTCTCCTCAAGTCCGGTGGGATTGTCCCAGTAGCTCTAATCCCCATGTTCCTGGACGTCCTCATTCATTTGCCCAGAGTTCGGGAAATGCTGCTTTGGATCAGTCAAACCTTAAGCAAAGGATGTTCATTTTCTCCTGCATCATAAGCCCTTTGAGTGTCCCATGGCCATACCCAGACCGCTATTCTTTCACCTGTTGCAAAATATTACTCTTTTGAGACTCCAGCCAGTTACAATATGATCTTCTCCAATGTCTTCTACAGAACTTTGAGGTTTCAACCACATTCAATGAAAACTCTGGACTATAGTTAGTCTTCCTCAATACCCCAACCTCTCTTATAGCAAATGGCGAGAGCACCTGAAAGGAAAAGAGGGGGTGTGAACTCCACAGCCCAAGAGGTTTATTGCTAAACCTGAGAGGCACCCCTCTGTCCTGGCCAGCGGAACAAAGAAGGTGTCTCTTACAGGCTAAGAGGCTTTTTATGGCCGGGGTTTTTGGTGGTATTTTTGAGGCGAGGGGTTAGGGAAAGGTGGGCTTGTGGCTTGCTGATGTGTCCTCTGGAGAATGCCTGTAGCCTAGGTAAGATGACACCTAGGTCTCTCTGAGATGGCAGATGGGCTTATTCAAAAGGCAGTACTCCTGTCTGGATTTTATCAGCCCCCGCATGGGAGAACTGGTGAAAGTCTTTACCTTCAAGGCTCTTTTTATGTCATAAACTCCAGGGTGCATCGCCTTGGATATATGTCTGTCTAATCTCTACTTTTAGATAAACAAGTATAGTACATGGTCTGAAATAGTAGTGAGACACTAGTGAAAATCAGAATCTTGGGAAGAAGTTGATCAAAAAGATTGATGATACAAGTGGTTTCAAAGACAACAATATGGTAAGGTAACAGAGTATCTCCTCACCCTGTAAGTGATGGTTAGGCAAAGCTAAAATCCAGGTGAAAGAGAAGGAAAAACAAAACCTGAAAGAATTTCTAGAGCTAATAAGTGAAAGGACCTGTTCCTGCAGCCCTGGGCTGGACATACCCTGAGGCTGTGAGAGGGAAGATTGATAGAAACCATTTCAGAAATGCACCCCCACAGCTTCTCCACGAACCTTGGCACTACCCTGAATAACTCTGCCTCTAAAGTGTTACAGCACAACACCCCAGCTCCTGGTTGCAACCCCGGCTTTCCCTTTGATTACTTATTCTCACGTTAATAGTGCTTCACTTGAACAAACCCCAACAGCCTCTAAGGCCTCCAGTTTCATACTAGATCTCATGGCTTTATTTTTTATCCCCTTGCTAAGACCAGAACAAAGAAGGAGTAACTTTAACCAATCTATTGCCAGCACTTCAAGGTTTTCTTTTTCTTTCTACAAAACCCAAATCTTAGGTCAATTCAGCCATCTGCCTTCACTGGGACTATTGAGGGCTGCTGGAGGAAATCCTATTATTGTGCAAAAATTATAAAGTTATAACAATGGTCATTGGGGAGGGTGGAAGAAGACTATAAGTAAATTAACTATAGGTTATTTAAAGCATTTTCTATCTCAGGAATCCAAGTTAGCCTCCCTGGGAATAAATATAATGGAATCAGAAGGCAGGATGCAGGACCGAGAGAGTGGGAGGGAAGAGTTAAGAGTCAACAATCAACTACTCTGAGTCATAAAATCAGAAAAGCATTGAACATTTAGAAGGAGAACTGGCCCCATAAAGAAAACAATGCCTCTTAGTAAGCATATTATCTGCAACAAAGCAAAACAAATTTTCAAGCATCATATTGAAACTGCTGGGGAGGGAAATCATGAAAAGTTTCTATTGAGCAATGGATAGAGAATGGAAATTAATAATAGAGTGCCTGTTATTACTAATTTAAGATGTACAGAATGCTACTGAGATGACCTTTATTTATTGCAATGCTGTTTTTGCTTTCTTTTGGGCAGCGCGGCACAGTTGGGAAGCAGAAGATCATGGTGGTTGCAGGCCTGGGTTTTGTAACCAGACAGCCTGGGTTTAATTCTCTGCTCTACCACTCATTAACTGTGTGAGCCCTGGCAGGTTCCTTAGTCCCCTCAGTACCTCCAATTTCTTACTCAAGAATAAAAACTTCCTTTATGATTTTTCACCACTTACACTGAGTTCACTATGAGCCATGCATGTTCTAAGGACTTCACAAATTTTAACATTTAATTCTCATAGCAGTCCTATTCATTCTGTTACTAGAACAGTGCTTCTCTTTCACAGATGAGAAAACAGACAGAGGAGGTGAAATATCTTGCACACAGTCACACAGCTGAGGACAGCAGCGTCAAGTTGAAACCCAGGCAGTGTGGCTTCACCGCTCACAGCCACTCTGCCCTTTGGCCCACCTTCCTGTTCACAGGGTTGCTAGAGTGGAGGGAATTAAATGGCTTCACCACTTTCCCACTGAAAGATCAGGCACCGCTCTGCCCCTCCCTGGCCCTCTTAACACTTTCAAGAAGGCAGTAACTCTAATTGGAGCCATCCTGTAATACTCATCTGAGAAGTTGAGTGGGGAGATGAATGGGTAAGGGAAGGTGGGTGCAGTGGAAGGGGTGGCATAATGTTGTACGTGATCAATCATGAACATAGTTTTAATTAAGAATGAGAAGCAAGTGGAGACTGAAGGACCACTAAGAGGCTAAGGGAGTAATTAATGGAGAAGGGTCCCAGAGGAGGCAGAAAATGTCGATTTAAGAGTGTACAAAAAGTAGGGCTCACCCAATTGTATTAAAGATGGCGGTGTGAGAGGTGAGACAGAGGCTTCCTCCAAAAACAGCATATAATATGAAAATATAACTAATAAAACTACTCTTGAAAGAGCAACAGAAAAGAGGGCTGCAACAAACTGCATATACCTGGAGATAAGAGCAGACCTCACGGAAAAGAGTAATATACTAAAGCTGTGGTCCTGCGGGATCCAAGCCCTTCCTCCACCCCAGCTCATGGGCAGGAGGAAGAGGAACAGAGCAGGGAGGGAGTGGAGATCTGGGACTGCTGAATACCTAACTCTGGAGATATGCTCTGGGAGCACAAACCTACATTTCATGGTGCTTACATGATACTCTTGTAATTAGGGGGTTGGAAAGCTAAGACAGGCAGAATTCCTGGAGAGACTAAGATTCCAGCTGCTTGTGGAAAGCAGGGATCCATAACCAGCTGCTCTGGGACAAAAGAAAGGCAGGCGGTCTGAGAGACTTCCTAACAAAGAAGCCCTTAGCAAGAGCGCTGCTAAAGGGGCAAGGATTGCACAGAGCTCACTGCTCAGGAGAAAGGACGGGTAGAAAACGTTGTCCGGGTGCACTCAGCTCAGCAGATTGGGAGCTTTCACAATCTTCAGGTGCTCCAGCTCCCTGGCTGCCTACACAGCTCCAAGAACCCCTTCTGTGACAGGCAGGCTGCTGCACCTTTCTCCTGGCCAGCCCCACCAGGCTTGCAAACTGGAAAACCCTACCCTGGCATTAGGCCAGCCAGAGGGAAGATCTGTCTACAGCAACTAAAAACTCAAAGCACAGAGGCTTATACCTGTGTGCTTGGCCCACTGGTTCAGGCAGTGGAGACAGGTATAGCAGCCAGGAAGCAGGAAACAGCTCTTTCCTCCCCAGAGGCACCAATACCAATCCCCTACAATCCCTGACATTGCTTCAGGGGCTGAGCAGCTCCAGAGAGTAGAGCTACTGGACCTCGAGGGCGCCATACACAAATATGAAAAGCCAAAAGACCCGGTCCAGAGTGAAATTATTAATACAACTCCTGAGAAAGTTTTAAATGATATTGACCTCATGACTCTCCATGAAAGAGAGTTCAAAATAAAAAATCATTAACATATTCACGGAGGTACGGAAAGATATTCAAGAACTCAGGAAAGAATTATGGTTGGAGATCCAATCATCGAAGAGCACAGTGGATGGTATTAAAAGCAGATTGGATATGGTGGAGGAGATGATAAATGAAATAGAAACTAGAGAAGAAGAATACAAAGAAGCTGAGGAACAGATAGAAGAAAGGATCTCTAAGAATGAAAGAATATTGAGAGAACTGTGTGACCAATACAAACGGAACAATATTCGCATATAGGGGTATCAGAAAAAGAAGAGAGAAAAAGGGATAGAAAGTGTCTTTGAGGAGGTGATTGATGAAAACTTCCCCAATCTGGGGAAGGAGATAGTCTCTCAGGCTATGGAGGTGCACAGATCTCCCAACACAAGGGACCCAAGGAAGACAACATCAAGACATATAGTAATTAAAATGGCAAAGATCAAGGATAAGGACAGACTATTAAAAGCAGCAAGAGAGAGAAGTAAGGTCACATACAAACAAAAGCCCAGCAGGCTATGATCAGACTTCTCAGCAGAAACCTTACAGGCCAGAAGGGAGTGGCATGATGTATTTAATGCACTGAAGCAGAAGGGCCTTGAACCAAGATTACTTTATCAGGCAAGATTGTCATTTAAATTTGAAGGAGGGATTAAACAATTCCCAGATAAGCAAAAGCTGAGAGAGATTTTACCTCCCACAAACCATCTCTACAGTGTATTTTGGAGGGACTGCTATAGATGGAAGTGTTCCTAATGTTTAATAGCTGTAACCAGAGGTAATAAAACCACAGTAAAGAAAGTAGAACAGCTAATTACTAAGCAAATACAAAATTAAATTAACTATCCCGGAAGTCAATCAAGGGATAGACAAACAGTACAGAAGATGATACCTAATATATAAAGAATGGAGGAGGAAGAAAAGGAGAAAAAATCAAAAACAAAAAGAACCTTTAGCTTGTGTTTATAATAGCATATTAAGTGAGTTAAGTTAGACTCTTAGATAGTAAGGAAGTAAACCTTGAACCTTTGGTAAGCACGAATCTGAAGCCTGAAATGCCAATAAGTACATACCTATCCATAATCACCCTAAATGTAAATGGACAGAATGCACCAGTCAAAAGACATAGAGTCAGTGAATGGATAAAAAAACAAGACCCATCTATATGCTGCCTTCAAGAGACTCACTTTAAATGCAAAGACATACATAGACTAAAAGTGAAGGGATGGAGAAAGACATTTCATGCAACTAATAGGGAGAAAAAAGCAGGAGTTGCAGTACTTATATCAGACAAAATAGACTTCAAAACAAAGTAAGTCACAAGAGACTTTACATAATGATAAAAGGGTCAATCCAACAAGAAGATATAACCATTATAAATATCTATGCACCCAAAACAGTAGCTCCTACATATGTGAAATAAATACTAACAGAATTAAAGGGGGAAATAGAATGCAATGCATTCATTCTAGGAGACTTCAACACACCACTCACTCTGAAGGACAGATCAACCAGAAAGAAAATAAGTAAGGAGACAGAGGCACTGAACAACACATAAGAACAGATGAACCTAACAGACATCTACAGAACTCTACACCCAAAAGCAGCGGAAAACACATTCTTCTCAAGTGCACATGGAACATTTTCAAGAATAGATCATATACTAGGCCACAAGAAGAGCCTCAGTAAATTCAAAAAGATTGAAACAGTACCAACCAGCTTCTCAGATCACAAAGGAATGAAACTAGAAATGAATTATGCAAAGAAAATGAAAAATTCCACAAACACAGAGGAGGCTTAATAACATGTTCCTAAATAATCAATGGATCAAGAACCAAATAAAAACAGAGATCAAGCAATTTATGGAGACAAATGACAACAATAATTCAACACCACAAAATCTGTGGGACGCAGCGAAGGCTGTGCTAACAGGAAAGTATATTGCAATACAGGCCTACCTCAGGAAAGAAGAACATTCCCATATGAGCAGTCTAAACTCACAATGAAACTAGAAAAAGAAGAACAAATGAGACCCAAAGTCAGTAGAAGGAGGGACATAATAAAGATTAGAGCAGAAATAAATAAAATTGAGAAGAATAAAACAGTAGGATTAACAAAAGCAAGAGCTGGTTCTTTGAGAAAATAAAAAAAATAGATAACCCCCTAGCCAGACATATCAAGAATAAAAGAGAATCTACTCACATAAACAGAATCACAAATGAGAAAGGAAAAAACACTACAGACAGCACATAAATACAAAAATCTATAAGAGAATACTATGAAAAATTATATGCTAACAAACTGGGTAACCTAGAAGAAATGGACAACTTTCTAGAAAAATACAACCATCCAAGGCTGACCCAGAAAGAAACAGAAAATCCCTGCAAACCAATTACCAGCAATGAAATTGAACTGGTAATCAAAAATCTACCTAAGGACAAAAACCACTGGACCAGATGGCTTCAGCACTGAATATTATCAAACATTTAGTGAAGACCTAACACCCATCCTCCTGAAAGTTTTCCAAGGAGTAGAAGAAGAGGGAATACTTCCAAACTCATTCTATAAGGCCACCATCACTCTAATACAAAAACCGGGCAAAGACACCACAAAAAAAGAAAACTACAGACCAATATCCCTGATGAACATAGACGCCAAAATACTCAGCAAAATATTAGCAAACTGAATTCAAAAATACATCAAAAGGATCATCCATCATGATCAAGTAGGATTTATTCCAGGGATGCAAGGATGGTTCAACATTCAAAAATTAATCAACATCATCCACCACATCAACAAAAAGAAAGACAAAAACCACATGATCATCTCCGTAGATGCTGAAAAAGCATTTGAAAAAATTCAACATCCATTCATGATAAAAACTCTCAACAAAATGGGTATACAGGGCAAGTAACTCAACATAATAAAGGCTATATATGACAAACCCACAGCCAACATTATACTTAACAGCGAGAAGCTGAAAGCTTTTCCTTTAAGATCAGGAAAAAGACAAGGATGCCCACTCTCCCCACTTCTACTCAACATAGTACTGGAGGTCCTAGCAATCAGACAACACAAAGAAATAAAACGCATCCAGATAGGCAGGGAAGAAGTTAAACTGTCCCTGTTTTCAGATGACATGATATTGTACATAAAAAACCCTAAAGAATCCACTCCAAAACTACTAGATCTAATATCTGAATTCAGCAAAGTTGTGGTATACAAAAGTAATGCACAGAAATCCGTGGCATTCCTATACACCAACAATGACCTAACAGAGAGAGAAATCAGGAAAACAATTCCTTTCAAAGTTGCATCAAAAAGAATAAAATACCAAGGAGTAAACCTAACCAAGGAAGTGAAAGACCTATACTCTGAAAACTGTGAGACACTCATGAGAGAAATTAAAGGAGATACCAATAAATGGAAACACATCCTGTGCTCATGGATAGGAAGAATTAATATTGTCAAAATGGCATCCTGCCTAAAGTAATGCAATTCCTATCCAAATACCAACAGCATTTTTCAACGAACTACAGAAAATCATTCTAAAATTCGTATGGAACCACAAAAGACCCCGAATAGCCAAAGCAATCCTGAGAAGGAAGTTTTCCCAACTTCAAGCTTTACTACAAAGCCACAGTACTCAAGACAATTTGGTACTGGCACAGGAACAGACCCATAGACCAATGGAACCGACTAGAGAGCCCCGATATAAACCCAACCATATATGATCAATTAAAATATGATAAAGGAGCCATGGACATACAATTGGGAAATGACAGCCTCTTCAACAGCTGGTGTTGGCAAAACTGGAAAGTTACATGTAAGAGAATGAAACTGGATTATTGTTTAACCCCATACACAAAAGTAAACTTGAAATGGATCAAGGACCTGAATGTAAGTCATGAAACCATAAAAGTCTTAGAAGAAAAACTAGGCAAAATTTCTTGAATATAAGCATGAGCGACTTCTTCCTGAAGGCATCTCCTCGAGCAAGGGAAATAAAAGCAAAAATGAACTCATGCGACTATGTCAAACTAAAAATTTTCTGTATGGCAAAGGACATCATCAACAGAACAAAAAGGCATCCTACAGTATGGGAGAATATATTTGTAAATGACATATCCAAAAAGGGGTTAACATCCAAAATACATAAAGAACTTACATGCCTCTATACCCAAAAAACAAATAACCCGATTAAAAAATGGGCAGAGGATATGAAGACATAGTTCTCCAAAGAAGAAATTCAGATGGCCAACAGACATATGAAAAGATGCTCCACACCACTAATCATCAGGAAATGCAAACCACAATGAGATATCACCCCACACCAGTAATGATGGCCACCATCCAAAAGACTAAGAACAACAAATGCTGGCAAGGATGGGGAGAGAGGGGAACCCTCCTACACTGCTGGAAAGCAATATGGAGGTTCCTCAAAAAACTAAAAATACAAATACCATTTGACCCGGGATCCCCCTCCTTGGAATTTACCCAAAGAATACAACTTCTCAGATTCAAAAAGACATATGCACCCCTATGTTTATTGCAGCACTTATTACAATAGCTAAGAAATGGAAGCAACCTAAGTGTCCATCAGTAGATGAATGGATAAAGAAGATGTGGTACATATACACAATGGAACACTATTCATGCATAAGAAGGAAACAAATCCTACCCTTTGCAACAACATGGATGGAGCTGGAGGATATTATGCTCAGTGAAATAAGCCAGGTGGAGCAAGACAAGTGCCAAATGATTTCCCTCATTTGTGGAGTATAACAATGAAGTAAAACTGAAAGAACAAAATAGCAGCAGACTCAGAGACTCCAAGAAGGAACTAGTGGTTACCAAAGGGGAGGGCTGTGGGAGGGCAAGTGGGGAGGGTGGGAGACGGGGATTGTGGGGGTATTATGTTTAGTACACATGGTGTGCAGAATCACGGGGAAAACAGTGTAGCACAGAGAAGGCAAACAGTGAATCTGTGGCATCTTACTACACTGATGGACAGTGACTGAATTGGGATATGAGTGGGGACTTGATAATATGGGTAAATGTAGTAACCACATTGTTTTTTCATGTGTAACCTTCATAAGAGTGTATATCAATAATGCATTAATAAAAAAATAATAAATTAAAAATAAAAAAGTAGGGCTCACCCTGTGGAGGTCTAGGAGCACCAAGTATGTGGAAACATGTAGATAAGTTTGAGAAAGAATAGAAGGTAAACTAAATTATTTCACTCCTATTGACCTTTCATTACTCAGTAAATATTTGTTGAGTCAATGTATAACTTGTATGCTCCTGAAAGGAAAGACTATGCCTGTTAACTTCTCAAGCGCCCTGAACACAGATTTGACACTTAATTAGTATCTTTGGATAAGGCTGTTGCTTCTATAAATGGTCTCAGCCTAAACAATTAATTTGGTTGATTCCTTTAAAAACCATACCGACCCGCAATCTTTAAACACAAAATGATACAGCCGGAAGGATCCTTGGAGACTCTGTAATGAGACGGGCACAAATAAGTGGTTCGTGTGGGGTATTGTGTCTGAAGACCACTTTGTTCTGTAGCCTCTTGTGTTACAAGATTCTGAAGCAATAGTTTCCACATTTAAAAAATGAGAGCTTTCCTACGAAAATCTGTATTTGCAGCCTCTGTTGAGAAATTGGATGTTTTTTTTTCTGGGAAGACTGGCCTGCATGCTTTCATGGCAGCAGTGAGCTGGAGCTCAGGGACTACCACCCTTCTAGAGAGGGCAATTTGACAATTTCTGTAACACCTTCCAAATCCTCCACTCTGCTTCTTGATCATTTCCATCCGCTGTCCGAACCCTGTAGGCATTTGAGTTTGTGGCCACCCACAAGGAAACTGAGGAAAAGGCAAGTGACAAAATGGAGATGGAACTCATATTTTCCTGTTTCCTATTATTGTCACTCTACCACAGTTGCTTCGTTGCCCTATTTCCTTTTGGAATAGCATCTAAGTGTGGCAATTCCACTGGACGTGACTGTGACATGGGATAAACTAGGGAATGTAAATGAATCATAATCTAAAAGGATATCTTTGATTATACAATGCATTAGTCAGATCCACACTTATATTACCATGATCAGTTCTGGTCATCATGTTATAAAATAAAATATTGAAACACTTGACAATGCAAAGAGAAAGAGATGAGTTTGATCTTCTGCTGTGATTATATTGTATTAATGACTTGCTATCATATTGCTGGTTTTTGCAGCCTATTAGAGGAAATAAAATATACTAGTATAATGGGAAAGGAGCTAAGAAAGGAACCATGCTACTTTTCTAAATATTTTGAAAGTCAGTAAAAGGCTCATTTTCTTTCTTGAAAGTAGTTACTGCTTTCTTAATCAGGGTGAAATGATTTAATAATCAATTAATCAATGGAACTTTAAACATGGTTCCAAGAGATTAATCTCTTGTTGAGGGGCACACAGAGCTTTTTGTATCCTCAATACCTGGTAAATAGTAAATGTATACCAGTCAGGATACTGGTGGGAAGGAGATAACACATCCAATGTACTTAATTGAGGAGAAGCTATTTGTAGCACTGTGGTTAGGGTTAAAGAAATCAACTAAATTTTAACTAAAATTTAAAAATTACAGTATTATTTATTCAACAGACCAGACGAATTATATCAATCCAAAATTAAGCTGAAAGCCAAAGTAAAATAAGTGACAGAGGGAGCTGGCATACTTTTCCGATTGGACATTGTACCCAAGATATAATTTCACATAATAACATAGTATAGGGAGTAGCATAGTTACCAGAGACACTAATCGTCTCACAAAGAAGTAAATTACTGAAGTATTACAAGGATTCTTGGTATGACTCAAGGATTACTGGTTTTCCCAGTTCACTGACTGTTGATTGAGGTAGTGAATTTAAAATGAGATTCAGATTCTTAAATCTTAGGTCTTTTGGCACAAAATAACAAAGGGAAGAAATTTAAGCACTGGTCATGGGGCAGCTCAAGTATGATTATGACCAGTTTAATATACTCTTCCAAATAATGTATTTGAGCCTAGGCCTTTGCTGATTGTAGATACTATTAGCCCCTTTCAAGGAAAGATGGATGTTATTTTACTTTCATTTCTATTTTCCTCCTGTCCCATTCCCTTCCTAGATGCACAGATATGGAGACTGTACTTTCTAGTCCTTAGATTACATGGTAGGCTCATAAATGTTTCTATTTTGTACTGAAAAGCATTAGAAAGTTATATATAATTTTTATATATCAAGTACTATATCATGAAATGGGGGGATTTCCAGTTTCAGCTCAGAGACGTAGAGGGTGGGAAAGAGCATCATTCTCACACAGAGAAAAAGAAAGGGTTGGTGAAATATAAAGGGATGACTTTTTCTAAACCCACCAAGGTCACAGGTCACACAACTAACTCAAATTATGGAGAAAGACAGGAATCAGCAAGAAGGAACTGTTGCGTACCTGGAGCGGAAGCCACAAAATGCCATGTGAACTGGTAAAGAGGTTCAGTGAATTGCTAAAAGCTGACTGTGAGCTAGTTGAGATGCGAAATTCTTGAGGGATGAAAAAATAGGAAGGTTTTCACTCTATTCCAGGCTCTTCTTTTATTCCCCCCCAGGAACCCCACTTGCCATTCATAGGTAAGAGGGGAAGAATCCAGACAAAGCTTCCTTTATGGTGCTAGAGGGAAATAGCAGCCATTACCAAACACAATCTAGACCCATTTGCCCTGCCTAACCCAAAAGCCTCAGTCTGCAAGAGTAGCATCATAAAAACTTTGGCCTGAGAGAAACATGGGTGGAAACACGGCAGGTAAATATAGGGAAGGTAACCATCACTGAAACTTATGGGGGAAAAAATGACCTTAATCTGAAGTGGGTGGGTAAGCAACAAAAACTGGAGCCTGAGGGTAACCCCACAATAGCTAGGAAAGTAGAATAGGGAAAAACGGGTCTAGCTTGGTGTCTTGCAAATGAATTTCAACCTCAGGCAAGTTTGCTATAGATTCACTGTGACCAAAGAAATTTACAGCAAAGGGTTCTTGGGGTGAAAAGGTTATACCCAACTTTATTTCCAGGTGGCAGGTCAGTCACTGAAATCCCGTTCACTCAGAGCAAGTCTGTATGCAGCAAGCCAGTCTCTGCCTCTGGGCCCCTCTGTCTGCACAGCCGTCCTCTGGGCCTCTCTGCACAGCCATCCTGCACAGCCGTCCTCTGGGCCTCTCTCTGCAGTCGTCCCGCACAGCCGTCCTCTGGGCCTCTGTCCTCAGCACTGCCACCACTCCAGCCTCTGCTTTGCTCTCCTGCAGCCTTTTCAGCCCTGCCACCCCATCACGCGCAGAGCACTGGCCAGAACTCTTTATATTAACACAATAATGGCTTATTGCCTGAAAGTATGGAAGTGGTAGCATAGCAACAGGCCAGTTACATCATCAGGTGGTTTAAGTTCAGTGAGGATCCTGGCCATAGGAACCCCACTTTACCCACACCTGGGTAGTGACAGAATTATACATTTAACAGCATTAAAATGGATGTATAAAGAAAAAACAAAACCAAACACAGACAAGAAACTCTCCACTCAGAATTCTCTACCTAGTGCAACAGTTCCTCAAAAGAGAAAGAAAAATAAAGATTTCTTAAACAAAAAAGTAGGGAGTTAATTGCCAGCATACTTATTCTATAAGAAGTATTAAAGGATGTTCAGCCAGCAGAAGGAAATGATGTAGGTCAGAAACTGGATCTAGGTAAAGAGAAGAAAAGTATCATCAGACTGATGATTTTCAACATGATTATGTAAGACTAAAAGAAGTTAGATGAAGAAGAGCACATACTGTATGATTCAATCTTTACAAATTACATAAAATTTAAATTAATGTACCATAACAGAAAGCAGATCAGTGGTTGCCTGGGGATGGAATTTGGGGGCACAGAGGAATAGGAGTGACAGATTATAAAAGATATGAGAGAAGTTTTGAGAGTGGTGTATATGTGCTTTGTCTTGATTGTGGTGATGGTTTCACAAGTGTATGTGTACTTCAAAACTGTGAATTCTGTACTTAAATATGTAAATATTTGCTTTATATAAATGAAATCTCAATATCTATGTTAAAAATTCAATGACCTCCTGTTACCTCTGTGGATGTTCTAGGGAGTGGGAGAAAAAGACATGAAATATATATAATATATTATATATGTACATATATATAAAATGACATATAATATGTATATTATGTGAATATGAAATATGAAATATGGTGTACTCCTATTGGTTCAGAGATATTTTTCAATATACTCAGTGAGTTGGAGAAGATGGTTATAAGGCTGATAAAAGCAGTCTGTGTGGGGTCATTTGAGATTTGTTATTTTTTTTTCTGTTTTCATCTCAACTCAGTCCAAGTGGACCATAGCCTCTATGCTCATTTTCTTGAAAAAAAAAACAAAACAAGCTCAGATTCTTTCACTTTGCAAAGAGTCTCTCAATGTGCACAAAATTGGAGGCTCTATTGATTATAAGAACTTCTTTGAAGTTATCTGGTAACAATATTATTCTAAAGGTTTGTTTTCCTCAGAAATGCTGATGAAAATGCAGAATAATAATTGTTACCTATAACACTGATTACCAATAATAATAAAGTTAATGAGAGGGCTGCTGGTAATATTAATTAGAGTAACAGTGATAATAATAGTTACAATTTAGTGGAAAGCCAGAGACTATTTCTCAGCACTTCAAATATGCCATCTGACTTTTGTTCTCACAACAGGCTTATAAGGTAATAACCAGCCCCATTTTTAGATGAAAAACATGGTTCCAAGAGATTAATCTCTTGTTGAGGGGCACACAGAGCTTTTTGTATCCTCAATACCTGGTATATAGTAAATGTATACCAGTCAGGATACTGGTGGGAAGGAGATAACACATCCAATGTACTTAATTGAGGAGAAGCTATTTGTAGCACTATGGTTAGGGTTAAAGAAATCAACTAAAGATGGTGGAACTCACAGAATCTAGAAAATATGGGAAACTATTAGCCATCACAAACCTTAAAGGGAAGAAAGAGTCTTGCCACAGTCTAAAGAAAGCTTCATTTCATTAATGAGGGGACAACTAGGAGTTGTCACTCTACATAGCAGCTGCAGCAGGAACCATAGTGAGACAAGGAGGATGGGGGTTAAATAAACATCCAGACCTTTCTTTCCCCTTACAGTCTACTCTCCTGCTGTGTTCCCATTGTCAATACCACCTGGCAGCCAGAGGGTCAGATAGCTTAGGTGATGACATCCTTAGATGTGAATCCCAGGCACAAAACAGGGAAAAGAATCAAAGTGGCATTATCTTCTCCTTCACTTGGAAGAAGAAACTTTCCTTTTCTATACAGATGAATCTCAGAATCCTATGAGCCACCATATTGTCAACCTTGTGTGAATAAAACCATTCTCAAATGTGAAACCTAAATTGTAATATATTCTTCCTAAAATCCCACATGAAATGAAACCATTACTTGATTTAAAATTTAGCTGCTGTAGTCACCACCTCTATATATGGTTTATAAGGCAAAAGTTAATTATCGCAGCTTCCACTGCATGTCCTTTTTATCTGCAGACAGCCCTTTAGCTTCTTGATATTTTTTACCTAGAAGAAAACACAAACTTCCCATATGTTTCAAATCATGTTGTTATGCATTTGCTAGTGTTTCCTGTTACTACTGGACATAGGAGACATAGGAATATTATGAGGTACCCTGGTCAATATCCTGGATTCTGGAAGTATTTCTTGCCCAAATTGTGCAGTAGAAAAATGGTATAGAGAATCAACTATTCTAGCCAGTAAAATGACCCCATATCCGCCTATTCAATCAGCAATATAAGAATCCCAAAATTTCCAAAGAGTACTCTCAGATTCCAGTTTAACAGAAACATGAAAGTTTTCCATTTCCTAATAAAAGCATTCTTCCCTTGGACAAGTGAACCTCCAAACATGCAAGACACAAGAATTTGCAGATAGAGGACCAAAATTCCTTTAGTGAATTAGTAAGCACAATATGAGGAGACCCACCTCCCCATCCACACCTGTGTTCCTATAGATGTATAATATGCAGGAAAGCACCATTATGTTGCCTTTTCATTTACATAATATACTGTATCCTTTGGATGGTACTTCAATCTCTCAGAGTGTTGTTTCCCTATTGGTGCAACTACCAAGTCTCAGAAGTTCATTTCAGTATTCTATCAAGCCAGATAATTCCAGAAAATGGGGCACCACAGTAAGGCATTTCATGGACATAAGCCCTTATGGCCACATTTTTTTCACCATAAAATTAGTTTTTTGGTATGACATGAGGTACATGAAATACCACAATGAAGGATAAGGTATTCCATAATTACAAAAGTAGTATTGCTAACGTCCAGAATATAAATCTATTCTCATGACGGTAACTTATTCCGGAATCTGTGATTAAGAGTGCAGTATAATCAATCTGCCGTCAGGTAGCTGGTCGGTCCTTTTGTGGAAATGGTGACATGTTAGGAACTCAGCATCAGTCACTGCTATTGGCTAATTAACAGCAGTGGTAGTATTCAGATCACACTTGCTGAAAGAAAATGCATATTTTTGGGCCCAAGGGCAGACTCCATCCCTGCTCTAATGAGTGCTTGTACTTTGACATATCGAATAAATAGAATGGTGGTGGGAAAAACTGATTGACATGCTCAGGATAGATCATGATTATTTGCTCAAAAATTCATGATTATTGAGAAATCCCCCTGCAATGGATGCTTTCAGGAGGGAATTTTCATGAATATAGATATCGTTTTTTGTTTCTAATTTGCTGCATACATCCACATGTCTCTCCTCTGAACTTTCTAATCACTGCTCTTTGAATCATATTCTTTCCAATTCCCTTACTATTTGACCAACTCTTTAGTCACTTCCCATGAATTAGTGTAGATCTATACCTTTAACCATCCCCTTTCATAAAAAGTGGACAATGGGATGTACTGACTGAAGAGCTGTCCAGAGGGAGAATTTTCCGCATCACCATCTTTCAGAGTCAGTGTCTTTCCACCCCTGGGTGGACCTGAAACCAACAGCCACTCACTTGTGCTGGTGACATTTGAAGATCTGAAAACTACGTCTATGTTTTTTCCTTTTCTCTTAATTGGTCACAAGAGAACTCCCCAGTGTGGCCATGGGTGTGGTTGAAGAAGAGGAAGTAAAGCAAGAGCTGTTGTTCTTTATAGTAATACTCTAATTTTTTTATTGTAAAATATGGTTGTTTGGTTATTACAAGAGATGGAACTCACAGGATATTGTGGAAAACATTTTAATGTAGAAGGGAGTTTGCCTATGAATATTTTTATGAATATTTCTTCAGGCCTCATGAGGGCAACAAGGCTTCCTTGGTTACCTAAACCAATATTGGCCTTTGAAATCATTATATTATCTTAAAGTTTTAAGGAGATTGAAAATAGAATACTGAGCCCCCAGAAACATAACACAGATCATGGCCCTGAAGGTACCAATGCTCCACTTTCATCAAAATATGAAAAGAGCAAAATAGTGATAAGGATGACAGCATGGACAGGACAGTAAGTCCAAGGAGTTAAATTTTTTCCTAGTAGGGAGATTAGAAACACAATACACTAAAAATGTTTGTACTTCCAGTAGAAGTGTGGGCTTAAGGAAACCTAGTATTGATTAGAACTTCATTGCCATGAGCTTCCAATGATTCCTTAGAAATGTTCATGACTTGTATAGATGCTTAACAAGGTCATTCTCATAACTGATATTTAAATTTATTTATGATCCTGAATAAATCATTTTAATAAAAACTTAAGCAAGGTTATTTGAACCTAGATTTAAAGAGTTGAAAACAGAATCAAACTTGTTTGGTGAATAGCAAAAAGGGGTTAGATATAATAGTATTTCATTTTATCTATAGTACATTTTCAAAAAAACTAATTTAAATGTCTGTATGGAAAATAAAATGTCAAGAATATACTCTATCTGAACAGACCATTACCAGCATTGAAATTGAATTGGTAATCTAAAAAACTACCCAAGAACAAAACTCGTGGACCAGATGGATTCACCCCTGAATTTTATCAGACATTTAGAGAAGACATAATACTCATTCTCCTTAAAGTTTTCCAAAAAATAGAAGAGGAGGGAATATTTCCAAACTCATTCTATGAAGCCAGCATCACTCTAATACCAAAACCAGGAAAGAAACCACAAAAAAAGAGAACTACAAACCAGTGTCCCTGATGAACATAGATGCAAAACTACTCAACAAAATATTAGCAAACCGAATTCAAAAATACATCAAGATGATCATACACCATGATCAAGTGGGATTCATTCCAGGTATGCAAGGATGGTACAACATTTGAAAATCCATCAACATCATCCACTATATCAATAAAAAGGACAAAAATGACATGATCATCTCCATAGATGCTGAAAAGTCATTTGACAAAATTCAACACCCGTTCATAATAAAAACTCTCAGCAAAGTGGGTATAGAGGGCAAGTACCTCAACATAATAAAGGCCATATATGACAAACCCACAGCACACATTATACTTAACAGTGAAAAGATGAAAGCTTTTCTGCTAAGGTCAGGAAACAAGACAAGAATGCCCACTCTCCCTGATTTTATTCAACATAGTACTGGGGGTCATAGCCACGGCAATCAGACAACACAAAGAAATAAAAGGCATCCAGATTGGTAAGAAGAAGTCAAACTATCACAGATAACATGATATTATACATAAAAATCCCTAAAGAATCCACTCCAAAAACACTAGAACTAATAACTGAATTCAGCAAAGTTGTAGGATACAAAATTAATACACAGAAATCTGTTGCATTCCTATACACTAATGATGAACTAGCAGAAAGAGAAATCAAAAAAACAATACCATTCACAATTGCAACAAAAAGAATAAAATACCTAGAAATAAACCTAATGAAGGACCTGAAAGACTTATACTTTGAAAACTACAAGACACTCATGAGAGAAAATAAAAAGGACACTAATAAATGGAAATTCATCCCATGCTCTTGGGTGGAAGAATTAATATTGTCAAAATGGCCATCCTGCTTAAAACAATCTACAGATTCAGTGCAATCCCTATCAGAATACGAACAGCATTCTTCAACGAGCTGGAACAAATAGTTCTAAAATTCATGTGGAACCACAAAAGACCCCGAATAGCCAAAGCAATCCTCAGAAGGAAGTTGGGATTATGCTTCCCAACTTCAAGCTCTACTACAAAGCCACAGTAATCAAGGCAATCTAGTACTTGCACAAAAACAGACCCATAGACCAATGGAACAGAATGGAGAGTCCAGATATTAACCCAATCGTATATGGTTAATTAATATATGATAAAGGAGCCATGAATATACAATAGGGGAATGACAGCCTCTTCAACAGCTGGTATTGGCAAAACTGGACAGCTACATGTAAGGGAATTAAAGCGGATTACTGTCTAACTCCATACACAAAAGTAATCTCAAAATGGATCAAAGACCTGAATGTAAGTCATGAAACCATAAAACTCTTAAAAGAAAACATAGGCAAAACTCTCTTGAATATAAACACGAGCAACTTTTTAATGAACATATCTCCCTGGGCTAGAGTAACAAAAGCAAAAATGAACAAACGGGACTATATCAAACTAAAAAGCTTCTGTACAGCAAAGGACACCATCAGTAGAACAAAAAAGCATCCCACAGTATGGGAGAATATATTTATAAATGACATATCTGATAAGGGGTTGACATCCAAAATATACAAAGAGCTCACGTGCCTCAACAAACAAAAAGCAAATAACCTGATTAAAAAATGGGCAGAGGATATGAACAAACACTCTTCCAAAGAAGAAATTCAGGTGGCCAACAGACACATGAAAGATGCCCCACATCGCTAATCATCAGGGAAATGGAAATAAAACCACAGTGAGACCTCACACTAGTTAGGATGTCCAACATCCAAAAGACAAACAACGACAAATGCTGGCAAAGATGTGGAGAAAGGGGAGCCCTCCTACACTGCTAGTGGGAATGTAAATTAGTTCAACCATTGTGGAAAGCAGCATGGAGGTTCCTCAAAAAACTCAAAATAGAAATACCATTTGACCCAGGAATTCCACTCCTAGGAATTTGCCCTAAGAATACAGGATCCCAGATTCAAAAAGACATATGCACCTGTATATTTATCACAGCACTATATATAATAGCCGAGAAATGGAAGCAACCTAAGTGTCCATCAGTAGATGAATGGATAAAGAAGATGTGGTACATATACACAATGGAATATTATTCAGCCATAAGAAGAAAACAAATCCTACCATTTGTAACAACATGGATGGAGCTAGAGGGTATTATGCTCAGTGCAATAAGCCAGGCAGAGAAAGACAAGAACCAAATGATTTCACTCATCTGTGAAGTATAAGAATGAAGAAAAAACAAAAGGAACAAACAGCAGCAGACTCACAGAACCCAAGAATGGACTAACAGTTACCAAAGCAAAAGGGACTGGGGAGGGTTGGTGAGAAGGGAGGGACAAGGGGATTAAGAGGAAGTATGATTAGCACACATAACGGGGAAAGCAGTATAGCACAGAGAGACAAGTAGTGACTCTATAGCATCTTACTATGCTGATGGACAGTGACTGTAATGTGGTATGTGGTGGGGACTTGCTAATGGGGGAAATCTAGTAACCACAATGTTGTTCATGTGATTGTATATTAATGATACCATAATAATAAAAAATAAAAAAGAATATATACTAACCCCTTTCCCTTAAACAGACTGCCTTTTGCTCTACTGACTGGAAATGTAGTAATTAAAAAGTCAGCTATCACGAACATTGTAAAACTCTTCATGAACATAACACTACCATAGTGAATATTTATCTTTTCACCTATGAGATAAGTTTACTAAGCTACATGTATGTTTGGCACAAATGCCTGAATTACATTTATGGCTCTGAAGCTTTGGTGAAACAGCAAAAGCATGAGATTTGGCATTGAGCAGCATACAATTAAGAGGATGGCCTTGAATATTTTCTCAAATTCTCCAAACTTCACTTTCTTTCATGTTTCTTAATCACTTTTATTATCAGCTTACTTGTCTTCTTAATAGAGAGAAATATAAAATAAAACTTACATAATAGGAATTCTCTTGAGTATAAAATGAGATGATAAATCTAATGCATTTATGAATATTTATGTGGCATGGTAAAAACTTATTAAAACAGTAGCAAATATCATTATATTAAGTAAGAAAATGGTATAAACTCCTAGGTATGAAGTGCTCAATCACTATTAGTTTTCTCTAAAAAGAAGACTAAAAATGATTTCCCTTTTGTGTTTTGGAATAATGTACATGGGTTTTGTGATTCTGTTTTTCTTACTGCTTTGGGGCCATTCTTACTTCTTTCTGAGTTCAAAGTTATGCTTCTATAGTTTAGATGGCTGGATGTCTTCCTGTAAGGCAATGGTGGTGCTACATTTTATACCTAGGGAAACCAAAAAGTATAATTATTTGCCTCACTTTCCACTGCAGGTCAAGATTTAGTTAATTGACTCCAGTTGATTTTGCCCAGGGCATCTCCTCTGAGAGAGATACCATGGTCACTAGTATTAGCTGATAGGAACTGTGATTCTGTAGAGAGAAAAAAGGGATGAGTCTCTCTCAGTCGTAGAATTCCCAGTGACCACAAAACAGCCACTGGCTGGTAATAGCTTCCTCTCCCCTCTGACTTGGAATGGATTGCAGGCACTGACCTAGGGGGGAAAGGCTTCTTCTCCCAACATCAGCCAATCTCATCTCATTGCAAGGGAAAGGCCCCTCGAGACGTGCTCCTATCAATCATGTGGACAGCTTTGGCCAAAGTGCCCACTACATCATTGGCTTTAATAAAAAGTTGCTGGAGGCTGCAGTACTAGTGACAGATGTGAACCGCAGCATGGCCAGAGCCTATGAATTCTCCAAACGTGGAAGTACACTTGAGAAGCAAGACGAAGAAAAGGAAAGAGAAGACAAAAAAAGGAGTGAAAAATGATAAGGTAACCATTTCAGAATATCCATTAAAAGTGAATTTAATAAGCTAAAATAGACTCTACAGGGGAAAACTTTAGTCTGAAAAGACAAAACCTGAGAAAAGAAATGACAAAAAATTATGAAAGATACGATAAAGGAAGTAAATAAAAAAACGAAACTTTTCTAATAAATCAAAGAACGGCAGAATTAAGGAGCAATTGCATATCCTAGAAATTGGAAAGAAATCCAGAAAATGTATTTAAAAACTAGTAACTTTATGGCAATTGTTATTACATAATTTGATCAGCAAGAAAATGTTAATACGTCTTAAGGCACTTACAGAACTTCAATGTTGTGCACATGGCAGGTACTGAATAAAGTTTGTCACGTGAATAATGATTCACCAAATAGTCTAATATCCATTAAAATGACAATCACTTGCTGAAGTCTCAAGGAATCAGCTTCTAATGTTTTGCACCTGAATATTTCTCCTAATTTTCTTGTAACTGGTTTAATGTCACTATTTTAATAGCATATATAACCAGCAACTTTGTCATGAATGTTATAAAACTTGAAAAGTAAGAATTCCTCCAAAGATACATCATGCATGTACACATACATGAACACAGACTCTGCTAACTATGATACTCATATAACTGTTATAACTATAACTAAATACAAATACTAATTAGATGTTATAATAAATGAGTTACAGTGGGGCTCCAGGTTGCATAGTGCTAAAAATCCTTTCTTTCCTGGCACATTATAGGATGGAAGTGGATCAGCATGGGAGTCAGAAGAGAATTGGCACACCTTAGATTCCGAACCTGTAGATATCCTATGCAGAATGTTCTCACTGATTGAAGGTGAAGGGCATCTGGACATATCTCATTCCCTTCCATAAAATCTCACATGATAAGTAAGGCAGGAGTCATGACCTCTGTTTCTTTTTGCAAATACTGAGTATGTACCATGTACTAGGCAAAAGTGATACAAATATGGAATTGTTCATTGTATCCTTAGCACTAGAACACTGGTCCATCATGGATGCTTTATAAATTATTTTATAATTTATATTTTATAAATCATTTATTTAATACATAAATCAATATAATTTATACAATATATATTAATATATACTTATATGTATTAAATAAATGAATAAAACAATCCCTGACCTCATATACTACAAAATAATGCAGAATCGGATATAATCATAGTTGGTGCTACAATACAACAAAGATGCAAAAATGTAGTTCCTTTATTTTCTCTAGACCTATTTACACTTCCTGCTGAAACTACTCATCAGGTTGCCTAAAGAATAAATAAAACTTGCTGATTATTTCAGTCACTTCTGGCCTAATCAGTCTCTTTCACATAGAGAAGGTCCGCAAGATAGCAGACTTTTATTTCTGTCATAATGCAGAGAATAGTGCCTAGTATGTTGTAGATGCTTGATACATGTTTCTTAAGTGAATGGATATATCAATGAACAAATCAATAAATCAATAAATGAATATGTAAAACTCAGTTCCTTTTGGAGTTATGCTCAGTTTTTACATATTTCCCTCCTCTTCTTGCAATCCTCCCCTGGATGGCATCCAGGTGTACAAGACAGGCCCAAGCTTGTGTTATAAGCTATGAAGTCTGTGAGGGCCTCCTGATTTTATCTCATTGCTCTGGTGTGGTCTGAGCTCTACGTTAGCTGCAAATTACTGATTCCCAGATTTAACCTTTGTTCCTGGCTACCTATCTCTCATTTATATGATGGGTCTGTTTTGTTTCTTTCATGCTGGCACACTCAGCACCTTTCTGTTTTCTCTCTAAGATAGGCAGGAAAGTATGGATCCCGTCTACATCACACAGAAGCTTTCAACACATTATACACTACTTTCTCTAACTTACTATGTTCTGCTGCTATTTTATTTTTGGTTGGGGCAGTCAAATACTGGCAAAACTCCTTACACCATGCTTTTAATCCTGAATTCCAAGTGAGGAGTAGGAGACAGACAACCCCTCCTCCTCTCAGCTTTACCTACAGAGGCAACATAATTGATAAATAATAGAACCATCTTCTAAAAGCCTTGCCCATGAAAAAAAATTCACTAAAAGACAAATATACCAAACATACAAAATGGAAAAATTGACTTTAACAAAGTATTGCCCACATATTTTATAATCTTTAACAAAGCTTTTGAATTGTACTTCATATTTTTTCATGGTAAGGATCTTAAACACCATTTCACCAACCCTTAAAATTTTTATTTGGATCATGTTCAACTTTAAAATTTTTATTCTATTAAAATTACACTGATTTAAACATTTTATTTAAATATGATTTAGTGTTAACATTTAATTTAAAAATTTAAGAATCCTATGTTAAAATTTAATCAAACTTAAAATGACTTTTTCAAATTAAAAATGGCAGTTTAAATAATTTTTTTGTTAATAAAAATGACAGCAGAGGACTTAAAAATGATATAAACCCATACAAAGATGACATAAGAGGAGATGCGAACAGATGAGAGATATGAATACAAACTAGGAAGTTAGAGTATGGGGCTAGATTAATAATCAGGTAAGGGACTTAAAAACATAGGCATCAAGTAAAAATCTACTTCTTGAATGATAAAATCTCTCTGTTGTCTTCTTTTACTTGGAAGTCAGGGTATTGGCAACCATCATTATCATTTCCTGACCAACATAAGGTGTTTGAAGTTTTCCTCTTTGGAGAAACAATCACAGATACTGTCATTTGTGGATTCCCTGTGCAATACCTTCAGGATAAGATTCTCAGTAAACAAATCCTACCATCACCCTCGCACAGGGCTTCCACTGCTTTTTTGTTATCTTGCTCTTAAATATAAGTATCTATTTAAACATCAGAAATTTGGGAAAAAAGAAAAAATATCTCCAACCTTAAAAGAAAGAACAAATATTAATTTTTAAAAATAAAAGCTGTGAAGAGAAATCATAGAATAGAAGAAAACTCCAAAATATAAATTAATGTCCTGATTGCCAAATGAATATCAACACATGTGAAAAATGAAAGTTTTTTTTAATTTGCATTTTCAAAAATATCAGTTAGAAAGAGATTTACTAGAGTTGTCCTCTTCCAAAATGAGTAAGTAAATGGATAAAGAGACAGATGTGTTATGTATGGACAAAGGATAACTCAGGGGACTGTAAAGATGAAATTTTGATCACAGAATTCAGCCTATATTGTAGCAGAGAAAAAATAATGTAATTCATATTTTAACTGATTGTTATATCAGCAGCTTAGTTCATGTCAGCCTCAATCTCCAGAGAGTACAACTATAAATTTTTGATAAAAAATAAAAATAGCTATTTAAAGAAACCAGGGAGAAGACAAAACTAGACAGATACTGTAAGGGAGGCAATCCATGAAAGATATAAACTATATTAGCTGAAATCTATTACATATAATTTATCACCTGAGGCTACTTTCCAGTCCATGAAGGAGGCTTGAAGTTTGAGGAAACAAAGGACAAAGTTCAAATCTGAAAGCATATCTGAAAAATGAGGGGGGAAGTCAAACAGGGAATTACAGAGATAGAGGCACTAAATCATTAGACAGCCCCTTAACTATGCTTATAAAATGGAGGCTCTGGAAAACCCAGCTGAAAACAACACCTGGAAGTCTGAAAGATAAAAACTGAAACTTCAGCAGTAACGTATCACAAGGAATAAAAACAGAGATTGAGTCTAGCCAAGTTGGCTCTGTGAGAAAACAAACAATGCTCTCAAAGATTACAGAATTTCAAGTCTCTAAATATAGCATTCATACAGTCCAGTATTTAATAAAACATACTGGGTATATATTTTTTAAATCCTAGCAAAATGTGACACAGCAAAATATAAATGCTAGGGAAAAATCAATTGATAGAAACTAACCCCAAGATACTCCAGAGAAAGACTTTATAGCATCTATTATTAATATACTCAAGTACTTAGAGTAAAATGGTGTTTTAATAAGTGAACAGATAAACATGAAATTATAAAACAATTAAATAAATTTTTAGAGCTAAAAATTAAACTAGGTTAAACAAAAAACCCAATTGAAGGGCTTAATAGCAGATTAAGATGGTAGAAGAAATGATCACTGAAACTGAAGCTAGATCAAAGGAAGTTATAAACCTAAGAATAGAAAAAATAATGATTTAAAGAATACAGAATATGGGTGAAATGGATATTCACTTTATCACCCTTGTTCAACATAGTAATGGAAAGTTGTAGCTAGTGCAATGAGGCAAAAAACAAACAAAAACCAAAAACAAAATAAATGAAAAACAAGAAATCTACCCAAGTCAAAAAAACAAACAAACAAAAACCTTAATAGGACTTATGAATGAGTTCATAAAGGTTACTGGACATGAGAAAAACACAAAAGTCAATTTTATTTCTATACAATAGTGATTAGCACATGGATATCAAAATAAAAATATACCCTTTACAGTTCTCAGGAAAAAAGAGAAATAATTAGGGGTAAATCTAAGAAATAAATATAAGACATATATTGAAAATGATAGAATGCTGATGAAATAAATCAAAAGATCTAATAAATGTAGAGATTCACCATGTTCACAGATAGGAAGATTCAACATAGATATCAGTTCTTCCCAAACTGACATAAAAGTTTAACTCCTATCAAAATTCTAGCAAGATTTTTGTAGATACAGGCAATATAATTCTAAAATTTATATGGAAAGACAAAAGAACTAGAATAGCTAAATCACTTTTGAAAAAGATTAATGTGGGAAGAACCAGTCTACCTGTTTTCAATATTTATTATATAGCTGTAGCAGTCAAGACTGTAATATTGGTGGAGACATTGATACTTTGATCAGTGCAACAGAATAGAGAACCCAGAAATAGACTCACACAAATAGACCCAATTTAACTTTAACAAAGGTGAACAGTCAATTAAATGGAAGAAAAATAATAGCCTTTTCAAAAATTGGTTCCTCTGCAATTGGAGATTCATAAACCAAAAAATTAACCTCCACATAAATGTCATGTCATAGACAAAAATTAATTAAAAATGGATGAGAGAAAATGCAAAACATAAAACAATAAAATGTTTAGAATCTAGGATGTGACAAAGAACACAAGTTCAATGATAAAAGCAATATATATATATACCAGAAAAATTGATAAATAGGATTTAATTGAAACTAAAATATTTTGTTCTTCAAAACAACCTGAAAAATTGATAAATAGGATTTAATTGAAACTAAAATATTTTGTTCTTCAAAACAACTAAGGATGAAAAAGGAAGCTACAGACTGGGAAAAATATTTGTAAACCACATATCTGATTAAGGAGTACTCAGAGATATATAAAGAACTCTCAAAATTTGACAGCAAAACATATAAAATAAAATAATAATTCAATTAGAAAATGGGCTAGACATGAAGAGAGATTTCACCAAAGAGAATATGCAAAGGACAACATGCACATGAAGAGATGTTCAGTATTATTAACCATTAGAGAAATGCAATTAAAACCACAATAGATTATCACTTGAGACCTCTCAAAATGACAATAGAAAAAAGATTCAACATGAAATGCTGGTGAAGGAGCAAGAAACTGGATCAATAATACTTTTCTAGTAGAAACGTAAAATGGTACAGCTACTCTGAAAAACAGGTTGGTAGTTTCTTAAAATGTAAATTAATAAACATGCAACAAACAAACAATAACTAGCAATTGTACTTCTGGCATTTATCCCAATTAAGTGTAACTTTATGTTGAGAAAAAGAGAGAGAAATAAAAGAAAGAAAAGTATGTGATTGTTTATAGCAGCTTTATTTGTAATAGTCAAAATCTAGAAATAAGCCTGATGTCCTTCAACAGGTGAATGGATAAATATTCTGTAACACTGCTGTACCATGGAAAACTGCTCAGGGGTAAAACGAAGAATGAACTCTTGTTACATTCAGCAACCTAGATGAATCTCTAGAGAATTATATTGACTGGGAAAAGTCTATGCCAAAAGGTGAAATATTGTAAAGTTCAATTTATAGGACATTCTTGAAATGACAAGATTATGAAAATGAGAATAGATTAGTGGTTACCAGAGGTGAAGGGAGAAGAAGTGGATGTGGCTATAGAAGGGCAACATGAGGGATTCCGTGGGGATGGAAATGATACAAAGCACAGCCTATCAGCATGTGTGGGTTTTTACTAAAGCAATATTTAGAGGTAAAACTTTAGGTTTAAATGCATATATTTAAATAAGAGACAAGGTTTTAAAATTAATAATCTAATTTTCAACTATATGAAGCTAAAGATGGCAAGCAAATTATAACTAAATTAAGTAGAGGTGTTACTAGAGATATGTTCCTGGTCTTACTGTGAGAAAGAATTCAACAGTGGATGCAGAAAAGCCACTGAGCATTTTGAGTTTACTTGGAGAATTAGAGTTTAAAGAAAGAAGAGAGTATGTGCTTGAGAGTTGGGTGTGGGCAGACCCAGAGGGAGTTGTGTCAAGGGAAAAATAGGAGCCTTTTTATATGAAGGGAGATGAAAGGAAGGACATTAATCTCTCAATAAGAATTGAGGAGAAATTAATGAAATAGGAATCAGACAAACTGTATAGTAAAACTAAGTCAATCAAAAGTTGGGTCTTCAAAAAGATTACTAATAATAAACAGAGAAAGCACAAATGACCAATTTAAAAAGAAAATGGTCGTCTGAGAATAAATTGAGAACAAAAAAACATAATACATAGTTTTATTTCATTGCCAAAATGGATACATTCCCCAAAAAATCCAACTTCCCAAATGAGTGACCAAGGTGGAAATAGAAAATTTGTATAAATGAAATTTGTTATCAAGCACTTCCCATAAAAAACATAGGAAAAAAAACATACCCCCCTCAAAAAAATGGTCTCACTGGTGAATTATGTCAAACAAGAAAAATAAACATCAGTATTACATAAGGCCTTTCACAAGAGAGGTGGAAGGAAGTCTTCTCCTCTAGCTTTGTGAGACCACCATAACCCTAATACAAAATCTGACAGTGATATTACGTGAAAGAAAATTACAGACAATACTCCTCATGAACATAAATGTAAAACTCCTTAACAAAACACTAGCTATCTGAGTCTAACAATTAAAAACAAAATCAGGGCCACATGGCATTCATCCCAAAAACTCAAGGTTTGTTTAACATTCAAAAAGCAATCAATGCACTTCATGGCCATAACAGAATAAATTATAAACTATTTCTATTAAAACTCTTGTCTCAAGGTCTGAGGAAGACCTCAAAATAAGACTTGAATGGTAAGCACAACACACTAAAGCAGTTCACTTTGGAAGAAAACAGGCAGATCAAGTTTTTGGAGAGCTGGCCTGCCAGGATCTGGACAACAGAAAAGTCCTACAGAATCAAGAATACCTAGTGTGAATATTTAAAGACTGAAAAACACTGGAAGACATTACTGTAATTTGCATGTTACACAAGGTAGAATAAGTGTGTGGGTAATAGTGGGGTGTTTTCCTCCTTCTATAGTCATTTCTTTCTAATACAGTACAGCCTACATATCAGTTGCTAGTTGAGGAATTGTACCCGCGAAGAAAAGTTTCCTCAGGTGAAGATTAAAATCAGGAGTATAAAATGTCCATAAAATAACCTAGGATTTTGTGCCACTGATCTCTAAGCTGGATTTACATCATTGAGCCTAAAGAAGTTAAACCACATAATCACATAAGCATTTAAACAAAACAAAACAGAAACAAATGAACATAATAAAACTGATATAAAGTCACAGTGGTTTGGGTTTTGTGAAGTCTCAGTTAACTTCATGGCTTATAGCTCATTCTTAGCTGTTTACCAAGTTCTCATGACAAAGGTCTTATCGTGTGTCTCATTAATTTGCAAATGCCACTCCTGTTCAAGAAAATTAAATCATCCTTCAAAGCTGCCTTCTGAGATTCAAGACCTAACATTATATATCTTCCTGTAAAAAAATACCCTAAATCCATGCTTCAATTATATCTCAGATTATTTCTGAATGAAGCTCACAAGTCAAATGCTTAAAGGGAATAAACAGATAAAATAAGATCAAGTCAAGATAATTCTGCTTCTAGTCATACTGGAATAACTGGTACCACACTAGCCCTCCTGCCATGAACATATAAAACTGGATGTAATATAGAAATCAATAGTTTCCAGGAACTGAACAACAGTCGCAACTCTGTGATCCCTGAGGGGAGGGAGACTCACTAGGTGAGTCCCATAATAACTCTAGCTTTCTACCTACAACACCCTAACACCCTGTAATACAGGGACCTGCACAGTGGAATCAAAGATTAGAAAAACAAAGAGCAGAGTTTAGGACTGCAGCATTCGCTAGACTTTGGGGGCCATGTAAGGAAAAGAAGGGAGATGCCTGGCAGAAGGCAGAAGTTTAAGTGGAGGTTCCCCATAAATGTTTGAGGGCTATACCTGTGTGGGGCAAGACTACATGAGAAATATCAGAAAGAAGCCGCACTAGGTTTGACAATTAACACAGGTCTCAGACATCAAGAAAAGTTGTAAGACTGAATTCTAGACTTTCCAGAATAGAGAAATTTATAATATCCCGGGCCTAGGATCCAGCTGAGGATTTGAAATCCACATCTTGGGAGTAAATTCCATATACACTTGAATAAAGCCTATATAAAGCTGTGCTAACATAGCTTAAATCAAACATTAACATGGTCCGCAGAGGGGATTACTTGAAGATAATGTGCCAGTAACTGAACTGCCTAATAGAAAAGAAAAACACTGTAGATTTTTAAAAATCCATGGTCTATAAATTGTGTAAGCCGTGATACCCAGTATAAAATGAAAAATTACTAGATAGACAAAGAAATAGGAGTATGTGAATTAGAGTTGAGGAAAAAATTAAATCTGTCAATAGATACCAATTCCTCCAATACTGAGCTGTTAACTGTCTCAGATGTTGTATTTAGCAGACTATTACAGTGAAGAGTTATTCGAATGATTATCTAGGACTTGTGGAAAACTTGATCTTGATGAATAGACCAGAAATCTTAGAAGATAAATGGAAACTATAAAAAGAACTACATGATAAAGTACAACTAAAATGAAGAATTCAGTTAATGACCTAATAGGTTGGAGATATAAAAATATGTCAGCTAACTTGAAGACAGATCAGTAGAAAGTATTCATTATAAAGATTAAAGAAAAAAATTAAAGTAAACAGAGCTTCCTAAATAGATGGTACAATGCAGGGACACCTGAGATATTGCAGGTTTTGCCCCAGACCACTACAATAAAGCAAACATTGCAATAAAATAAATCAAATGAATACTTTTTGTTTCCCAGTGCACATAAGTTATGTTTTCACTATACTATTAAGTCTATTAAGTGTTCCATAGCATTATGTCTGAAAATAAATTTGTACCTTAATGGAAAAATTTATTGCTAAAAAATGCTAACTATCATCTGAGGTTTCAGTGAGTTGTAATCCTTTTTCTGGAAGGTCTTGCCTAGATGTTGATGGGTGCTGACTGATCAGGGTGATGATTGTTGAAGGTTGGGGTGGCTGTGACAATTTCTTAAAATAAGACAGTGTTGAAATATGCCACATCTATTGACTTTTCTTCACAATGATTTCTCTGTAGTGTGCAAGGCTGTTTGATAGCATTTTACCCACAGCAGAACTTCTTTCAAGATTGGAATCAATCCTCTCAAATCCTACTACTGCTTCAACTTGGTTTATGTAATATTCTAAATCCTTTGATGTCATCTCAACAAGCTCCCTTTACTAGAAGTAGATTCCACCTCAAGAAACTACTTTCTTCACTCATCCATTAGAAGGAACTCCTCACCATTTTATCATGAGATTATGAAGTTCAGTCACATCTTAAGGGTCTACTACTAATTCTAGTTCTCTTGCTATTTCTACCACATCTGCAGTTACTTCCTCCAGTGAATTCTTGAACCCCTTAAAGTCATCTGTTAGGATGGGAATCAATTTCCAAACTCCTGTCGGTGTTGATATTTTGACCTTTCCTCATGAATCGCGAATGTTCTTAATAACACTACAATGGTGAATCCTTTCCAGAGGTTTTCAATTGATTTTGCCCAGATCTGTCAGAAGAATCACTATCTATAGTAGCTATGGTCTTTTGAAATGTATTTCATTAATAAGACATGAAAGTCAAAAAGACTCCTTGATCAAGGACTGCATTGTGTTAGATATGAAAACAACATTAATTTCATTGTATATCACCATCAGAGCTCGTGGGTGACCAGGTGCATTGTCAACAAGCAGTATTTTGAAAGGAATCTCTTTTTTTTTTCTGAGCAATGGGTCTCAACAGTGAGCTTCAAATATTCAGTAAACCATCTTGTAAACAAATATGCCACCATTTAGGCTTTATTGTCCCTTTAAAGAGTACAGGCAGAGTAGATTTAACATAGGCTTTAAGGGCCCCATGATTTTTGGAATCATAAATGAGCATTGGCTTCAACTTAAAGTTACCAGCCACATTAGGCACTAATAAGAGTCAGAAGAGTCAGCCTGTCCTTTGAAGCTTGGAAACCAGACACGGACTTCTCCCCAGCAGTGAAAGTCCCAGATGACATCTTTGAATAGAAGGCTGTTCTGTTACACTGAAAATCTGTTAATTGTTTAGCTAGATCTTCTGTATAACTTGCTGCAGCATCTACATCAGCACTTGTGGCTTCTCCTTGCACTTCTGTTATGGATATGACTTCTTTCTTTAAACATCATAACCAACCTCTGCTAACTTCAAACTCTTGTTCCCCAGTGTCCTCATGTCTCTCAGCCTTTATACAATTGAAGAGAGTTAGGGCCTTTCTCTGGAATAGGCTTTGCATTAAGGGACTGTTGTGGCTGGTGTGGTCTTCTGTCGAGACCACTAAAACTTCCTCCATCTTAGCAATAAGGCTGTTTTACTTACTTATCATTCATGTGTTCATTGGAGTAGCATTTTGCTTCCCTTCAATAACTTTTCCTTTGCATTTAAAAATTAGCTAACTGATGAAAATGGCCAAGCTTTCTGCCTGTCTTGGCTTTCGACATACCTTCCTCACTAAGCATCATTCTAGCTTTTGACTTAAAGTAAGAGATGTGTGACTCTACCTTTTATTTGAACACTTAAAGATCATTATAGGTTTATTGTTTGGCATAATTTCTATATTGTGTTTCAGGGAATAGTGATGCCCCAGGAGGAAGAAAGAGATGAAGGAAATAGCTGGTTGGTGGAGTGATCAGAACACACATAATACTTACCAAGTAAGTTCACTGTGTTATATGGGCATGGTTTGTGGTGCCCGAAAACCATCACTATATTGACATCAAAGATCACTGACCACAGATCACCATAAAAAATACAATAACAATGAAAAAGTTTGAAATATTGTGAGAATTATTAAAATGTGACAATGGCACATAAAGTAAGTAAAAAGGCTGTTGGGGAAATGGCACCAATAGACTTATTCAATGCAGGGTTGACATACACCTTCATTATACAATATGGAACACAATATCTGAAAAGTGCAATAAAATGAAGTATGTCAGTAAAAAACAACCCAGCATGTGTAATTGAAATATCAAAAGGAAAAGAGAAAATTGAACTTAAAAAACACATTTATTAAATTATAGCTGAATTTTTTTTCTAAGTTTGAAGAAACATATTGAATGTCTTCTACATTCAAGATATGGAGTGAAATCTGAACAGGATAAATGCAAAGAAATCACTTCTAGGTCCATCATGTTCAAACTATTGGAAACCAAAAATCAAGAAATTTTGGCAAAAGTTATAGAGAAGAAAGCCTCATTACCCATAGGGACAAAAAATATGAATTATGGTTCACATTTATCAGAAAGATATTGTCCAGAATTGAATAAAATTACATTTTTAAAGAGCTAAAAAAGAGAACTGTTCTCCCAAAATTCCTTACCCAGCAAAAACAGTCTTTATAAGCAAGTGTGAAATAAATACATATTCAAGTAAACAGAAGCTGAGGAATTTGTTGCTAACAGACATGCACTGAAGAAAAGGTAATTGATGTTCTTTAGTCACCTGAAGAGAAATTACAACAAATGGAAGCTCTCACCTATAGGAGAGAAAGAACAGCACCAGAAATATAAGGTATGAAATAGATAAATAAATAAAATAATTGCTTTTCATTTAATTTCTCATAATTTTCTAAAAAGACTAGTATATAAAGCAAGAATAATAACATCGCATGACTTAAAAGTAAATAATATGATATCAAGATCAGAAATGGTTATTTGTAAAGGTGGGCAGCTAAATGGAGACTTACATAGGAAGGTTATTACACTTGTGAAATGTGGCAAATAGCAAGTGTGAAGTGCTAAGTATGAAGTGGTACAATATTGACTATATATAGCTTTTAATAAATTAAACATGAATATTTTTACTGCTAGAATTTGGGACAACAAACTATTTTCCCATAGTCCAAATCCACCCTGATCTCTGTTTTTGTAGGGCACATGAGTTAAGAATTACATTTAAAAATTTTTAAATGGCAAGAGAATAAGCCAGCAAACAAAAGGGATACACAACGGAAACCATATCCAGACTTCAAAAAATTATAATACTACCTGTCCTTAAAAGTTTGTCAACCTCTCATCTAGAGCAACCTGCTAAAATTTCAAAAGAAGAAAAAAAAAGAATGATAATACGAAGTCAATTAACCATAAAGAATTAACCAAAAATCAATTAACCAAAAAGATATCAGTAAATTACTAACAGATAAACAATAACAACAATAAAACAGAAGGGACTGGATTAAAGATGGGGGCATGAGAGGTGAGACAGAGACCTCCTCCTGAAACCACATGTAATATGAAAATATAATTTAATACAACTAATCCTGAAAGAGAAACAGGAAACAAGGCTGTACCAGACTGCATATACCTGGAGAAAAGAACAGACATCATGGAATAGGGTAACGTACCAAAGCTGTGACCAGGTGGGGCCCAAGCCCTTCCCCAATTCCAGCTCATCAGCAGGAGGAAGAGAAACAGAGTGGGGAGGTAGTAGAGTCATGGGACTGCTGAACACCTAGCCCTGGAATTCTGCTCTGGGAGCATGAACTTACACTGAATGGTGCTCTGGTGATTTAGTGTAGCAGGAAAGCTAAGGCAGGTGGAATACCTGGAGAGACAGAGATTCCAGCTGCTTGTGGAAAATAGGGACTCATATCCGGCTGATCTGGGTGGGCAGTCTGAGACACTTCATAAAAGCAAGTAAAGGGGAAAGGACTGCACAGAGCTTAATGCTCAGGAGAATGGACAGGTAGACAATATTTTCAGGATGCACTCTGCCCAGCAGGTTGGGAGCTTAAACAATCTTCAGGCACTCCATCACCCTGGATGGCTACATAGCTCCAAGGTCCCCCCACAGTGATACACAGCCTGCTGTGTCTTCCTCCCAGCTAGCCTGCACTTGGCTTAGGCTCACAAACCAGCAACCCCTGCCTGATGTCAGTCCAGCCAGAGGGAAGCCCTGCTGATGGCGTCTACAAACACAAAGCATAGAGGCTTACACCTGTGTGTTCACCCCACTGGTTCTGGCAGTGGAGACAGGCATAGGACCTGGGAAGCAGGAAACAGCTCTTTCCTCCCCCCCCAGCACCAACACTGCTCCCCTGTGACCCCCAACATTGTTCCAGGGGCTGAGAAGCTTCAGAGAGTAGAGCTTCTGGGCACTAGAGGGCACAACAGAAAAATTATGAAATGTCAAAGGAACCTGCTTCAAAGCAATATTATGAATATGACTGAGAAAGATTCAAATGAGATCGACCTCATGAATCTTCCTGAAAGAGATTTTAAAATAAAAATCATTAACATGCTCATGGAGGTACAGAAAAATATTCAAGAACTCAGGAACTAATTAAGGATGGAGATCAAATCGTTGAAGAACAAAATGGAGGGTAATAAAGATTATATATGGTGGAGGAGAAAATAAATGAAATAGAAATTTAGGAAGAGGAATACAAAGGCTGAGGCATAGAGAGAAAAAAGAATCTCTAAGAATGAAAGAATACTGAGAGAACTGTATGACCAATCCAAATGGAACAATATTCGTATTATAGGGGTATCAGAAGAAGAAAAGAGATAAAAAGAGATAGAAAGTGTCTTTGAGGAAGTAATTGCTGAAAAGCTCCCCAATCTGGGGAAGGAGATAATCTCTCAGAGGATGGAAGTGCACAGACCTCCCAACACAAGGGACCCGAGGAGGACACACCAAGACATAAAATAATTAAAAAGGCAAAGATCAAGGATAAGGACAGACTATTAAAAACAGCCAGAAAGAGAAATAAGATCACATACAAAGGAAAATCCATCAGGCTATCATCAGACTTCTCAGCAGAAAACTTACAGGCCAGAAGGGAGTGGCATGATATATTTAATGAAATGAAGCTGAAAGGCCTTGAACCAAGAATACTTTATCCGGCAAGATTATCATTTAAATTTGAAGGAGGGATTAAATAATTTTCAGAGAAGCAAAAGCTGAGAGAATTTACCTCCCACAAACCATCTCTACAGTGTATTTTGGAGGGTCTGCTGTAGATGGAAGTGTTCCTAAGGTTAAATAGCTGTCACCAGAGGCAATAAAAAGAGATAGACAAAGAATACAGAATATGACACCTAATATATAAAGAATGGAGGAGGAAGAAAAGGAGGACAAAAAAAGAACCTTTAGATTGTGTTTGTAATAGCATACTAAGTGAGTTCAGTTATACTCTTAGACAATAAGGAACTTAACCTTGTACCTTTGGTAACCACGAATCTAAAGCCTGCAATGGCAATAAGTACATACCTATCAATAATCACCCTAAAAGTAAAAGATCTGAATGCACCAATAAAAAGACGTAGAGTTACCGAATGGATAAAAAAACAAGACCCATCTATATGCTGCCTACAAAAGACTCACATAAAACCCAAAGACATACACAGAGTGAAAGTAAAGGGATGGAAAAATATATTTCATGGAACTAATAAGTAGAAAAAAGCAGGAGTTGCAGTACTTATATCAGACAAAATAGACTTCAAAACAAAGAAAGTCACAAGAGACAAAGAAGGGCATTACATAATGGTAAAGGGGTCAGTCCAACAAGAGGATATAAATATTATAAATATCTATGCAACCAACATAGGATCACCTAGATATATGAAGTAAAATTAAAAGGGGAAATAGAATTGAATGCATTCATTTTAGGAGACTTCAACACATCACTCACTCCAAATGACAGATCAACCAGACAGAAAATAAATACAGAGACAGAGGCACTGAACAACACATTAGAAAAGATGGACCAAACAGACATCTACAGAACTCTACACCCAAAAGAAGCAGGATACACATTCTTTACAAGTGGACATGGAACATTTTCCAGAATAGACCACATACTAGGCCACAAAAAGAGCCTCAGTAAATTTAAAAAGATTGAAATTGTACCAACAAACTTCTCAGACCACAAAGGTATAAAACCAGAAAAAAATTGTGCAAAGAAAATAAAAAGGCTCACAAACATATGGAGGCCTAATAACACGCTCCTAAATAGTCAATGGATTGATGATCAAATTAAAACAGAGATCAAGCAGTATTTGTAGACAAATGGAAACAGAAGCACACAGCCCCAGCTTGTGTGGGATGCAGCGAAGGCAGTTCTAAGAAGGAAGTATATAAAAAATCCAGGCTTATTTAAAAAGGAAAAACAATCCCAAATGAATAGTCTAAATTCACAATAATTGAAACTGGAAAAAGAAGAACAAATGAAGCCCAATATCAGCAGAAGGAGGTATAATAAAGATCAGAGAAGAAATAAATAAAATTGAGAGGAATAAAACAATAGAAAAAATTAATGAAACCAACAGCTGTTTCTTTGAGAAAAAAAAATTGATAAGCCCCTAGCCAGACTTATTAAGAAATAAAGAGAATCTACACACATAAACAGAATCAGAAATGAGAAAATAAAAATCACAACGGACACCACAGATATACAAAGAATTATTAGAGTATACTATGAAAATCTATATGCTAACAAACTGGATAACCTAGAAGAAACGGACAACTTTCTAGAAAAATACAACCTTCCAAGACTGACCCAAGAAGAAACAGAATATCTAAACAGACCAATTACCAGCAATGAAATTGAATCAAAAATCAAAACCTACCCAAGAAAATAATTCGCAGACCAGATGGACTCACCACTGAATTTTACCAGATATTAGAGAACATATTACACCCATTCTCTTTAAAGTTTTCCAAAAAATAGAAGAGGAGGGAATACTCCCAGTCTCATCCAATGAAGCCAGCATCACTCTAATACCAAAACCAGGCAAAGACACCACAAAAAAAGAAAACTAGACAGATATCCCTGATGAACATAGATGCAAAAATATTCAACAAATTATTAGCAAATCGAATTCAAGAACACATCAAGAGGATCATACACCATGATCAAGTTGGATTCATCCCAGGGATGCAAGGATGGTACAACATTTGAAAATATATCAATATCATCCACCACATCAACAAAAAGAAGGACAAAAACCACACGATGATTTCCATAGATGCTGAAAAAGCATTCGACAATATTCAATATCCATTCATGATGAAAACTCTCACCAAAATGGGTAGAGAGGGCAAGTACCTCAGCATAATAAAGGCCATATATGACAAACCCACAGCCAACATCATACTTAACAGTGAGAAGCTGAAAGCTTTTCCTCTAAGATCGGGAACAAGACAAGGATTCCCACTCTGCATGCTTTTATTCAACATGCTGGAGGTCCTAGACATGAGAATCAGACAACACAAAGAAATAAAAGGCATCCAGATTGGTAAGGAAGAAGTCAAACTGTCCCTGTTTACAGATGACATGATGTTGTACATAAAAACCCTAAAAAATTCACTTCAAGACTACTAGAACTAATAACTGAATTCAGCAAAGTTGCAAGATACAAAATTAATACACAGAAATCTGCTGCATTCCTATACACTAACGATGAACTAGCAAAAGAGAAATCAGGAAAACAATTACATTCACAACTGCATCAAAAAGAGTAAAATACCTAGAAATAAACCTAATGAAGGAAGTGAAAGACCTATACCCTGAAAACTACAAGACACTCCTAAGAGAAATTAGAGTGGATACTAATAAATGGGAATTCATCCCATGCTCTTGGGAAGGAAGAATTAATATTGTTAAAATGGCCATCCTGCCTAAAGCAATCTACAGATTCAATACAATCCCTGTCAAAATACCGACAGCATTCTTCAACGAACTGGAACAAATAGTTCTAAAATTCATATGGAACCACAAAAGACACTGAATAGTTAAAGCAATCCTCAGGAGAAAAACAAAGCAGGGGTGATCTTGCTTCCCAACTTCAAGCTCTACTACAAAGCCAGAGTAATCAAGACAATTTGGTACTGGCTCAAGAAAAGACCCGTAGACCAGTGGAACAGAATGGAAATTGCAGATATTAACCCAAGCCAATACGGTCAATTAATTTATGATAAAGGAGACATGGATATACAATGGGAAAATTACAGCCTCTTCAATAGCTGGTTTTGGCAAAACTGGACAGCTCCAAGTAAGAGAATGAAACTGTATTACTGTCTAACTCCATATACAAAAGTAAAATCAAAGTGCATCAAAGACCTGAATGTAAGTCATGGAACCACAAAACTCTTAGAAGAAAATATAGGCAAAACTCTCTTGAATATAAATATGAGCAAACTCTTTTCAAGTTTAAAAAAAAATTATTAGGGTATTATTGACATACACTCTTATGAAGGTTTCACATGAAAAAACAATATGTTTACTACATTTACCCATATTGTCAAGTCCACACCCATACCCCAATGCAGTCACTGTCCATCAGCAGTAAGATGCCACAGATTCAGTTTGCCTTCTCTGGGCTACACTGTTTTCCTGTGTCCCCCACACCATGTGTACTAAACATTCTACCCTTCAATCCTCTTCTCCCTCCCTCCTGATCCACCCTCCCAAACCCCTCCCCTTTGGTAACCACTATTCCCTTCTTGGAGTCTGTGAGTCTGCTGTTATTCTGTTCCTCCAGTTTTGCCTCAATGATACACTCCACAAATGAGGGAATCCATTTGGCACCCATCCATCTCCACTTGGCCTACCTCACTGAGCTTAATATCTCCAACTACATCCATATTGTTCCAAACGGTAGGATTTGTTTCTTTCTTATGGGTGAATAGTTTTCCATCGTCTATATGTACCACTTCTTCTTTATTCACTCATCTACTAATGGACACCTAGGTTGCTTCCATATCTTGGCTATTGTAAATAGTGCTGCAATAAAAATAGGGGTGCATATGTGTTTTGAGTCTGAGAAGTTGTATTCTTTGGGTAAATTCCAAGGAATGGGATTCCTGGGTCAAATGGTATTTCTATTTTTAGTTTTCTGAGGAACCTCCATATTGCTTTCCACAATGGTTGAACTAGCTTACATTCCCACCAGCAGTGTATGAGGGTTTTCCTTTCTCCGCATCCTCACCAGCATTTGTTATTCTTAGTCTTTTCGATGCTGGCCATCCTTACTGGTGTGAGGTGATATGTCATTGTGGCTTTAATTTGCATTTTCCTTATGATTAGTGACATGGAGCATCTTTTCACGTGTCTGTTGGCCACCTGAATTTCTTCTTTGGAGAACTGTCTCTTCATATTCTCCACCCATTTTATAATCAGGTTATTTGCTTTTTGGGTGTTGAAGCATGTGAGTTCTTTATATATTTTGGATCTTAACCCCTTGTCGGGTATGTCATTTACAAATATATTCTCCCCTACTGTAGGATGCCTTTTTGTTCTGTTGATGGTGTCCTTTGCCATACAGAAACATTTTAGTTTGATGTAGTCCCATGTGTTCATTTTTGCTTTTGTTTCCCTTGCTCAAGGAGATGCATTAAGGAAGAAGATGCTCATGCTTATATTCAGGAGATTTTTGCCTATATTGTCTTCTAAGAGTTTTATGGTTTCATGATTTACATTCAGGTCTTTGATCCATTTCAAGTTTTCTTTTCTGTATGAGGTTAAACAATAATCCAGTTTCATCCTCTTGCATGTAGCTGTCCAGTTTTGCCAACATCAGTTGTTGAAGAGGCTGCCATTTCCCCATTGTATGTTCATGGCTTCTTTATCATATATTAATTGATCATATATGGTTGAGTTTATATCAGGGATCTCTAATCTGTTCCATTGGTCTATGGGTCTGTTCTTTTGCCAGTACCAAACTGTCTTGATTACTGTGGCTTTGTAGTCGAGCTTGAAGTTGGGGAGCATAATCCCTTCTGCTGTATTCTTCCTTCTCAAAATTGCTTTGGGTATTCAGGGTCTTTTGTGGTTCCATATGAATTTTAAAACGATTTGCACTTGTTAATTGAAGAATGTTGTTGGTGTTTTGATAGGAATTGCATTGAATTTGTAGATTGCTTTAGGCAGGATGGCCATTTTGACAATATTAATTCTTCCTATCCATGTGCATGGGATTTGTTTCCTTTATTGGTATCTTCTTTAATTTCTCTCTTGAGTGTCTTGTAGTTTTCAGAGTATAGGTCTTTCATTTCCTTGGTTAAGTTTATTCCTAGGTATTTTGATGCAACTGTGAATGGAATTGTTTTCCTTATTTCTCCTTCTACTAGTTCATCATTAGCATATAGGAATGCAACAGATTTCTGTGTATTAATTTTGTATCCTGCAGCTTTGCTGAATTCAGATATTAGCTCTAATAGTTTTGGAGTGGATTCTTTAGAGTTTTTTATGTACAATATCATGTCATCTGCAAACAGGGGCAGTTTAAATACTTACTTGCCAATCTGGATGCCTTTTATTTCTTCGTGTTGTCTGATTGCCATGGATAGGACTTCCCGTACTATGTTGAATAGAAGTGGGGAGAGTGGGCATCCTTGTCTTGTTCCTGATATTAAAGGAAAAGCTTTCAGCTTCTCATTGTTAAATATAATGTTGACTGTGGATTTGTCATATATGGCCTTTATTATGTTGAGGTACTTGCCCTCTATACCCATTTTGTTAAGAGGTTTTTATCATGAATGGATGTTGAATTTTGTCAAATGCTTTTTCAGCATCTATGGAGATGATCATGTGGTTTTTGTCCTTCTTTTTGTTGATGTGGTGGATGATGTTGATGGATTTTCAAATGTTGTACCATTCTTGCATCCCTGGAATGAATCACACTTGATCAAGATGGATGATCTTTTTTGGTGTATTTTTGAATTTGTTTTGCTATTATTTTGTTGAGTATTTTTGCATCTATGTTCATAAGGGATATTCATCTGTAGTTTTCTTTTTTTGTGGTGTCTTTGCCCTGGTTTTGGTATTAGAGTGATGCTGGACTCATAGAATGAGTTTGGAAGTATTCCCTCTTCTACTACTCTTTGGAAAACTTTAAGGAGGATGGGTATTAGGTGTTCACTAAATGTTTGATAAAATTCAGCAATGAAATCATCTGTACCAGGGATTTTGTTCTTAGGTAGATTTTTGAATATCAATTCAATTTCTTTGCTGGTAATTGGTCTATACAGATTTCATGTTTCTTCCTGGGTCAGCCTTGGAAGGTTATATTTTTCTAGAATGTTGTCCATTTCTTCAAGGTTATCCAGTTTGTTGGCATATAAGTTTTTATAGTATTCTCTAACAAGTCTTTGTATTTCTGTGGAGTCCGTAGTGACTTTTCATTTCTCGTTTCTGATTCTGTTTATGTGTCTAGACTCTATTTTTTTCTTGGTAAGTCTGGCTATGGGTTTATCTATTTTGTTTATTTTCTGGAAGAGCCAGCTCTTGTTTTCATTGATTCTTTCTATTGTTTTGTTCGTCTCAATTTTATTTATTTCTGCTCTAATCTTTATTATGTCCCTCCTTTTACTGACCTTTGGCCTCATTTGTTGTCTGTTTCTAGTTTCATTAATTGTGACTTCAGAGTGTTTATATGGGATTGCTCTTATTTCCTGAGATATGCCTGTATAGCAATATACTATCCTTTTAGTACGGCTTTTGCTGTGTCCCATAGATATTGCGGTGTTGCATTATTGTTGTCATCTGTCTCCACATATTGCTTGATCTGTGTCTTTATTTGGTCGTTAATCCATTCGTTATTTAAAACCATGTTGTGAAGCCTCCATGTGTTTGTGGGATTCTTCATTTTCTTTGCATAATTTATTTCTAGTTTCGTACCTTTGTGGTCTGGTTGGTACAATTCCAATCTTTTTTATTTTACAGGGGCACTTATTGTGGCCTAGCATATGATCTATTCTTGAAAATGTTCCATGAGCACTTGAGAAGAATGTGTATTCTGCTGCTTTTGGGTGTAGAGTTCTGTAGATATCTGTTAGGTCCATCTGTTCTAATGTGTTGTTCAGTCCCTCTGTCTCCTTACTTATTTTTTGTCTGGTTGATCTGTTCTTCGGAGTGAGTGGAGTGTTGAAGTCTTCTAGAAGGAATGCCTGCCTCAACTGCATTCTATTTCCCCTTTTCATTCTGTTAGTATTTGTTTCACATATGTAGGTGCTCCTGTGTTGGGCGCATAAATATTTATAATGGTTATATCTTCTTGTTGGATTGACCCTTTTATCATTATGTAATGTCCTTTGTCTCTTGTTACTTTCTTTGTTTTGAAGTCTATTTTGTCTGATACAAGTACTGCAACTCCTGCTTTTTATCCCTATTTGTTACATGAAATATCTTTTTCCATCCCTTCACTTTTAGTCTGTGTATGTCTTTGGGTTTAAAGTGAGTCTCTTATAGGCAGTTTATCAATGGGTCTTCTTTTTTTATCCATTCAGTAACTCTATGTCTTTTGATTGGTGCATTCAGACCATTTACATTTAGGGTGATTATCGATAGGTATGTACTTATTGCCATTTCAGGCTTTAGATTTGTGGGTACCGAAGGTTCAAGGTTCACCACCTTACTATCTAAGAGTCTAACTTAACTCAGTTAATATGCTATTATAAACACTATCTAAAGGTTCTTTTTTTACCTTCCTTTTTCATCCTTCTCCATTCTTTATGTATTAGGTATCATATTCTATACTCTTTGTCTATCCCTTGATTGACTTTGGGGATAGTTGATTTAATTTTGTATTTGCTTAGTAATTAACTGTTCTACTTTCTTTACTGTGGTTTTATTATCTCTGGTGAAAGCTGTTAAACCTTTGGAACACTTCCATCTATAGCAGTCCCTCCTAAATACACTGTAGGGATGGTTTGTGGGAGGTAAATTCTCTCAGTTTTTCTTATCTGGAAATTGCTTAATCCCTCCTTCAAATTTAAATGATAATCTTGCTGGATAAAGAATTCTTGGTTTGAGGCCCCTCTGCTTCATTGCATTAAATACATCATGCCACTCCCTTCTGGCCTGTCAGGTTTCTGCTGAGAAATCTGATGATAGCCTGATGGGCTTTCCTTTGTATGTGATCTTATTTCTCTCTCTGGCTGCTTTTAATAGTCTTTCCTTATCCTTGATCTTTGCCATTTTAATTACTATATGTCTTGGTGCTGTCTTCCTTGCATCCCTTGTGTTGTAAAATCTGTGTACCTCCATGGCCTGAGATATTATCTCCTTCCCAAGATTGGGGAAGTTTTCAACAATTACCTCCTCAAAGACACTTTATATCCCTTTTTATTTCTCCTTCTTCTGGTACCCCTATAATGAGAATATTGTTACATTTGGATTGGTCACACAGTTCTCTCAATATTCTTTCGTTCTTTGAGATCCTTTTTTCTCTCTGTGCCTCAGATTCTTTGTTTCCCTCTTCTTTAATTTCTATTTCATTTATTGTCTCCTTCAGCATATCTAATATGCTTTTAATACCCTCCATTGTGCTCTTCAAGATTGGATCTCCGACCAGAGTTCATTCCTAAGATCTTGAATGTTTTTCTGTACCTCCATGAGCATGTTAACGATTTTTATTTTGAAATCCTTTTCTGGCAGATTCATGAGGTCAATTTCATTTGAATCTTTCTCAGGGGTTGTATTCATAATTTTACACTGAACCATGTTTCTTTGGCATTTCGTATTTGTATATGGCACCCTCTAGTGCTCAGAAACTCCACTTTCTGGAGCTGCTTAGCCCCTGAAGCAATGTCAGGGCTTGCAGGGGAGCTGTATTGGTGCCTGGGGGAGGAAATATCTGTTTCCTGCTTCTTGGCTGCTGTGCCTGCCTCAACTGCCAGAATCAGTCCAGTGGGCTGAGCACACAGGTATAAGCCTCTATGCTTTGAGTTTGTAGTTGCTGTAGATGTGGCTTCCTTCTGGCTGGCTAGCACCAGGGTAGGGTTTTCTGGTTTTCTAGCTAGGTGGGGTTGGCCGGGGGAAAGGCGCAGTAGGCTGCGTATCACAGAGGGGGTCCTTCGAGCTTTGTAGCCATCCAGGGAGCTGGAGCGCCTGAAGATCACAAAAGTTCCCCACCTGCTGGGCAAAGTGCACCCAGACAATTTTGTCTACCTGTTCGTTCTCCTGAGCAGCTCTGTGCAATCCTTGACCCTTTAGCAGCCCTCTTGCTGTTAGGAAGTCTCTCAGACTGCCTGCCCTTCTTTTGTCCTTGGATATGGATCCCTGCTTTCCATAAGCAGCTGGAATCTCAGCCTTTCCAGATATTCTCCCTGTCTTAGCTTTCCAATCCCCTAATCATGAGAGTACCATGAAACACCATGAAATGTAGGTTTGTGCTTCCAGAGAAGATCTCCAGAGTTAGGGTTTCAGCAGTCCCAGACCTCCACTCCCTCCCTGCTCCGTTTCTCTTCCTCCCACCCATGAGCTGGGGTGGTGGAAGGGTTGGGTCCGGCCGGGCCACGGCTTTGGTATGTTATCCTATTCCATGAGGTTTATTCTTTTCTCCAGGTGTATGCAGTCCTGCACAGCCTTCTTTCCTGTTGCTGTTTCAGGATTAGTCGTATTAATTATATTTTCATATTATAGGTGGTTTTAGAAGGAAGCCTCTCTCACACCTCTAACACCCATCTAATCCTGTTTTACTTTCAACATGAGCAACTTCTTCATGTACATATCTACACAGGCAAGGCAAGCAAAAGCAAAAATGAACAAGTGGGACTATATTAAACTAAAAAGCTTCTGTACAGCAAAGGACACCATCAGCAGAACGAAAAGATATCCTGCAGTATAGGAGAATGTATTCATAAATGATATATCCAATAAGGGGTTGACATCCAAAATATACAAATAGCTCACGCACCTCAACAAAAAAAAAGCAAATAACCCAATTAAAAAATGGGCAGAGGATCTGAACAGACACTTCTCCAAAGAAGAAATTCAGATGGCCAACAGGCACATGAAAAGATTTCCCACATCGCTAATCATCAGAGAAATGCAAATTAAAACCATAATGAGATATCATCTCAGAGCAGTTAGGATGCCCACCATCCAAAAGACAAAGAACAGCTAATGTTGACAAGGATGTGGAGAAAGGGGAACCCTCCTATACTGCTGGTGGGAATGTAAATTAGTTCAACCATCTTGGAAAGCAATATGGAGATTCCTCAGAAAACTAAAAATAGAAATACCATTTGACCCAGGAATTCCATTGCTAGGAATTTACCCTAAGAATGCAGTACCCCAGTTTGAAAAAGACATTTGCACCCCTATATTTACCGCAGCACTATTTACAATAGCCGAGAAATGGAAGCAACCTAAACGTCCATCAGTAGATGAAAGAATAAAGAAGTGGTGGTACATATACACAATGGAATACTATTCAGCCATAAGAAGAAACAAATCCTACCATTTTCAGCAACATGGATGAAGCTGGAGGGTATTATGCTCAGTGAACTTAGCCAGGCAGAGAAAGACAAGTACCAAATGATTTCACTCATCTGTGGAATATATGAACAAAGAAAAAACTGACGGAACAAAACAGCAGCAGACTCACAGAACCCAAGAATGGACTAACAGTTACCAAAGGGAAAGGGACTGGGGAAGATGGGTGGGAAGGGAGGGATAAGGAGAAAAAGGGGCATTATGTTTAGCACACATAATGTAGGGGCGGGGCCCAGGGAAGGCAGTATATTACAGAGAAGACAAGTTGTGATTCTGTACGATCTTACTGACTGTAATGGGGCATGTCATGGGGACTTGATAATAGGGGGAATCTAGTAACCACAATGTTGTTCATGTAAGTGTATATTAATGATACCAAAAAAAACCCCAGAAGGTATAAATTGACATAAAATGAAACATATTAATGAGCACACTAAATATAACTGTACTAAACATTCTAATGAAAAGGCAGAGATAGTCATATTGAATAAAAATACAAGATCCAGTTACATGCTCTCTACAAGAAATCTATTTTAAATGTAAAGACCCACATAGGTGAAGGTAAGGCACATACATCTTAAGATAAAAAGGTCAAAAAAAAATAAGTTGTTGTGGCTAAATTAACATCAAAGTAAACTAGAAGATAGACTCTTAGCAGAGATAGTGGAGTATTTCGTAATGATAAATGGGGCAATTCATCAGAAAGAGTATTCAAATGTATATGTTCTAATAACAAAGCTCCAAAATGCATGTAGCAAAGACTGGAAGAACAAGAGGAAGAGACAAAATAATTGAGCATTTTAACACTCCTTTCTGAGAAATTGGCAGAAAATATAGATAAAATATCAGTAAGGATATAGAAGATCATAACAATATTATCAAAGAAATTATACTAATTGACATTTTTAAAACATTACACACAACTTCAATATACACATACTTTTCAAATGTACAAGAATATTTTCCAAGATGAACCATAGGTACAGCCATGAAGTTAGTATCTATAAATTTCACAGAATTTAAATCTTATAGTCTATGTTCCCTGACCACAAAATAATTAAATCAGGATTTGATAACAGTAAAATATTTTGAAAATTTCAAATATTTGGAAACTAAATACTTCCAAATAACATAGTAATTTTAAAAATCACAAGGGAAATTAGAAAAGTAAAAGCTAAACACAAATTGCCTTATTTTGTCGTATGGGTAAAATTGTAATATTTCAGAATCTCTCACCTGGCTTTAGTGCATCTCTGTACAATAGGTGTTTCCAGGGGGTGGAGAGGAGTAGCCATCTTCATATGAATAGATAATTACAATCAGAGAAGTTGGTGGGGACCTCTTCTGCAGCCTGGTCGTGAGAGACATGGGAGAGCAGAAGTGGATGAATGTTTGTAAAAATAAACTTTATTTCTCCCTTTAACTGATTTTGGTTTCAAAGGTTTTTGCCCAGGATTTTTACCCCTGAGTTACACTGTATGACTATATTTACATGAAGTAGTAGTAATAGTACTACAGTAATAGAAATCAGATCACAGTCTTCCTGGGACACAGGATGTAGGGGTAAATTGGCATACAAGAGCTTCTAGAGTTGCAGAAATGTTTTCTGTCTTGACTGGGGACGTGGCCACATGATTTATCCATTTGTCAAACCTCACTGAACTATACTCAGATGTATTCATTTTAATGTGTGTAGAAGTGATTTTTAAAAATAAGGTAAATATGGAATACTACAGGCTGGAATGATGTCCTTTGTATGCAAAAATTTTATGGGCCTTAGGTAGACCAAAAAATCATACTTTGTGGGCCCAATTCAGGCCACTAGTGGCTTCTGAGGTCTAGTTATACCAATATCATCATTGTTTCTCCAACTGATTACTTCATTCTCTTAGCCCTTTGGCTGTTGTCGAATGATCATTTCCACTCTACTTTGTTCATCAGAATCCTGCTCACTCTCGGGAGTTCAAACAATGTCTAAGTGCTCTTTAGGACCTTCCCCAATAAAACAGACACAAGAGACCATCATTCCAAGTTCCTACAGATCTTGTCTGTATATTTTTTATCTTGAAATACAGATTTGGCAATATGGATGTAAAAAGCTACTTTTATTATACCTCTCAGAGAGCTATTTTCCTTTTTTTTGAAACAATCCTTTTTTGGAATACCTTGAAAGATCACTCTCATTTAGCTGGTGACAGTCTGAATTCTTAAGACGTTATAAAGGAATAAATGATACAGCTATGTGGCTTTCCCACTACTACTTTTTTTGGTGGATATTTTCAAACAATATAGATAAGTGAAAGAATACTATAGTGGACAAATTATATCTACCTCTAGGTTCTACAGTTATTTACACTTGGCCATATTGGGTCTCTTTTTCTCTCTTTATAAACAGTGTTCAAGAACAAAAGTCCTAATACTCTACTAATAAACATTTCAACATGTTTCTACAAAATCAAAGATGTTCTCCTAAATAATCATTGTACCACGATCACCTAATCAAAGTCACAATAATATCCTCATATAGCTTAATACTCAGTTCATATTCAAATTTTCCCAAATCGTCCCCCAAATGTCTTTTCTTTACAGCTGCTTTTTTTTTCTTTACAAATCAGAATTGGTCAAGAGACATATGATCAACCAGATTTTTAAAAATAGATAATAGTTTTCATATATTTAAACCATTTAACTCTTACTATAAAAGAGAATCAAGAGGAGCCATGAAGCAAAGAGAAAGCAGGACTGGCCAGATGGAAGGAAAGAGCGGCCCTTAAATAAGGGCTAATGAAATGTAAGCTTCTGCAGGAAGAGGTGGCTACCGGATTCCTAGAATTCACAAAACGGGGCCATGAATAGAATCATAGACAAATAAATATTCCATGAAAGTGGCCCCAAGGTTACATGTGAAACAGTTTTCTCACTTTATTGTCAAGCATTTGACTCTTTCTGAACAAGGACAGACATTTTTATTGTACTTTCTGTTTAGCTTTGGACATCAGAAGTGGTGCATAATGCAAAAAAAGGAGCTTTTTGGTTATATATTGTGTTTTATAAAGTAAAAACTGTATAATAATGAATGTCAAGTTTTTTTCCCTCCTATTTTTATTTTTCTTCAAAAACAAATCATTCTGAGAGTGCATTAGAAATCATCGACAAAGTAATAAAAAATGCTGACATGTGGAACTCCCTTCACAGCAAATAAATCTAATGTTTAGTGTTCTGCGCCATATCTAACATTGGCCAAATCTAGACAGAACAGCTTGCAAGGACCCATTCTACCTGCAAGAATCTTGAAGGCAGAGAATGTACATGGGTGTGAAAGAAGTTACCGTAACACTTACCTTGTTCAGTTTCCTCATTAGGAAACCTTGTCTGAGAGAGGTGAAATGGGGAAGTCCCAACAGTACTTGGGGTAGAGTCTGGATAAGAAGCGGCTGACTCACTATCCAGGGCAGTTTTTGAATTCCATTCCTGAAGGTAAGAATTGCACAGCAGAGTTAGAGAAGGGAATTGTTAAGCCAAGGTCAAACCCAGAGCCTTTTACATAAATGAACTTGTCAAAAACAAACCAGATTACTACAGAGTGGTAACTTACATTTGGAAACCAGAATCACAATGATGTAACGTCGGCACTGGAAAGTGAGGAAATACAAAATAAATCAAAGAATCTGTTCAGGCCTTCCCAGTAACCTCAGAGACCCCAAAATAAACATCTCTTAAGAGACAAGACCTCCTAGGAGGCAAGTAGAACTTCTTAAATACCTTGAAGCAAATACCTTGACAAAGATGAAAATAAATATACAGTTGTATTTGATGGGAACCTCAGGTCTAAACATAACCTTTCCCCTATTAAATTCAGGGAAGTTGGGAATTGAGGTACAAACATTCTTGACCTGAAGATTAGAAAAGTTTTTGAAAGTATCTCATGGATTAGAAAACCAGATCCTTCAGTCTGGTAAGTGTTTCCGATCTAAGACACATGATAGCCTTATTTATACTATTTTTGTTTTTATTAAACAAAACATATTGTATATATGTAGCGATTCACTTGTCTGTCTTATTAGGCAATCTCACTTTTCTGGATGGTAATGATGTATCTACATATTAGCAAGTAAAAATTATAATTCACTAAATATACACCAGAAATCACTCATTTACTAAAATCAATTAATTTTACACACAAGAAAGCAATTCATAACCTGAAATCCATTCACCTGCATCCGAGCATCTGAATTCCAGATTCCAGTTTCTCACTCTATCACTGATCAAGAACAAATTAAGATACAAGGCAGAGCCTTAACATCAATAAAAATGTCACGAGTGAGCGCAGACTCCATTGGTGCGTCTGAGTGACTCCTGTGGGCATCATATCACTGCAACACAGTATATAATTCATGTTCCTTTTTAAAGAAATATTTTTTACTGAAGTAAAGTTTTCTTGTACTGCCAAGCACTGACTTTAAGTATAAAATTCAAAGAGTTTTGATAAACGTATTAATCCATGCATCATCACTACAATCAAGATGATAGAAATTTTATATCACGGGCAAACCTTGCATTGACTACTATCACAACAGATGAGCTTAGCCTGTTCTTGAACATCACATGACTGAAATTCACACATATATCTTTTGTTTCATCTAGTTTCTTTAATTCAACATAATGATTTGAGATTCATCCATGTTATCACAAGTATCAGTTGTTTACTCATTTTTGTGCTGAGTGAGAGTCCATTGTGTGAATATACCAGAATATGATTATTGAATCTCCTATTTATGGACATTTTAATTGTTTTTTGCTTTTGCTGTGATGAGAAAGCCTTAAATCCATTCATAAAAAAATAAGAAAAAATATTTAATTTAATGAGCTAACTGCTTGTCTCAAGAAATTAGAAAGGTTATGGCAAAACAAACTAAATAAACTTGAGCAAAGTAAGTAATAAAACTAATAACAGACATGAAATAGAAAGGAATTATAAAAATGACTGAATCAAAAAACAAAAGTTGGTTCTCTGCAAAGACATAATTGACAAACTTCAAAGGGGAAAAAGAAAGCATAAAAATATATATAGGGACTGAAAAAGTCACCACAGATCCTGTAACTGTTAAAAAATAATTAGATTTTGTGAAAAAATATTTATGCCAAAAATTTTAGAAATGCAGTAAAAATGGACAAATTTCTAAAAAAATAAGTAGTATATTGGAGCAAATAATAGTTATATATGTGTAGTGGTATGACCACTAAAACAGTAGTCTCAGTAATTAAAACATTCCTCCAAAGAAAACTGTCTAGAGGCTTCACAAGCAGTTTCTAACAAACACTGAAGAAATAAAGAATTTCAATCTTACACAGATTCTTTAGAATACAGAAAAAGATGGGATACTCCCCAGCCTATTACATGGGTCTGGCACAACTTTGATACCCAAACTGGACAGGCACAGTAGAAAAGTGGAAAACTACATGAACGTAACTGTGAAATTCTAGGTGCACTTAACAAACTGAGTGCATCAAGACAGAAACTGATACATATCATCACCAAGATATTTAACAAGGATGGCCAGTGTAGTTTACGATCAGATAGGTAATCAGTATTATTCCTTACATTAACAAGGTATGGGGGAAAAATAAAAGAACCAGCTAAATAGATGACAAAAGAGTTTTGAATACAAGTCCACATTCAGTCATGCTTAAAACGCATAGGAAACTAGGAATAGAAAGGAAGTATGTGAAGTGCCATAATCTCATAAAGGTTATCTAAAAAGAATAAGCTGACTCATAATTCCTGGTAAAAAATGGTAGGCTTTCCACTAGAAATTGAAGTTAAGAAAAGTAGATCTATTTCTATTGTTATTCAGCACAAGTTTAGGGAGACCCTAACCAATACATACAGCAGTACACTAATAAATAGATAGATGATAGACACATACATAGACAGATGTTACAAAACAGAATTTGAGGGAAGAGAAATTGTCATTATTCATAAATGATATCCACAGATGATATGATGTCATATGTAGAAAATCCAAAACAATCATAGATAAATTATTGGAGTTACTATTGATATATAACATGGTTGCTGGATACAAACTCAAAAAAGTGAAACTTTATTGCAAAATATGAATGACAAAATTTAGAAAAAATTCATTTTATCTATTTCTCTGTACATACATACATTCATTTTTATAGGTTAAAAAATTCAATTATCTAGGCATAATGAAATATGTGCAAGATCACTGAGAATACCTAAAAATGAGGGATAATAAATAAAGAAATATGATCATGGATTAGAAGATTAATGCTGTCCAGATATTAATTTTCTTCAAATTAGTGTAATCTCCAAAGATCCAACATGACTTTTTTTATTTTTGGAACATGAAAGGTTGTTTTGGAGTTCGTTTGGAAAATGTGAAGGGACAAGACAGGCTTGGAGGATTACATGGCAAAGCTTCATATATAATAATTAAGGTAGTGTGGTTTCCTTATACATAGAGTACAGCATGATTAGAAAAGACCCATTCACACATACGGACTTTTGATTTTTGACAAAGTGACATGGTGGAACAAGAGGAAGAATAGCATTTTCAGTAAAAACTGTAGAAAATTGAATATTTATATATAAAAAAATAAAACTCTGAAATTCTATTTCTATTTGATATCAATAAAAAAAATCACTTCCTTGTGGATTGTAGACCTCACATCAAGATAAAACAATGACAGATTTAGAAAATATCATAAGAAATAAGAAAATAACATAAGAGATCTTCATTAACTCAGAATGGAAAAATTACTTAAACAAGATCCAAAAGCACTAAATGTATAGAAAATTACTAATAAATTTAACTACATTAAAGTTAAGAATTTTAGCTTACTGAAAGACACTTTTAAGAGCATAAAATGTCAAGCCGCATAAAGTAAAAGAATATGTGCAGTACATACAACTTACAGAGGGTTCACCTGATATCTGTAAAGATGCGTACAGATGAGTAAAAAGGAGATGGGTAAACCAATAGAAAAATGGGCAAAAGACCTGAATTATATGCAACAAAATAAAAATCCAAATGTCCAATAAATATAAAAGCCTGCTCCAAGTTAATAATAGCAAGGGGAGTGCAATTTAAGTTATGGTGAGACTACCATCCACCGCCCAGATTGGCTAAAATGAAGAGATGTGAAAATATCAAATGTTGATTATGTTACGATGGGAAACTTAGACTCTGTCAGTAGAAGTGAGAATTGGTATAACCTAAACCATTGTCAGTATCTAGCCTGTGAACTAGCAATTACACTCATAGATATATAAACTAGAATAACATGTATGCATGCATACCAGCTACTTAAATAAGAATTTTCATTAACAACAGTGTTTGTAATAGACAGACTTGGAAGCAGTTAAATGTTCATCAGTTGTACAGGAATAAATAAATTGTGATATATTCATATAAGGAAAACTATACAGTAATAAAAAATATTTAAGTACAATCATTCACACCAATGAGACTGAATTCTAAAACCATAATGTTAACTAAAAGAAGTTAGGCACAAAGGAATACTTAATCTCTGAATACTTTTTTAAGTTATTAAAGAAATTGGTGGACTATACCATATTTCTTTTTGGCTTTCTTGAAATGTACAACTAAGTGGTTAAAATAAAACAACAATAAGGAAGTAATTATCAAAAAAGAGTGACAATTCCTTTCAACAGCTTTGCTGGCATTGTTCTGTGTCCTGAGTTCAGGGGAAAGGGCTTGTTACAGGAAAATATGTTTATAATATTTTATTGAACTGTACATTTGCATTTTATGTATTCTATAACTTTTATTTCACAACAAAAAATAAATTAATAAAAATGCAGGAAACAGCATGATATATAGTATGAGATATTTGCCTTCAAATATTAACTGAGAAAGGCTGCTTCTTTTCTCTAGAACCACTTATCTTATTGCATTATCTTTCCTAATGATATGAGATACATGAGGCTCTTCTGTGTTCCATTTTCAGATGTACTATATATTCTTGTATATGTTCGGAAGAGAGGGTTTTCATTCTTTCTTGGGTTTTATTTGAAAGTTAAGTTGTACATAAAGTAGCCAAGAGACATTTGCAAACTGATCTCAGAAGGTAGGTCATGATTCAGACCCTTGCAGCCTTGATGGTGTGACTTTAATTAACAAAACAGAGGCTCTAATGGAGAGGCCTCTGAGTGCCACTGCAGTTAATGGTCTGTTAGCATTTCATCTTAAAGGCCTGGGGATAGAGGGCTTAACCCAGGAAAGGGGCCTTGGAAAACAAATTAGAAACCACCAAATGATTAGTTTCCTTAAAAATAGTTCCATGTAAACCAAAAAACAAGCTGGAGAAGCTAAAGGTCTTCATTTACTTGGTTTGTGCTTTGCACTTAAAGCTGTATCTTTTCTAATATGTTTCCATCTGTCTAATATGGTCACTTCTTAAAAATAATCTCCAAAATAAATCAGTTTTAGTAATGCATAGTCATTTCAATAACTGATAATAATAAACCCCTTTGTGTAAATGATGCTTAATTTCTTTAGAAGATTCTTATAATCTTTTTGATCAAATGACATTTTTGTTATGTGTGTATTGTAGTTTGCCCTTCCTTTTCAGTTGTAAAGAATTATTTTTGAGGCTACAAAAAACTGAAGGCCAGAAAGCCATGATTTCAGTGAGAAATAGCCAAGAGCAAAGCAACTTTTTTTCCACTGGAGTAATCAATCAAGAAAGAAGGAAACCTCACCAAAACAAAGATTATTTTGTTTCCTAGAGAAATGGTTGTCTTGTAAGTGTGCATGTATGTATGTCTGTGTTTAAGAAAGAAGTAGCGAGAGTTCCGGGAAGATGGCAGCATGAGCAGGGCAGTGGAAATCTCCTCCCAAAACCATATGTATTTATGAAAATAAAACAAATACAACTATTCCTAAAAGAGAGACCAGAAGATACAGCAGTCAGCCTGCATCTACACCTGAGAGGACTCAGCACCCCGCAAGGAAGGTAAGATATTGAGCCGCGTCCTGGAGGGACCCGAGCACTCCCCCACCCAGCACACCAGCGGGAGGAGAGGTTTCAGTGCCGGGAGAGAGGGGAAGTACAGCCCTGTGAAATAACCAGCCCTGGTGATCTGCGCCGGGAGTGCTGACACACATTGCGTGGTGTATGGGAGATTGGAGAGACAGAGGGGGCAGGATCTGAGCGTGGGAACTCACAGGTCCTCGCAGCTGGCTCCTCGGGACAAAAGAAAAGTGTGCGCTGCTTTTTAGTAGTCTTAAAGAGATAGGGGCCTAGTGGAGGAGCAGGATCGTCCCAGCACACTCAGCCCAGCAGGCTGGGAGTCCTTGGGAATAACGGACCCCTTGGCTGGCAACTGGGAAAAAGTAGCCCTACTGAGACTTCCCACAGAGATCAGCAGCCTCCCATTCATTCCCACCCCTGCCAGAGCTACAAAGGGCCCTGCAGTGCAGTGTGGCCGTGGCTGCGGAATAGTGGAGCAACAGCACCACCTACAGCATCCTCACAGAATCTACTCCAGGTGGGCGTCTTTTTTTTTTTTTTTGGTGTTTTTCTTTTTCTCTTTTCTTTTCTTTTCTTTTCTTTTCTTTTCTTTTCTTTTCTTTTCTTTTCTTTTCTCTTTCCTTTCTCTTCTCTTTCTCTTACTTCTTTTTTTTTTAAAGTCTTAAGGAGCCCAGCTGACATACGTGACACCTACCAGCGACCACCTCTATTGCCATGAAAAGACAGAGGAATATGGTACAAACAAAGCTTATCCAGACCCAGACACCAGAAAGGGAGTATGAAGGGATGGAAATGCACAATCTTCCTGAAAAAGAATTCAGAATAAAAGTCATAACCATACTGATGGATCTACAGAGAAATATGCAAGAGCTGAGGGAGGAAGTGAGGGAAATGAGGAAAGACAATGCAGAAATGAGACAAGCAATCGATGGGCTTAGAAGAAGACTGGACAAGATGCAAGAGACTGTCAGTGGAATAGAAATCAGAGAACAGGAATACAGAGAAGCTGAGGCAGAGAGAAATAAAAGGATCTCTAGGAATGAAAGAATATTAAGAGAACTGTGTGACCAATCCAAACAGAACAATATTCACATTATAAGAGTACCAGAGGAAGAAGAGAGAGAAAAAGGGATAGAAAGTGTCTTTGAAGAAATAATTGCTGAAAACTTCCCCATGCTGGGGAAAGAAATAGTCTTACAGTCCACGGAACCCCACAGATCTCCCAACACAAGGGACCCAAGGAAGACAACACCAAGACACATAATAATTAAAATGGCAAAGATCAAAGATAAGAACAGAGTATTAAAGGCAGCTAGAGAGAGAAAAAAGATCACCTACAAAGGAAAACCCATCAGACATCATCAGACTTCTCAACAAAAACCTTACAGGCCAGAAGAGAATGGCATGATATAATTAATGCAATGAAACAGAAGGGCCTCGAACCAAGAATATTGTATCCAGCATAAATATCATTTAAATATGACGGAGGGATTAAACAATTTCTAGATAAGAGAAAGCTGAGAGAGTATGCCTCCCATAAACCACCTCTACAGGATATCTTAAACGGCCTGCCCTAGAAGGAAGTATTCCTAAGGCTAAAAAGTTGTCACCATAGAAAATAAAATCATAGCAAAGAAAGAGGACCATCCAAATACTAACTAAAGGCAAAGAATAAAACACCTAGTATATAAAGAATGGAGGAGGAAGAATAAGAAGGGAGAGAAATAAAGAAACATCAGACTATGTTTACAATAACTTAAGAAGAAAGTTAAGTTAGATTGTCAGATAGTAAAGAAGCAATCCTTGAACCTTTGGTAACCACGAATCCAAAACAGGCAATGGCATTAAGTACATGTCTATCGATAATCACCCTAAATGTAAATGAACTGAATGCACCAATCAAAAGACACAGAATTACTGAATGGATAAAAAAGCAAGAGCCATCTATATGCTGCTTACAAGAGACTCACCTCAAACCCAAAGCTACACACAGACCAAAGGTGAAGGGATGGAAAAAGATATATCATGCAAACAAAAAGGAGAAAAAAGCAGGTGTTGCAGTACTTGTATCAGACAAAATAGACTTCAAAACGAAGAAAGTAGCAAGAGATAAAGAAGCACAATACATAATGATAAAGGGGTCAGTCCAACAAGAGGATATAACCATTATAAATATATATGCACCCAACACAGGAGCACCGACATATGTGAAACAAATACTGACAGAATTAAAGGAGGAAATAGAAAACAATGTATTAATTTTAGGAGACTTCAATACACCACTCACTCCAAAGGACAGATCAACCAGACAGAGAATAAATAAAGACACAGAGGCACTGAACAACACACTAGAACAGATGGACCTAACAGACATCTACAGAACTCTACATCCAAAAGCAGCAGAATACACATTCTTCTCAAGTGCACATGGAACATTTTCCAGAATAGACCACATACTAGGCCAAAAAAAGAACCTCAGTAAATTCAAAAATGCTGAAATTCTACCAACCAACTTCTCAGATCACAAAAGTGTAAAACTAGAGATTTTAGAAAGAAAACAAAAAGGCTCACAAATACATGGAGACTTAACAACATTCTCCTACTTAATCAATGGGTTAACAACCAAATCAAAACAGAAATCAAAGAATATATGGAGACTAATGACAACAACACAAAGTCACAACTTCTATGGGATGCAGCAAAGGCAGTTCTAAGAGGAAAGTATATTGCAATCCAGGCCTATTAAAAGAAGGAAGAACATTCCCAAATGAACAGTCTAAAGACACAATTACTGAAATTGGAAAAAGAAGAACAAATGAGGCCAAAAGTCACCAGAAGGAGGGACATAATAGAGATTAGAGGAGAAACAAATTAAATTGAGAAGAATGAAACAATAGAAAAAATCAATGAAACCAAGAGCTGGTTATTTGAAAAAATAAACAAAATAAATAAACCCCTAGCCAGGCTCATTAATAGAAAAAGAGAATCTACACACATAAACAGAATCAGAAATGAGAAAGAAAAAATCACTATGCACCCGACAGAAATACAAAGAATTATAAGAGAATATTTTGAGAATCTATATGCTAAAAAACTGGAAAAACAAGGAAGAAATGGACAACTTCATAGAAAAATACAACCTTCCAAGACTGACCAAACAAGAAACAGAAAAACTAAACAGACGAATCACCAGCAATGAAATTAAATCGGTAATCAAAAAACTATTCAAGAACAAAACCCCCGGACCAGATGGATTCACTTCTGAATTTTACCAGACATATAGAGAAGAAATAACACCCATTATCCTTAAAGTTTTCCAAAAAATAGAAGAGGAGGGAATACTTCCAAACTCATTCTATGAGGCCAGCATCACTCTAACACCAAAACTGGGCAAAGACCTCACCAAAAAAGAAAAATGCAGACCAATATCCCTGATGAACGTAGATGCAAAAATACTCAACAAAATATTAGCAAACAGAATTCAAAAATACATCAAGAGGATCATACACCATGATCAACTGAGATTCATTCCAGGGATGCAAGGATGGTACAACATTCGAAAATCCATCAACACCATCCACCACATCAACAAAAAGAAGAACAAAAACCACATGATCATCTCCGTAGATGCTGAGAAAGCATTTGACAAAATTCAGCATCCATTCTTGACTAAAACTCTCAACAAAATGGGTATAGATGGCAAGTACCTCAACATCATAAAGGCTATATATGACAAACCCACAGCTAACATCATACTTAACAGCGAGAAGCTGAAAGCTTTTCATCTAAGATCGGGAACAAGACAGGGATGCCCACTCTCTCCACTGTTATTCAACATAGTACTGGAGGTCTTAGCCATGGTAATCAGACAAAACAAAGAAATACAAGGCATCCAGATTGGTAAAGAAGAAGTCAAATTGTCACTATTTGCAGATGACATGATATTGTACATAAAAAATCCTAAAGACTCCACTCCAAAACTGCTAGAACTAATATCTGAATTCAGCAAAGTTGCAGTATACAAAATTAATACACAGAAATCTGTTGCTTTCCTTTACACTAACGATGAACTAACAGAAAGAGAAATCAGAAAAACAATTCCATTCACAATTGCATCAAAAAGAATAAAATACCTAGGAATAAACCTAACCAAGGAAGTGAAAGACCTATACCCTGAAAACTACAAGACACTCCTAAGAGAAATTAAAGAGGACACTAACAAATGGAAATACATCCCATGCTCTTGGCTAGGAAGAATAAATATTGTCAAAATGGCTATACTACCTAAAGCAATTTACAGATTCAATGCAATCCCTATCAAACTACCAACAGCTTTCTTCAATGAACTCGAACAAATAATTCTAAAATTGATATGGAACCAGAAAAGACCCTGAATAGCCAAAGCAATCCACAGAAGGAAGAATCAAACAGGGGGAATTACGCTCCCTGACTTCAAGCTCTACTACAAAGCCACAGTAATCAAGACAATTTGGTATTGGCACAAAAACAGACCCACAGACCAGTGGAACAGAATAGAAAATCCAAACATTAACTCAAACATATACAGTCAATTAACATATGATAAAGGAGCCCTGGATATACAATGGGGAGATGACAGCCTCTTCAGCCACTGGCGTTGGAAAAACTGGACAGCTACATGTAAGAGAATGAAACTGGACTACTGTCTAACCCCATACATAAAGTAAACTCAAAATGGTTCAAAGACCTGAATGTAAGTCATGAAACCATAAAACTCTTAGAAAAAAACATAGGCAAAAATCTCTTGGACATAAACATGAGCGACTTCTTCATGAACATATCTCCCCGGGCAAGGGAAACCAAAGCAAAAATGAACAAGTGGGACTATATCAAGCTTAAAAGCTTCTGTACAGCAAAGGACACCATCAGTAGAACAAAAAGACATCCTACAGTTTGGGAGAATTTATTCATAAATGATGTATCCGATAAGGGGTTGACATCCAAAATATAAAAGAACTCACGCACCTCAACAAACAAAAAGCAAATAATCCAAGAAATGGCATAGGACATGAATAGGTACTTCTCCAAAGAAGAAATTCAGATGGCCAACAGGCACATGAAAAGATGCTCCACATCACTAATCATCAGAGAAATGCAGATTAAAACCACAATGAGATATCATCTCAGACCAGTGAAAATGGCCAACATCGAAAACACAAACAACAACAAATGTTGGCGAGGATATGGAGAAAAGGGAACCCTCCTACACTGCTGGTGGGAATGCAAATTAGTTCAACCATTGTGGGAAGCAGTATGGAGGTTCCTCAAAAAACTCAAAATAGAAATACCATTTGACCCAGGAACCCCACTCCTAGGAATTTACCCTAAGAATGCAGCAGCGCAATTTGAAAAAGATAGATGCACCCCTATGTGTATCACAGCACTATTTACAATAGCCAAGAAATGGAAGCAACCTAAGTGTCCATCAGTAGATGAATGGATAAAGAAGATATACATATACACAGTGGAATATTATCAGTCATAAGAAGAAAACAAATCCTACCATTTGCAACAACATGGATGGAGCTAGAGGGTATTATGCTCAGTGAAATAAGCCAAGCCGAAAAAGACAAGTATCAAATGATTTCACTCATATGTGGAGTATAAGAACAAAGAAAAAAACTGAAGGAACAAAATAGCAGCAGGCTCACAGAACCCAAAAACGGACTAATAGTTACCAAAGGGAGAGGAACTGGGGAAGATGGGTGGGAAGGGAGGGATAAGAGGGAAAAAGGGGCATTACGATTAGCAGACATAATGTTAGGGGGGCACGGGAGGGCTGTTCAACTCAAAGACAAATAGTGGTTCTATAGCATCTCACTACACTGATGGACAGTGACTGTAATGGGGTTGGTGGGAGGGACCTGATGAAGGGGGTAGTTTAATAGCCATAATATTGCACATGTAATTGTAGATTAATGATACCAAAATAAATTTTAAAAAATAAAAAAAATAAAAATAAAAGAGGTAGCAACCCCACCAAGCAGCCATTTCTTTCTTTAAAATAAAAGTGAGGAGGAGAAGTGGTCTCCTAGAAAATGACAAGTTCAAATTCTCTTACTATTAAACATACTTATCTATCCCATAGTAATTACATTGAGCATGTCTTTACTGATGACCACAGAAATGCCTTGGACTTCTCTCCCTTTAATCACTTGCGATCTAGGTTATCTAACAAATGTGAGAAGATTGGCTGACACGTCGTCTGACTCTTCAGAGGTAGACATTTCTCAGGCAGCATATGTAAAGGCCAGGATCTGCAGCCACTAGGACCACTCTCTCTGGCATAAGATCTGAATTCATGACTTTGAGTCTCTGGGGTTAGGCCACTGGAACTCCCCATGCTTATTTCCTTTATGGCATTCACCAGTAGTTGGTAGTCCTTTTGAATGTCACGCCTGATACCTTACTTGTCAGGTAAGGATGACCCAAGAGAAATTAAGCTTTTTTTACTTGTTTTTGAATAATTTGATATGATGATCATTGTGCTACATCAAGGTGATACTCAGACACAGAGTGAAAACTGTTTTATCCTGTTGCCTTTCCCTATACAAATATTCTCTCTCCAGTGCAAAAGGATCAGATTCTGTACTTGGTTTTGCTAAGATGTACAAATTCCTTTAAAGGGACTTCTTCTAGCTGTATGTCTCATGCCTCACAACTGCACACAGGGTGGACACTCGATGTCTATTGATTTAGTATCATTAGATCTTTTTTAATCCCAGTCTTATCTAAATAGCCTAAAATGCAAGGTTTTGTGGGGATTCTCTGTTTTTGTTTTGTTTTCTACCAGGTTTTCTTTAGATTTTCTTGAAACTAATGTCTTCTTTTATCAATGATGTTATAAGACAAACTGGGGCCTTGAAACTGGATTTGGGACACAAAGGCAAGAATAAAACACAAAACATTAACCTTTGAGGTTGCTCTGAAATTTGTATTGTGTGTAGCTGGGGCAGAGGAGACCATGTTGTGGGAGAAAAGTACTCTATAGGGCTGAGGGATAAATCTCTAGGCTGTCATTTGAAGCCTATGGCAGGGTCCTTTATGGTGGAGCACCATCATTACAGTGGGTGAAAAACAACATTAAGAAAAAAAAGCCCAGCAAGGGATGCATATTTACATATTTTAATGAAAACAAATGATCCCTCCTGAAAGTAATTAATTGTGAAATTATTTAATTATGTGGCAGTAGTGAGGGAGAAACAGTGTTTGAGGTTTTTCAGTAAATTCCAGTTTTAAGTAAACAGTTATTTGAGTCTGGATTCTTTATTAAGTAATTCTTTTCTGAAATCTTAGGGTGTCAAGCCATTTTTTTTCCCACTAGTGCTACACCAAAATGCAACAATTATGCAATTAGAAAGAAATTGCTCTTGCGGTTTTCTTTCAATTTTGAAATAGACATTTGGAAAGTGGTGGAGAAAGGAGATACAATAGAATTCCTGAGAAACATGTCTTGACTTGGAAATATTTGCTCAAGCAAAAACTCTCATTGATTGCCATGTCAATTTCTCAGCTTGACTGCAAAAAGATAAACGTAGAAAAATAGACTCTAATATTTGGAAGGAAACCTACAGATTACCTAATCCAGCTTCCTACACAACGCAGAAAATTTTGCCAGTACAATTCTGTCAGTAGGTCACCAGTTTTCCTGAGACAAATTGTGGGGCTCAGAATTCACTGCCATGTAGTAGTTGTGGGAGAGCTCTTCTGGTTACATTCTCCTTAAGATTTTGCTCATCAGGGAAATTTCTGCTTTCTCAGAACTCAGGGTGTGTCTAGTTACTATTCCACTTTCAGTCCATCAAAGGTTTGCACATGTTGTTTACTTTTTGCCTTTTCATGTCTTTTCTGATTCAGACTCAGCATTCCTGTTACTCTCAAGAACCCCAGAGATAGAATGATTTACTCACCAGCCATTGTTCTGTACACTCAACTTGAAAAGACCTTCAGTGGGTGAACATCTCCCATGAAGTTTAGCTTCCCAAACTTGACAGTATGTTCCAGAGAGGAAGTGGCACCATCCTCACCACAGATCTGCTCAACAGATAGCAAGAAGTCTAGTAGTCTCTTTCTTGTGCTCCTAAAAATGTTTAAGAGTCAGCAAATGGTACTGATTAATCACAAGGATGCCACAGCCAGACTACTCAAGTCATCCCATCCATGGTGTGACCGCAGACAAATTACTTGACCTCTGGGTCATTTTCCTCAGCAGCAAGATGAAAACAGAAAAATCCTACCTTGTAGGATTGCCTTGAAGATTAAATAAATTAAGATTTGTAAAATGCTTAAAATAATGCCTGACACATAATAAATACTTTTTAAGTGTTTGCTGGTTTGCAAACTAGCCCCCAGATATGGAGAGCAGGGAAAGACTGAAGAAAGAGGCAGGCCCCTCCAGGCTGGCAGGCAGCAGTTTGAATAAATAAGGAAAGCTAGCTGCAAGACTTGTCTTGGGCGGCAAGACAAGCCGAGTTCTCCACACCTGCCTGCCAAAGTCTCAGAGTTTATATAAAGACCGTAACTGGGTTTAGTCATGTATACCGACGAGAGGGTCTCCACACTTTCCTCTCTCAAGGCTGTGTCCTTGAAAATGATTCCTACTGTGGGAATGGTGGGAGGAAGGACAGGTGAGTGTGTGAGGAGCTTCCAGTTTCCAGGGGCTACTTTGTGGGTCAACCCCAGTCACATCCTCTTGAAGACCTCTTCCAAAAGCATTTGCTAAATAAAGGGCTGAATCTAGATCTCCATACTTGTATTGAAATACTTGCATTTGCTTTTGTTCAACTGTTCTGGGATTTAATTTTTCACACATATTTGTTTAGCAGAGTGAGTTTTTTGTTAGAAGAAATACCATGCAGCACCAATCACACTAAATAAAAGAACAGCTGCTCTGAGTGTCATTGGGGTGAAAGCCCAGACCCCTCACTGGAGCTGGAGTGAACCTCATCCCATACATGCCATGGCTTCTGGAGATGGTGGGTTCTGAAAGAATGGCGGAGATAGACTATTAATATATTTTGGGCTGAAATATGTTCAGGAGTTATACTAGAAAGTGGTAATGGTTCCATTCTCCATACATTTCATAAATAGAATGACTTCAATTTTTCATCACCAAAATCTGGTGGAAATATAGGAAAAATATCGGACAGTGGTGTCCCTAAAGTTTCCTTTCTTGCTTGCTTATGAACCATAAATTAACATTTTCATTTTTTGTGGATCCCATAATGCTACTGTCATCTAGTTCACTTTCCTGCATTTTTCCCCAAATGATATTGTGACTTTGCCAAATGCCCACCCTAAACCAAGATATATTTTATCTATAGCATTCCCCTCACCTGAATGCCTAGTGAATCCTCTCAAGGAAAAACATAAAGCTCATAAGTTTTTTATTTGCACTTACCCTGGCTCCTAGGAATCCCTTGTTTTGTCTGTACTGAGAATCCTTCTGGTCTTTCATCCTTTTAAAAGAATTATCAGTGATCTAGAAATAAAGATTAATAAATTTGACATCATTACCTGGTAAAAATTAACTTTATATTCTGACTATTAGGAATCTTTGCTCTTTGGTTTAAACCGAAGCATTACCTGATCTTCAAAACTTCCCATAGAAAATCAAAAGTGATTATTTAATGATGTCTTTAATTATTTCCATCTTCTACGTTTTAGATATTAAGGCCTGTATTCATTTCCAAGGGCTCCCATAATAAATTATCACAGACTTGGTGGTTTAAAATGACAGATCCTTATCCTCTCACATTCTGGAAGCCAGAACTTGGAAATGAAGGTATTAGCAGAGTAGTGTGTTTTCAGAAGTCCCTGAGAAATAATCTGTTCCTTGCCTTTTCCAGCCATTGGTGTCTCTAGGTTATTGTTGTCTTCTTGCTGCATAACTCCAATCTCTGCCTCCCTCTGCGCATGGCCTTCTCCTCTTTGGTATGTCTCTTAAATAATGATACTTACCATTGGATTTAGGGCCACCCAGGCCTAATCCAGGATGATCTCCTTATCTCATGACCCTGATACTTAACTACATCTGCAAAGGTACATTTCTAAACAAGGTAATGCTCACTGATTCTGGGTATTAGAATGTCATATGTCTTTAGATGCCACATTCAATCCATTACAAGTCCCAAAGGTTTAAATTCATAGAAAAATTGTTAACACCCTTAATTTTTTTTCCCGTCCTGTCCAAAAAGGGTGGCCGTGCAGAGAAGAAATTTAGAAGTTTAGAGGATGAAGAAGAGAGCGATGGTAGGACCTTTGAAACCATGAAGTAAATGGCAAAGGAAATACAGCTGTTTCTTCTGGAGAAGGAAAGATACACGCTGGGGTAAGGGTTCATAATAGCTCTCATCACATATTTGAAAGGATGGCATGTGGAAGATGGAATTTACATCTATATGGCTCTTGAGGGGTAGAATTAAAACTGATGGTTGGTGGTTGCCAGAAGACAGGTTACAGGCTAAATTCAAGACAAATGTCTCTAAAATGCTTTCCACAGGTGGGATGGCTTATGTCAAAATTTAGCAAATTACCTATTATGAGGGTATCTGTATATCGTGAGATATAGAAGTTGTAAAGCTAATTAAAACCTTTAAATGGATCTTAAATTGACTTTTCTGTGATTTTAAAATCAGAAAACACATTAGAGTTACTTTTAAATCTTTTTACATTTTCAGATGTTCTTTTTTTTTTTATTAAGGTATCATTGATATATATGCTTATGAAAGTTTCACATGAACAACAGTGTCTTTGCTATATTCACTCATATTATTGAGTCCCCGCATACACCACCGCAGTCGCTGTCCATCAGTGTAGTAAGATGTCACAGAGTCACATATATTGAGGAGATTTTTGCCTATGTTGTCTTCTAAGAGTTTTATGGTTTCATTACTTACATTCAGGTCTGTGATTCATTTCAAGTTTACTTTTGTGTATGGGTTAGACAATAATCCTGTTTTATCCTCTTACATGTAGCTGTCCAGTTTTGCCAACACCAGTTGTTGAAGAGGCTGTCATTTCCACATTGTATATTTATGGTTCCTTTATCATATATTAATTGACCATATATCCTTGGGTTTATATCAGGGCTCTCTATTCTGTTCTATTGATCTATGGGTCTGTTCTTGGGCCAGTATAAAATTGTCTTGATTACTGTGGCTTTGTAGTAGACCTTGCAGTTGGGGAGCATAATCCCCCCTGCTTTATTCTTCCTTCTCAGTATTGCTTTGGCTATTCAGGGTCTTTTGTGGTTCCATATGAATTTTAGAATTATTTTCTCTAGTTCATTGAAGAATGCTGTTGGTATTTTGGTAGGGATTGCATTGAATGTGTAGATTGCTTTAGGCAGGATGATCATTTTGACAATATTAACTCTTCCTATCCAGGAGCATGGGATGTGTTTCCATTTATTGGTATCTTCTTTAATTTCTCTCATGAGTGTCTTGTAGTTTTCAGAGTATGGGTCTTTCACTTCCTTGGTTAAGTTTATTCCTAGGTATTTTATTCTTTTTGATGCAATTGTGAATGGAATTATTTTCCTGATTTCTCTTTCTGCTAGTTCATTGTTAGTATATAGGAATGCAACAGATTTCTATGTATTTTCACAAAGTCTATAAATAAGAGTGGGATCTGAACATGTATGTTTAATAAGCTTCCCAGCTCAATTTAGATTTATGGATTCCAAAGTGTGATCCCAAACCAGTTTGAAAACCATTGGTTTAGAAGATCTTTAAAGTCCCTTCCAACCCTGAGATTTTGATTCCAAGAGACTGCAGAGAAGAACAAAGTATTCAATCAACAACAAATCTAAAGTTGAACTGAAAATGTGTACAGAGATTCATGGGCAAGACTGCCAGAAAATTCCACAGAGGCCACGTTGCTCTGTATATTGTTCCTCTAAGCCCGGATAATAATGCTTAATGATCTATATTCGCTTAAAGAGGTTCTTCAAGTAGAAGATGTTCTTGAAAGGTTTAAATACTGTGAATGATCCCAAACGCATCATATGTTATAGGAGGAGGGGCCACTAAGTATGTAGCTACAGAAGGAAAATAAAAAGAGTGAGAGTTTAGCAATGTGAGGTGGATAAGACTGAGGTTAGTACAACCAGGAGTAACTACCTGTTTAGAGGAAAGAAGGACATTCTGTTATGGGCCAATGTATGTTGTTAGCATTTGGAAAATAAACTTTAAAAATTGAATTTAATTATATAAAGAAAGGGGAAAAGGAAGGAACACAGATTTAGGTACCAGGTTCTAGAAGAAGTGTCCTTTCAGTGAACATTCTGATATAGATGTAGTATGTCTATCATTTAGAATAGCATGTACTTTAGATGTAGAAAGTGGTGCTACTGGTAAACCAGAACATATTTATTGAATAGATTTTGGGTGGGCAACAATACCTTTTGCTTTCAAGAGATGAAGATAGTAAAACCTCAAACTGATTTAAAAAGAAAGGAAAACAGAACAATCTATTGATTAAGGTATTAAAAAGTGCATTTTTTTCTGATTTTAAGAAAAAGTTCTAGCAGCCATTTGATGATGTATCCAAGAAACAAGATTTCTTGTTTTTCATTTTTTGTTTTGTTTTTCTGTCTCTCTGATATCCAAGCTGCTGGCTTCAGCTCAGGGCTGGCTCTCCTTGTGTTTGTATCAGAATTTCTTTTACCAAACTAAGCCACTTTCTTTCATGTTCCTGTGAGTGGGAGAATGTACTTCTCTTTTCCTCATTCCTCTAGGATGTCTTTCCAGTTGGATTATTTGAGGTCAAAGATCCACCCCTGAACCAATCATGGAGACAAGGGCATGGGATTGGTTTAGGGTAATTGGGGCCAATGCTTGGGGTGAGGGGATGATATTTATCCCCTTCTATAATAGCAAAAATCTTCTTTGGAAGGAAAAGGAAAATGTGGGTACCAGGCTGGCAATGAGCAATGGAAAAGAGGTGGGTCAGATGAAAATTTGATAAAAGTTTGGAATTTTTCCTGGAGATATATTATTGATAAATTTTGTCTTATCTCTATAAAAATAATGTTATGTATGATATCTCTACCCATAAATTATTTTGCTAACATTGTTTCTTATTTTTATTGTTTATTTTCAAAATGAAAATTCAACAGGCAAGCATGAAAGCCATTTTACAATTTATCAAAATATGAATTCTCAGGGCATATCTTTTAAACCCATACAAGTATGTACATGTTTAAATGGTCCCAAGAAAATATAGTTTCTTTACAGTTACAGAAAAGGGAAAAGATGGTTACTTCAGAGAATGCAGAATGGAAAGGCATAGAAGAAGGCAGGTTCCAACTACACACCTGTGCAAATCTGAGCCAAACACACTGCCTTCTTTAGTCCTTAATTCACCTCTGCACTTAAGATACAAATTTAAGAAACAATGGCCATTCTCTCTCCTCTCCTTGCCATTTGACACCATATGATCCTTCTTTCATTAACCTGTTTTAGGAGCAGAAACATGCTAGTAGGCCCCTGAGACCCAGAAAAAAAATATGTTGGGGATCAGAAGGTTCTGAATAACAAGAGGCAATTGTTGGGTTGGCCTCAGGGTGCGGACATTCAATAAAAACAATTTTCCTTGCAGTACCACTTTTATATCCTTGGTAGGTAGGTTCTCAGAAAAGTCAGCCACCATGTGGTTACCAGACAGACAATACATAGGTTTTCTTTCAAGAGATGGTCTTTACATACCGGTTTATCTTCTATTTGGGGTGGATGCTGGATGGTACACAAGGCAAAACAAAGTAGGGTATGGCTACAAGCTCTTGCAGTTAGTCAGAGCCACCCACTTTGGAAGGCAGTCTAGCCACCTGTAGGTGTAGGAGCATGCCCCACAAGGGTCTCTTCTTTGTGTATACACTCCTAGGCTGATATTCAAAATATCTCTTGGGATTACATTCAGTCTTTTCTCTGATAAATGTACTTTTCTCCATTGGTTACATTTATAGTGTGATTGAGGGCTCTTACAGATAGGCACTTGGGGCAAATGGCCTGATAGCCAGCTCCTTAATCATCTTCTGCCTCTAGCAGTTTTCACTGCACCTGCCTTGGCTTCCTGCCTTGGCTCTGAAATACATTCCTACTAACGTGAGCTTGATTTATAGGTGATCTCTCTTTAATAGGAGGGAGAATGCGGTGTAACTGCAAAGACCTTGGACTGAGGGTAAAAGGAGGTCGATTTGCTCCCATACCTGCTACAAATTAGTTTTGTGGTTGTTAGATCAGTTATAAAAACTACTCTTGGCCTCAGTTTCCTTATCTGTAAGGTTAGGGGATTGGCTGAGTGTTTAAATCACGCATGAGCTCTAATTTTCATTTTCTCATTTATTTATGCTTCTTCCTCTTATTTACTGTGACCTTCCCACACCCCATCACACCAAGGACATTATTTCTCACCTGTTAAAAAAAGAGAAGGAAATACTAGATATGACTGCTTCTTATCTTTCTGTCTACTCATAAATATTTTGTAAAAGTAAATGACATAATTTATTTTTAAATCATATGTAAAGACCATTCATATATGGTAAGGGCCAAGAGAATGTGTGTGTGTGTATATTTTTAATTATTTTCTTTCTTCCATTGTTTCAACTTAGGGATATAAACTTGAAAAAAAGTCTTTCTCTTTAGCAAGTGGCCATTCTAAGCACTCACATCTTTGCAGCTATAGAGTCAAATCCTTCAGCAGAAGAGCCAGATACTGTATGAAAACACCAATATGCAACAATAACTATCTGTCACTCTCACTTTTTAAGGGCAAACATTTATATATAAGTAATTTTTAAACAGTGTACTGTTTCTAGAGAGAATTATGAGGTGTTATGAATTTTACTTCACCTGAATTGTAATTAATATTCCATAGAGGCAGGCATTATCAAGTGTTTTGTTGACTGTTGGGACCCCGGTCCCTGAAACAGTGCCTGGCACATAGGAGTTCTACAAATATTGCTGAATGAGGATGTAATTCAGTCCAGTTTAGAGAAGAGAAGGAAGAGAATGGTCAGTAGGCAGCAGGTCACATATTCTTGACCCATCTCTTCTTTCTCAGCTCAAGAGTAGCCAGACAGAAGCTTCCCTAACTTACCCATCCCTAACACCTTTAATCATGGTGTACTCTCTGCTCTCCAGTTCTGAGATTTGTCTCCTGCTCATCCTCTTCCTTTCTTCATGGGTTGCCATGCGCTTTTCTCCTCCTATCTGAGATTCCCTCAAGGTGTTTACTTAGCTAGGGTGCCCTTTAATAAGGATTTGCAATTTGTGGAAACATTAGATAGCTGACTATTATAAACCATTGAACAGATATGGAATTGGAAAGAAATGGAATTGACTTTGGAGAGGTATAGATAAATTTGGAAGAAAAAAGAGTAAATTCTACAGTATTTTATGGTTTCTCTACCTGAGGACGTAGAGACTTTAGAAAAGCATAGGGAACCCAATTAAATTAGCAAAATTTGAGAATTCCAACCTCTTTATACTGCACATACACTGTGGAGAGAAAAATGTGAAATAATGGCAATACATGTTCTTCATTTTTTTGCAACAATAATCCAGATCTTTGGTTGTTTAAGTTTTTTGCATTGCTTTTCAGAACCATAATGGATTCTGTAAGATATATTTAAAGATAATTTAACTCTATGTTTTCATTCTAAATTAAATCACAATCTTTCTAATTATGAACATAGTTTATATGTTCATATGTACCTGTATCTACACCACACACATTTTTTTAGCACCTGCTCATGTGCCAGTCCTTACAGCCCTTGTCTTTCTGTGTCTTGTCTGCCTTAATAACATTGATAGAGTGCACCTGTCTTGACAGGAAAGGAGAATAGCAGCAGACTATGGTCCATCCTTGCATCTGAAAACTCAGGGTCCCCAGTCCCAGGAAGCTTACTTACAGTGTTCCTGTGTGATAGAAATCTCTAGGAGGTCCTTCACAGGCAGCCAACTTCAGACTTGAGATGAGCTCTACATACCTCAGCTTCAATGAGCTCCCACACCAAATTGTCTTTGCTGCCCACCAGAGTCTGCTGATAAGTCTTAGAAGCAATGTGGTTCATCAGAGGTAGGTTCAGGCAGAATCCCACCTCTATTGTTCTCTACCTACTATCCCAGCCTTCCTCTAAGATAAGAGTTGTCCTCCGAACTGTAGCTAAAGGCTAGATTCTTTAGAATGCCAACTGGTTTCCTTCAGCACGCCTTCCTTATAGTAAATTAAGGAGCCAAATGCTATTGTGATGAGCATGGGCCCCAGAGCAAAGTCGGCTGGGACTGGACCATGCTCACCTCTTTCTCTCTGGGGAAACTTGGTGAATGACCCAAGGTCTCTGTATTACTTGCTTCATTTGTAAAATAGTACAATCACAGCCCCTCCTTCATACATTGGTTGAGAAAGGTAAATGAAAATATCTACCACATACATGTAGTCTATAAATAAAATATTTTAAGAATAGAGAGCCACCTTGTTCAATGCTAGTGGCAGAAAGGAGACTTGGATGATCCTTGAGGAATATAAGCTGGTTGAAGGAAAAGAAATGGTACATTATTTATTAGAGAGAAAAATACCCACAATATATCTTCTCAATTACTATTTACTGAGATTGGAATTAACATTCTGCTTAACAGAGACTCTCTATAAATACATAGGATAGCTATTCCTTTAAATATATATCAAAATAAATTTAAACAATTAAAATCTCCTTAGCGTGATTTAAACATTTAATGTCACTATGATGTCCAAGTTACTTTGGGTTTATTATTATGAATGTGTCACCAAGCTCCTTCTTTTACAAATGACATGTGCTCAATAAGTATTAGTTGGTAAAGTAGCCAGATTGGAATGGACAACAATAATCACTGTGCTATTGTAGATGGGTAAAATGCTAGTACAGTGAATGGCAGATATTTCACTGCCAGGAATATTATCATGAAAAACTTTTGATTCCAACGAATACCCTTTCTTTAGATGTAGTGAAGTTATCACTTGGCAATATAAATCTGAGACATTGCAGAGCAAGTTTATGTGCCCTCTTGTGTTAACTTCAAAGTAGAGTTGCCAGTTAAAATATAGATGACCAATTAAATTTAAATTTCAGATGGACAATGAATATTTATGACAAGTACATATCCAACATTGAATATTTTTAGGATAAGTAAATCCCCGGTATTGAATACTTTTAATAGAAGTATGTCCCAAATACTGAATGGGACATAATTATCCTAAAATGTTATCCACTGTTTATTTAAAATTTAACTGCAACTAAGCATCCACTATTTTTATTTGTTAAATGTGGCAAACCTACTCTAAAGCCCAGTTGCTCTGCCATATATTACTTCTGTGTAGCCTCTGTGACCCAATATAGTCTAGTATGGTTTGAAACACATTGGGCACCTAATTATTAGAGATTTCACATCTCCCTCTGCTCCCCATGCCTAGGAAAAACCAGATCTCTGCCATGTTCATTTCCTGTCTCACAGTTCTTTACACAGCTCTTTCATGTGCTTTAAAATCTTTGCCCTTTCTTCCAAATTCTAGTCCTGCAAGCTTTATTGTCATTAGGATGAATTGCTGTCACCTCAAACTTGCCTCATTTGTAAACTAAACTCTCCTTTCCTACTACTCTTGTTCCTCCTCCAAATCCCCCAGTTTTAAAAAGCAATAACCAGAATTCTGGATTAAAGATGGCAGCATGAGAGGTGCGTCAGAGGCTTCATCCTAAAACGGCATATAATATGAAAATATAACAAATACAGCTAATCCTGAAAGAGCAACAGGACAGAGGACTGCTCCAAACTGCATACACCTGGAGAAAAGAATAAACCTCACAGAACAGGGTAATGTACCAAAGCCATGGCCCAGCGCAACCCAAGCCCTTCTCCAAACCAAGCTCACCAGCAGGAGGAAGAGAAACAGAGAGGGAGGGGGTGGAGGCCTGGGACTGCTGAATATCTAACTCTGGAAATATGCTCTGGGAGCACAAACCTACATTTCATGGTGTTTTCATGGTAGTCTAGTGATTAGGGGGTTGGAAAGCTAAGACAGGCAGAATACCTAGAGAGACTGAGATTCCAGCTGCTTGTGGAAAGTAGGGAACCATATACGGCTGCTCTGGGACAAAAGAAAGGCAGGCAGTCTGAGAGACTTCTTAACAGCAAGAGGGCTGCTAAAGGGGCAAGGATTGCACAGAGCTTATTGCTCAGGAGAAAAGCCAGCTAGACAAAACTGTCCAGGTGCACTCGGCCCAGCAGGTTGGGAACTTTCACAATCTTCAGGAGCTCAGCAACTTGGCTGACTACACAGGTCAAAGGACCCATTTCATGATAAGCAGCTTACTGCACCTTTCTCCCAGCCAGTCCTACCTGGCTTGCAAACCAGCAAACCATACCATGCTGTTAGGCCAGCCCGAGGGAAGACTTGTCTACAACTACTACAAACACAGAGCACAGAGGCTTATACCTGTGTACTCGGCCCACTGGTTCAGACAGTGGAGACAGGCAGAGCAGCCGGGAGCAGGAAACAGCTATTTCCTCCCTCTAGGCACCAACACAGCTCTCCTGAGAGCCCTGACATTGCTTCAGGAGCTAAGCAGCTCCAGAGAGTAGAGGGTGCCATATACAAATATAAAATGCCAAAGGAACCCAGTTCAAAGTAAAATTATGAATATGAATACAACCCCTGAGAAAAATTCAAATGAAATTGACCTCAGGAATCTGCCTGAAAGGGATTTCAAAATAAAAATCATTAGCATGCTTATGGAGGTACAGAAAAACATTCAAAAATTCAGGGAGGAATTCTGGTCAGAGATCCAATCATTATGGAACACAGCATCAGAAATGAAAATACAATGGAAAGTTTTAAAAGCAGATTAGATATGGTGGAGGAGACGATAAATGAAATAGAAATTAGAGAAGAGGAATACAAAGAAGCTGAGGCACAGAGAGAGAAAAGGATCTCTAAGAATGAAGGAATATTGAGAGAACTGTGTGACTAATCTAAATGGAACAATGTTCGCATTATAAGAGTACCAGAAGAAGAAGAGAGAGAAAAAGGGTAGAAAATGTCTTTGAGGAGGTAATTGTTGAAAACTTCCCCAATCTGGGGGAGGAGATAGTCTATCAGACCATGGAGGTGCACAGATCTCCCAACACAAGGGACCCAAGGAAGGCAAAACCAAGATATATAGTAATTAAAATGGCAAAGATTAAGGATAAGGACAGACTATTAAAAGCAGACAGGGGGAGAGAAATAAGATCACATACAAAGGAAAGCCCATCAGGCTATCATCAGACTTCTCAGCAGAAACCTTACAGGCCAGAAGGGAGTGGCATGATGTATTTAATGCAATGAAGCCGAAGGGTCTCAGACCAAGAATACTTTATCCAGGAAGGTTATCATTTAAATTTGAAGGAGGGATTAAACAATTTCAAGATAAGCAAAAGCTGAGAGAATTTATCTCCCACAAACCATCTCTACAGTATATTTTGGAGGGACTGCTATAGATAGAACTGTTCCTAAGGTTTAATAGCTGTCAACAGAGGTTATAAAACCACAGTAAAGAAAGTAGAACAGTTAAATACTCAACAACTGCAAAACTAAATCAACTATCCCAAAAGTCAATCAAAACACAGACAAAGAGTACAGAATATGATACCTAATATATAAGGAATAGAGGAGAAAGAAAAAGGAGGAGAAAAAAAAGAACCTTTAGATTGTGTTTGTAATAGCATATAAAGTGAGTTAACTTAGACTCTTAGATAGTAAGGTAGTTAACCTTGAACCTTTAGTAACGAAAAATCTAAAGCCTGCAATAGCAATAAGTACATACCTATTGATAATCACCCTGAAAGTAAATGGTCTGAATGTACCAATCAAAAGACATAGAGTCATTGAATGGATAAAAAAACAAGACCCATCTATATGCTGCCTACAAGAGACTCAATTTAAACCCAAAGACATATGCAGACTAAAAGTGAAGGGATGGAAAAAGATATTCCATGCAACTAATATGGAAAAAAAAGCAGGAGTTGCAGTACTTGTATCAGACAAAGTAGACTTCAAAACAAAGAAAGTCACAGGAGACAAAGAACATTACATAATGATAAAGGAGTCAATCCAACAAGAAGGTATAACCATTATAAATACCTATGCACCCAACACAGTAGCACCTACATATGTGAAACAAATACAAACAGAATTAAAAGGGGAAATAGAATGCAATAAATTCATTCTAGGAGACTTCAACACTCCACTCACTCTGAAGGACAGGTCAACCAGACATAAAATAAGTAAGGAGACAGAGGCAGTGAACAACACATTAGAACAGGTGGACCTAACAGACATCTACAGAACACTCCACACAAAAGGAGCAGAATACACATTCTTCTCAAGTGCACATGGAACATTTTCAAGAATAGATCATATCCTAGGCCACAAAAAGAGCCTCGTTAAATTCAAAAACATTGAAATTGTAACAACCAGTTTCTCAGGCCAAGAAAATATGAAACTAGAAATAAATTATGCAAAGAAAATGAAAAATCTCACAAACACATGGAGGTTTCACAACATGCTCCAAAGTAACTAATGTATCAATGACCAAATAAAAACAGAGATCAAGCAATACATGAAGACCAATGACAACAATAATCAAACACTGTAAATCTATGGGATGCAGTGAAGGCTGTGCTAAGAGGAAAGTATATTGCAATACAGGCCTACCTCAGAAAAGAAGAACAATGCCATATGAACAGTCTAAACTCACAATTATGAAACTAGAAAAAGAAGAAAAATGAGGCCCAAAGTCAGTAGAAGGAGGGACATAATGAATATTAAGCAGAAATAAATAAAATTGAGAAGATTAAAACAATAGAATCAATTAAAGCAAGAACTGGTTCTTCAAGAAAATATACAAAATAAGATAACCCCCTAACCAGACTTATTAAGAAAAAAAGAGAGTCTACACACATAAAGAGAATCAGAAATGAGAAAGAAAAATCACTATGGACACCACAGAAATACAAAGATTATTAGAGAATACATTGAAAAATTATATGCTAACAAACCGGATAACCTAGAAGAAATGGACAGCTTTCTAGAAAAATACAACCTTCCAAGGCTGACCCAGAAAGAAACAAAATCTGAACAGTCCAATTACCAGCAATGAAATTGAATTGGTAATCAAAAAACCATCTAAAAACAAAACCCATGTGCCAGATGGCTTCACTGCTAAATTTTATCAAACATTTAGTGAACACCTAATAGCCATCTTCCTTAAAGTTTTCCAAAGAGTAGTAGAAAAGGGAATACTTCCAAACTCATTCTATGATGCCAACATCATTCTAATACCAAAACCAGGCAGACACCACAAAAAAAGAAAATTACAGACCAATATCCCTGATGAACATATATTCAAAAATACTCAACAAAATATTAGCAAACTGAATTAAAAAATACATCAAAAAGATCATTCATCATAATCAAGTAGGAATTATTCCAGGGAAGCAAGGATGGTACAACATTTGAAAATCCATCAACATCGTCCACCACATCAACAAAAAGAAGGATAAAAACCACATGATCATCTCAATAGATGCTGAAAAAGCATTTGAAAAAATTCAACACCCATTCATGATAAAAACTCTCAACAAAATGTGTATAGTGGGCGAGTACCTCAACATAATAAACACCATATATGACAAACCCACAGCCAACATTATACTTAACAGTGAGAAGTTGAAAGCTTTTCCTTTAAGATCAGGAACAAGACAAAGATGCCCAGTCTCCCCACTTCTTTTCAATATAGTACTGGAGGTCCTAGCCACAGCAATCAGACAACACAAAGAAATACAAGGCATCCAGATTGGCAAAGAAGTTAAACTGTCGCTATTTGCAGATGACATGATATTGTACAAAGAAAACCCTAAAGAACCCACTCCAAAACTACTAGATCTAATATCTGAATTCAGTAAAGTTGCAGGATATGAAATTAATACGCAGAAATCTGTGGGATTCCTATATACTAACAATGAACTAGCAGAAAGAGAAATCATGAAAACAATTCTATTCACAATTGCATCAAATAGAATAAAATACCTAGGAATAAACCTAACCAAGGAGGTGAAAGACCTGTACTCTGAAAACTACTAGATATTCATTAGAGAAATTAAAGAAGATACCAATAAATGGAAACACATCCTGTGCTCATGGATAGGAAGAATTAATATTGTCAAAATGGCCATCCTGCCTAAAGAAATCTACATATTTAATGCAATTCCTACCAAAATACCAAAAGCTTTCTTCAATGAACTACTGCAAATCATTTAAAAATTCATATGGAACCACAAAAGACCCCGAATAGCCAAAGCAATCCTGAGAAGGAAAAATAAAGCTGGGGGGATTATGCTCCCCAACTTCAAGCTTGACTACAAAGCCACAGTAATCAAGACAATTTGGTACTGGCACTAGAACAGGCCCATAGACCAATGGAACAGACTAGAGAGCCCTGATATAATCCCAACCATATATGGTCAATTAATATATGATAAGGTAGCCATGGACAAAAAATGGGGAAATAACAGCTTCTTCAACAACTGTTGCTGGTAAAACTGAACAGCTACATGCAAGAGAATGAAACTGAATTATTGTTTAACCTCATACACAAAAGTAAACTCAAAATGGGTCAAAGACCTGAATGTAAATCATGAAACCATAAAACACTTAAAAGACAATGTAGGCAAAAATCTTCTGAATATAATAAGCATGAGCAACTTCTTCCTAAATGCATCTCCTCCAGCAAGGGAAAGAAAAGCAAAAATGAACACATGGGACTACATCAAACTAAAAAGTTTCTGTATGGCAAAGGACACCATCAACAGAACAAAAAGGCATCCTACAGTATGGAAGAATATATTTTTAAATGACATATCCGACAAGGGGTTAACATGCAAAATATATAAAGAATTCACATGCCTCACACCCAAAAGGCAAATAAGCTGATTAAAAAATGGGCAGAGGATATGAAGAGACAATTCTCCAAAGAAGAAATTCAGATGGCCATCAGATACATGAAATGATGCTCCACATCACTAATCAGGAAAATGCAAATTAAAACCACAATGAGATATCACCTCACACCAGTAAGGATGGCCAGCATGGAACAGACTAAGAACAACAAATGCTGGTGAGGATGCAGAGGAAGGGGAACCCTCCTACACTGCTGGTGGGAATGTAAGCTAGTTCAACCATTGTGGAAAGCAATATGGAGTTTCCACAGAAAACTAAAAATAGAAATACCATTTGTCCCAGGACTCCCACTCCTTGGAATTTACCCAAAGAATACAACTTCTCAGATTCAAAAAGACATATACACCACTATGTTTATCGCAGCACTATTTACAATAGCCAAGATATGGAAGCAACCCAAGTGTCCATCAGTAGATGAGTGGATAAAGAAGATGTGGTACATATACCCAATGGAATACTATTCAACCATAAGAAAGAAACAAATTCTACCACTTGCAACAACATGGATGGAGCTAGAGGATATTATGCTCATATGCTCAGTGAAATAAGCCAGGCAGAGAAAGACAAGTGCTAAATGATTTCCCACATTTGTGTAGTATAACAGTGCAGAAAAATTGAAGGAACAAAATAGTAGCAGACTCACAGACTCCAGGAAAGGACTAGTGGTTACCAAAGGGGAGGGGTGTGGGAGGGCAGGTGGGAAGAGATGGAGAAGGAGATTGAGGGGTATTAGGTTTAGTACACATGGTGTGGGGGTTCATGGGGAAAACAGTGTAGCACAGAGAAGGCAAGCAGTGAATCTGTGGCATCTTACTACGCTGATGGGCAGTGACTGCATTGGGGTATGGGTGTGGACTTGATAATATGGGTAAAAGTTGTAACCATATTTTTTTTTCATGTGAAACCTTCATAAGAGTGTATATCAATAATATCTTTATAAAAAATTTAAAAAAATGCAATAACCAATTTCCAAATTATCAGACTTGCCAAACGACAAAATAACTGCCATCTCTCCCCACCCTTCTCACTGCAGCCACATCCAATCAATTCCTTGACCCTGTTGTTCCTTTTTTCAGAACATGTCCCCAGCCTGTCTCTTCTATTGCCAAAGACCCCAGCCTCCAGGTGGCTAACATCATCTCATTTTCAGACCAATGTGATTGTTTCCTGATGGTTCCATCTTTCTCTCCTCCAGGCAATTCTCCAAGCACATGCCCAGGTTAATGTCTCTAAAATATAAGATTTTTCTGATGAGAGAAGGACAAATAGCCCAACAGAAATTAAATAATGTTTATACACAAACAATTGGCAGTACAGAAATTACAAATGACTAAGTAACATATGAAAAAAAATGCTTAAATTCACTATTGGTCCAGGAAATGCAAATTAAAGTAATAATGAGCTATTAGTTTATGACCAGAATAAAGAAATGAAAAAGAACAGCTAATGCTGAGAAAGATGTAAGAAAACATGTCCTTTCATATATAGCATGTAGGAATGTGAATGGTTAGTTTTGGAAAGCAATCTAGCATAATCCATCCAACTAATTAGAAATGCACGTGTGTTTTGACCCAGCAATACCACCCATAGGTATCAATATAATAAAAAAAAATCCACCAGTAGTTAAAGACATATGCATAAGGGTGTTTGCTGCAGAAGGCTTTGAAATAGAAAAACAATCCAAGAAACAAACAAAAAATGCTTGAGGGAAAAATAATTATTAAGAACTAAAAAAATGATTGAATAACTTATGGTCTATCCATACCAGAGAATATTATGCAGCCATTAGAAGAATAAATTATATGTTAGCAGTATAGGAGTTAATTAAAAGGAATTTCCAGAAATGAGAAAAGAGACAGGAATATATATATACACTCTCATTTTTTAATAGTAACCCAATCCATTTATGTATTTCTATTTATGTAATGTATACTTATCTGTATACATATACACACAACATTCATATTTATACGTTCCTATGAACATGAAAAACATGGAAGTGTACATCTCATAAACTTGTTAACATGAGTTACTTTTCATGAGGAGTAATGTGGTCTGATGTGAATTGGCAGGGATGGGGAAGAAACAAAACGTTAGGTTTGTATCTCCTGCCGTAACTTTTAATGGACTCTCATTGCCTATGAAATAATGGTAAGTATTTAGCTGCCTCTATGACCTCACTTCAGTCTATTTCCCTGGCTTTGTGTAACAGTATTTCCTATAAGAAATTTCTACCCCAACCACACTATCTTGTTCCAGGTCTCTCAATCCATCTTGGGTCCTCTCCTCCCCCTGCCCTCTATGTAACCCCCAGATAACTGTCTCTCCTTCTCATCTATGCCTTTAGGGAATCCCTCAATTTTCACTTGCTTTGTAAGAGTTTCCTAGTCATTCTGGTCTGCTTTTTTATATCCTTTCTGTAATTGTGATACCTTAGTTTTTACAATATCTTTCTGATCATTTCACCAGCTTGCCTGGGAAGAGAGCATTCCGTTGACCACTGAACCTAAAGGACTTGCTCTGGGACACACATTAAGTGGTGGGCAGAATCGTAAACCCTGTTCTTTCACCTCATATTTAAATCTAGCTTTCTGAACCCTAAGACTGTTCTTTTCATTAAACCATGCTTGCTATGTTTTCTTCTTTTGACTGTGGAGGATTGTCATCTGCTGCCTCATCTTTCAGAGCCCGGCGTTACCCTATCTCTGGACCTCACTTTCTGTCTCTGTTTTTCCAAGCTCCTGACCTTGCCTTTCTATAGCAGTGTAGTGGAGAGGCAGTTTTCTATGGTTCCTATGAATTCTGATCTAGACAGGGGTTGGATGTATGTCACTGCCATTAATAAGATATGCCTTTGGCTAGGCAATGAGCTCAGCATATTATATACAATAACCTTTCAAGCAGTGTTTCCCGATTAACCCTTAACAGATGATGTAGAAAGGTTAGGCAAATTGTTCTGGGTCTGGCAGGTTAGTGGCAAAGCCAGGACTCTCAACTTCCAAGACCTATGTTCCTTTCCCTCTGTAGATCTAGCTTCAGCTTCAGAGTCCAGACCTAGAATAGGGTACAACAGCAAGTTAGTATGGAAGGAATAACCATATCCAAGCAGAAGGAACACAGTGATGCCGGGGTGCTTGTTCACGGAGTCGAAGAATGAACTTCGCAACACCCAAAGTAGGAAAGCAAGTAAGAGGCTTTTATTTAGAGATAAAATGAGAAGATATGCTCATGCCAGGAGGGGCAAGAAAGTCTGCAGTTGTGCGTTGTCTAGGGGTTTTATAGGCCGTTGGGAGACAAAGGGGTAGGGATGCAGACCTGCCAGATGGTCTCCAAATGTTTATCTTTGAAGAGACATTAAGTTTCTTGTCAGTCTTCTGGGTTATTTTGCAAAGTTAACTTAACACAAGAAATTTACTGCTTTGATTCTTTCCCAGAATAGCTGCTTCTTGGTCTGGGAGCATATCAATCAAGACTGCCTGTCCTGCTCCCAAGGTGTACTGAGTTATTGTCTGCTATGTTAAGAAACTTACTTTTTGACTTCTTGAGTTTTAAAATGCAATCTTATCTTTAAGATGGAGTCCTTCCTGTTTTTACTATGTTGTTTATGACTGGACTTGCTTGCCATATTAATTACCCAGGTTGTAAATTACTTGATTAGGGGCTGGAGGAGGAAAAAACAGCATACAGGTTAACTTAAAGAATAAGCCGGGCCTTTTAGCAGGCTAAAGTAAATCTTAACAATGGCATGATCTAATTGACACAGTGAAAACATAGGCTATGCTGAGATACTTTCTTATCTGGGTGGGGGATATTCAAACATTTCAGGCCAAGTTACTCCTGGTTCTTTAGTTTCAACTAATCTCACTGAAGAATGCCTTTATTCCTAGTCTGACATTTTTACCTTGGAGAATTAATGTGACTCTGACTTTGCTTAATTGTTTAATACACAGTTTTGGTAGGGGTCTTTTTTCGGAGGCCCTCACCCTACTCTGTCTAAACCCACGGTCCCTGTCTCAACAGGATTCTTGACAATTAGAGAGAGAGCTGGCAGGGGTGCACACAAGGGCGAAGATGGGAGCTAAGAGCCTGGGAGGTCTTCCTTTCACCCCACAGGTGATGTGCTCTGCCGCTGGCTCAAGCTCCATTTATGTGTGTTTAGCCTGTATGTGATTACCTCTGTCTCTAACCTCCCTTAATGCCAAAATCTTGACATGCTCAAATTCCTTTCTATGTGTAGCCTAACAGTTGCCTCCCCACTGTAGTCGCTGCCCCATAGTGACAGCAAACTCATCCTAGGGACTATTTATTAGCTCCTGCTCGTCTGGTGCTTCAGGTATGTTAGGACTATCTGCTCATTGTGCAGGCAAATGAGTGAAAAAAAAAATGCCTTCAACCGGAAGGGGCATGTCTCAACCTGTTTGGAGTGCACCCCTGATTTTAACTCCCCTGGTAATTTCAGGGAAGAAAACCTGTAGCTGACAGGCGCTGGTTACCTTCTACTTCCCTGGTAGATACAGTATCTATAAACTGTGGTATTCACACATGCCCAGTGTGCTGCCAGCAGGTATAGAAGACAGAGTCCAAAGAGGCAGAAATAGCAAAAATCTATTTCCGATGCTTTTGCTACTTGCAGTCACTTAGCATTTCATCTCCATGAATATCCCAGGGTGCATACAGATTTATGTGCCTTTAAGTTTTGATTCTTAGTTGATCATTGTCCCATTTCCTTTCTAAGTATTCAGAAATTCACACTATGAGTCAAAGTGGACACACAGGAGGTAATAAAAAGACAACCAACTCAGTAACCTGACCAAATTGTTTAAAATAATTTCTGACTCAAAGTGACCATATCTCTGCTGTTTTGCTGCCCACCACCCCCTTACCCCCTGCCTGTCAGCAATTCTTGCTTCCCTTTGGCCTGACAGTGTCAAGATGTCATAAAATTATCCATTCTAACATGAGTCTTATCCATTGTTTCTTGAAATATCAAAGAAATCAGTGTGTGCTCAGAAACACTGTATATCAAGAGACTGGGTTCTCCGGCTCTCATTTGAACTTTCTGAGGTTCCTGCAACGCTAGCTGAAAGTTCAGTCAGTTTGATGTTATGACTTTGAGTTTGGTTTAAGGAACTATGAAATAAACATCAGTACAATTCTGGCTCTTGTTTCATTTGAACTATTTAGCCCTCTAGGGCAGACTCAAGTAAATCCAGAAATTTGAGTTGCACTGATTATTGATCTTTAAAGAAGGACTAAAGTTATAGATTAAGGGAGTCTGACTTTAAAAAACTGCTTCTAACTTAGAGTAAACAGCTCAGGCTCCTCACCAGCATTTTCTGAGCCACCCTTGGCTAAAAGTTGGCCTCACTGGAAGTCAGTCTACAGCCTGTATCTATTCTTCTGGAATCACAGGTTGCCATGGTTACAGCGGCTTCTGGAAATGAACTTCATAATTGCTGCATATTGCATATAAACAGCTGGATTCCCTTTTTCAATTTCACTCTGAAACAATGAAGGACCAGGAAAATGTCCTTGCATTTGAATCATTGACATGCTAAAGACCATTATACCAGGAGTGAAACCTCATGGCAGAGGGAAACTTGAAGAAATGATAACGTCAGATTCCCCAGGCTGTATATATATGTAGAGAAATGTAAAATGCATATGTGTGATTCCACACACAGGAACAGAATACCTGAACAAACTAAGAGTCCTTCCTTTCAAAGACCGATTAATCCAATTCTTGTTTTATAGAGTGTGAAACAGAAACCCAGAGACTAAGCATTTTCTGTGCAAGGTCTCACAGCAAGGCAGGCAGAGAACGGGATTTATGGAACAACCTGGTGCTGTGGATATGGCTCCAGTCTGAGATTCAGAACCTAGGTTTGAGTTCTGGCTCTGCTACCAATCAGATGTGCAGCCTCAAAGTGTCATTTAACAGGGCATTCAGTCTACAGCTGTAAATTAAAAGAGTTGATCATGAAGGTTTTGGTGCACGTACCTGCCAGCATTGAGTCTTTATTAATAGCAGTTTCTGAATAGCCGTGATTAGTGACTGTATCTCCCCTACCTACCTGCTGTACAGGCCCTCCATGGGCTTCTAAGATCCCACATTGTATTCCCCTTTAGAAAAACACTTGGACGTGATTTTTAAAATAAAATTGCTATGAAGAAGGTGAGATATTAATTGCTGTTAATACCTTAGTAAAGATCAGCTGATCAAGTCAGTTCCTCATGTAGTGCAGCATTGACGATATAAGGTCCAGATGGATAATGAGGAAGGTGTTTTTGGGGAAGAACTTTTCTTGACTAGGACAAATGTCCTGGGGGTTAGTAGGGAACCCCAGTCTGTAAGGAGAGTTCACCTAGATGATAGAGTAGGAGAAGGAGGATGCAGAGGTTATGCAAAAAGGAGACAAGGAGACCTTATTTCACAAAGAGTATTTTTATGTGCCTTTCCATTCATTGGTATCATTGTCTATCTCTGTGAAAAAGCCTCAGAATTCTCCCAGGGAAAGCTACAAAAAAAAAAATAATGCCGCTAAGGCAATAATTTAAAAAAAATAAGAGAAATTGACCACACACAGCTCTTTATAGAGCTCCTTCTATTAACAGAACTCCTTCTCTGTCCTACTAGAGTGGGTGCTGCTAACATCCCAGTTCTTCCCGTGAAATCTCAGGGACTGCCTTGTTGCTCTCCAGGGCTCTGCAGCCAGTCCTCTCCGTCCGCCCTATTGAGGTGCGAACCTCCGCAAGGAGACCTTGCTGTGAATCACAGCCTGTAAGAAGACTGTTTCACCCTCCTTCTTGGAATTGGACATTCTTTTCAGGCAGGAACTGGCCGTGGTTTTCCAGGGCTCTTGAAAAGAGGAAACATGAAGTGCCGTGCAGAGACTCCTCTGGGTGCCTTGTCGCCTTCATAGAACCCACAAGGTACTCATTTTAAGAAAACAACAACAAATGACAACAACAAAAAAAAATACAAGCTAATTAAAAATTCTCTAACGCCCACGACTGGAGCCAAGGAAGACCGGCAGCAGCCCCTCTACCTCTCCTCAGTTGGGAGCAATCTCCTGGTACTGGTAGACCCTTGAGTGCAGCCTAATCCATCTTTGATCCCCTCCCCAATCTCAGGGGTTTTTCTGTACACTGAGGCCCTTCCTAGATCTTGTCCCCATTTTTCCTCTTCTATGTTTCCAGCTGTCTTTGTCACTAATATCTTTACACCACCCAGCCCTCCACCTAAAAAGGTATACCTGGCTCTGTGCAAATGCTCCCTCCTGCTTCAGAGTTTCAGCAAATTCTATCAACTTCTTGAATCACGTCTCCCTTAAAACACACGTGTTCTTTGAGGGGAGCGATTTTAGGTCCTTCATATTTTGAGTTTCTTTCAAAGAATCTAACACTCAACAGCTATTTGTTCATTTTTTGATATTTTGATAAGCTTTAGAATTCTGGTATGCAGGCTGGCTGAATACAAATCACTCCATCAATTTTTTTGAGTGTCTACTATGTGTTAGGAATTTTCATAAACAATACCTTATTTTTTCAAATTTTTTTTTACTCAAGAAGAAAGATAAACTAAAAATGAGACACAGAGAAGATAGAAGATGTTGCTAACAGAGGGAGTTTGAATTTCTACCATTATTGTTTGAGACCCCAGGCATACCAATGCTGTTTATATTTTTATTCTGTTCATGTGTGGGAAAAGCCAGAGGGAGGTTTCTGATTTTGTTGTGGGAAAGATGGGAGTGCTGGAGATGTTAAAATAAGTTTTCTGGCCTCTACTTCCAAGGCTATGCTAAGGATCAAGAAGATCTATGGTTACAGAGCCTCTGGCTAAAACTGTTTTTGCACAGTTCATTTTAGGAAAATAAAACTTACTTCTACCCAGAGACAAGTCAGAAGATTGCTGGGTGAGGGGCAGAGGTGGAGGGGAGTAGTGTTAGCATACAGAACTTTCTGTGACATAACTCTTCTTCCTTGTCTTAATTCGTATCTATTCACCCAGGGCTGCCATTCCAGCCTATGTGCCCTCAAGAGCACACAGCCAGCACAGTGACATTTTAATAATAATACTTTGTACTTATACAGCACCTGTCAGCCAATGATATCAAAGTACTTCCACTGAGATTAACTCATTAATCCTCACAAGGATAAGTGACTTTTCCAAGGTCACAGAATAGTGACTGTCAGAGTAGACGAGCAGCGAGTTCCTTTCTATCGTTGAGCTCACACCTGCCTGCCACAGAGCTGCCTCTGACACAATCCAGGCTCACAAAGCCATTGGGAGTTTCAAAAATCTTTTGAAAAAATAAAGTATTGTTTATGAAAATTCCTAACACATAGTAGACACTCAAAAAAATTATTGAATGAGTGATTTATATTCAACCAGCCTGCATACCAAAATTTAAATGGCTTTGCTCAGTTAGTCCAGTAGTCAGACCATCTCTGTTTGGAAACCCTATCCATTGCTGGAAATGTAAAAGAAAGTTTTTGAGAAGGAGCAAAGATGGCTATAATACACCACCCTGTAGAATGTGCCACCTTGTGTCTTAGATTACAGCTCAGTTACCCAGCAGAGTAAAGCAGGTGGGGAGTGGCACCTATAACCAGATATGCCTAGGAAGCAGCATTAAGGGTAGGCTGGCTGAGTGAGGTTCAGCACTCAAGGGAGCCACGTTTTATCAGAGTAGGTTATAGCCAGTGCCAGGGGCCTAGGCTGGCCAATAAGGGAGGTCTACAGGTTGTAAGAGGACAGAAATAGGGCTTTGGACACCTATTGTTTTTTGAACATTGGGACAGTCCCTAGGAGGTCTTTCTAGGTGACATAGCCCAGGCCATTGATCTGGAATTCAAAAGCTGGATATCATTCCTACATAATATCTCAGTTACCAGGTGGGTGCCCAGAACCAAGATTTCTAATTATGAGCTTTAACTGAAATGTATTTGCAAGAACTGAGAGATACTGAATTTGAAAATTCAAATTCAAACAAATTGAAAACAAGTGCCTGTGAGACTGGAGGAAAGGATTTAGGAAGCATTTAGTTTAACCTATGGTGTGACAGGTTATGGTCATGGGTGCAGCAAGCTTACCCCAAAATATGAGGGGTATCTTCTGTGTCACATTAACAGTGAAGATGATTACTGCATATCTTAGTTTTTTCTTGAATCACTGGGGACTGGCTCAACAACCAATGCAACTTAGCCCCTTTAGGTCGGTGAAAGGGAAGACAGAGGCAAAAAGGTCCATGACAAGGTAATTATTAAGAAGAAGTAAGTGCTCATTAAGAGTTTTTAAAAAATAAACTGAAAGATTTCAGAAGACATAAAAGTCAACCAGAGTTAGTGCAATTGGAGAAGATCCATCGAATGAATAAAATCTAAACAAGGCCCTCAAGGATGAGCTAGTTGGCTGTACTAGATTAAATATAAAAATAATGTAATAATAAATGTGATGTAGTAAGCCCCTACTATGTGCTGGATACTTCGAATCTATTAGCTTCTGAATATATATGATAACCTATTAAAAAGGGAATTATTATCCTAGCTTAAAGTTGAGTAAGCAGGCTCAGAAAAATATTAAATAACAAAAAAAAGTTTACAGAGCAAGAAAGCAGTGGAAATAGTATTCAAACCCATCTGTCCAACACCTGTCTGGTGCTCATCCTCTGTCATACCTTCTTTTCTCTTGCTATGCAATGTGCACAAAAGTAGGAGGAATGCCAGGGATCCAGAATAAAGTAGGTGCCCTGTAGTGGTGCCTTCGCAGGAACAGACAGGATATCAAAGGCAATAGTCTGGAGCCACACAGCACATGGCCTTGAATGCCTAGCCCAGAAATTTGAACTCCATCCAATAGACATGAGGATCATGGAAGTGTTTTAAAGAAGGAAATCTCCAGAGTGCCTTAGTAGGATTTGGAAGCAGCATGGACTTTGGTTGGAGAGGTAGGGAGTCCTGTGAGGATGTTATTGTAATTATTTAGGCATGGGTAGCACTGATCAGACCTTCAAGCATTCTTGGTAAAAGGATATGAATAGAAAAATAATTTTAAAAGAATACGCAAGAGGACATGGTAACTATCAGAAATTACCTTCTGGGACCAACAGAGGAACAGTGAGGGGTGGTCTAAAGATCATGAGAGCTTCAAGATATCTGACTTGGGCCCCTTATAGAAACAAACCAGCCCAAACACATGAGATTCAGCTCTCCTTCTGGGGATGTCTGAGAACAGGAAACCCCATGCTTTACCTTGGTTGTCCTTCTCAGTACCTGATCCCCCTCTGAGGTCAGGTATACCTACCGTATCCAGCCATAACTGTTCCTGCTTTTATTTAAGCCTTCTTTTTCTTTAGATAGAAGCTGGTCAGCTGGGGAGCTTAATGTATTAACTGTTGATGTGTAACCCAGTAGTCAAGATTTCTCATACAGAAGAGGCTGTAAGATCACATCGTCTTAGGAATCTGCATGTCTCTGGGGAGGATGGATTCAGACCTGAATTGACTGTGGTAGGAAAGACAGATTTTAGAAAAGGAAATTGGGGTTGGGAAATGGCATGAAGAAAAATAGGGTTGCACTTTTTGGCCATGAGACTATTCTGCAATATGACACTGCAGTTCATCGCCAGTGCTCCTCTGGGTTGTCCTTATGCCTGTTGTCGCTTTCTGAAATCAGGACTTCAACAAGAGTTCAGGTTTCTTCTGGACCTATTTTGGGACACAAACATAAACCTTACCTATGCCATGGACTCAAGTGGGCCTCTTCCACCAACACTAAGGGTCTGTGAGAGGGCCAAGAACTATACTGCTTTAATTCTGGAGATACATGGCCTTTTATCACAAAGGGGCTTACATATCAGATGTCCTCATTCTATCTGGAGTTGACAGTCTATTCCCTTTTCATTGGCTATTAACATGATAATTTCAGTCCATTCCCTCTCTGGAGAGAAAATTAGGGCAATATCATATAGAGGGGACCTTGGATTTTCCCACATCTCTGCCTTTTTCTGTAGGTTCTTGCAATACAGAAGCAACCAGAGCTGAAAGGCTCAGGGTGTATGTTCTGATCACAGAGTCACTACTTGTCTTCTCTGTGCTACACTGTCTTCCCCATGATCCCCCACACCATGTGTACTAATCATAATACCCCTCAATCTCCTTCTCTATCCCTCCCTACCTGCCCTCCTCCACCCCTCCCCTTTGGTAACTGTTAGTCCCTTCTTGGAGTTTGTGGGTCTGCTGCTGTATTTTTCCCTCAGTTTTGCTTCATTATTATACTCCACAAATGAGGGAAATCATTTGGTACTTATCTTTCTTTGCCTGGCTTATTTCACTGAACATAATACCCTCCAGCTCCATCCATGTTGTTACAAATGGTAGGATTTGTTTCTTTCTTATGGTTGAAAGTATTCCATTGTGTATATGTACCACTTCTTCTTTGTCCATTCATCTACTGATGGACACTTAGGGTGCTTCCATATCTTGGCTATTGTAAATAGTGCTGCAATAAACATAGGGGTGCATATCTTTGAATCTGAGAACTTGCATTCTTTGGGTAAATTACTAGGAGTGGAATTCCTGGGTCAAATGTTTTTCTATTTTTAGTTTTTTGAGGGACCTCCATATTACTTTCCACAATGGTTGAACTAGTTTACATTCCTACCAGCAGTGTAGGAGGGTTCCCCTTTCTCCATATCCTTTGTTCTTAGTCTTTTTTATGTTGGCCAGATAACTGAGGTGATATCTAATTGTGGTTTTAATTTGCATTTCCCTGATGATTAGCGAGGTGGAGCATCTTTTCATGTGCCTGTTGGCCATCTGAATTTCTTCTTTGGAGAAGTGTCTGTTCATATCCTCCACCCATTTTTTAATTGGGTTATTTGATTTTTAGTTGTTGAGGTGTATGACTTCTTTATATATTTTGGATGTTAACCCCTTGTCAGATATGTCAATCACAAATATATTCTTCCATACTGTAGGATACCTTTTTGTTTTTTTGATGGTGTCCTTTGCTGTACAGAACATTTTAGCTTGATGTAGTCCAATTTGTTCATTTTTGCTTTTGTTTCCCTTGCCTGAGGAGACGCGTTCAAGAAAAAGTTGCTCATGTTTATATTCAGGAGATTTTTGCCTTTGTTTTCTTCTAAGAGTTTCATGGTTTCATGACTTACATTCAGGTCTTTGATCCATTTTGAGTTTACTTTTGTGTATGTGGTTAAACAATAATCCAGTTTCATTCTCTTGTATGTAGCTGTCCAGTTTTGCCAACACCAGTTGTTGAAGAGGCTGTCATTTCCCCACTGTATATCCATGGCTCCTTTATCGTATATTAATTGACCATATATGGTTGGGTTTATATCAGGCTCTCTAGTCTGTTCCATTGGTCTATGAGTCTGTTTTTGTGCCAGTACCAAATTGTCTTGATTACTGTGGCTTTGTAGTCGAGCTTGAAGTTGGGGAGCATAATACCCCCAGCTTTATTCTTCCTTCTCAGTATTGCTTTGGCTATTCGGGATCTTTTGTGGTTCCATATGAATTTTAGAACTATTTGCTCTAGTTCGTTGAAGAATGCTGTTGGTATTTTGATAGGTATTGCATTGAATCTGTAGATTGCTTTAGGCAGGATGGCCATTTTGACAATATTAATTCTTCCTATTCACACACAGCACAGAATGTGTGTCCATTTACTGGTATCTTCATTAATTTCTCCCATGAGTGTCTTGCAGTTTTCAGGGTATAGGTCTTTCACTTCCTTGGTTAGATTTATTCCTAGGTATTTTATTCTTTTTGATGCAATTGTGAATGTAATTGTTTTCCTGATTTCTCTATGTGCTAGTTCATTGTTAGTGTATAGGAATGAAACAGATTTCTGTGTATTAATTTTGTATCCTGCAACGTTGATGAATTCAGATATTAGATCTAGTAGTTTTGGAGTTTATTCTTTCTGGTTTTTTGTGTATACACACTCTTTTATCATAGGCTTAAACAAAGAACAAGTTGACTACTTGTTCTATTTGCCAAGCAAGGTGGCCATGGTTCCCTATGCCACTAAAGGCTGGAGTGAAGGATCCAAGAGTGCTTTACAGATGGTCCCCACACAGGGTTCCAGTGTTGGTAGTAGGTGTGCACTTAAGTCCATGGTAGAGGTAGAGTTTATGTTTGTGTCCCATTATGGATCCAGCACAGACTTGAAATCTCCTGTCTTCAGCAAGCATTGTCAGGCCTTAGAACCATCCAGGGGAAGACTTGCAATGAACTGTAGTGTTATATTGCAAAACAATCTCATGACCAAAAAGTGGAGCCTTATATTTCTACACCCATAACCACTACCTCCCATCTTCTTACAGAACATTGACAAACAGGTGGAACATTGTGAATATCTGATTAACTGTCCTTTATATTTCTAATGAGGACATTCTAGAAGTAATATTCCTCAAAATAAAAAATAACTGAAGATGGTGTAACTCTGGGGAGAACATATATTCCCACCATGAGGCAAAATACTTTTGAAACTGAAGTCAGTCAAAGGGAGAGATAAAATGGGAGAAACCCATTTCTTACAAATAGTTGTCCACTTCTGCTTGCCTTTGTCTCTCACAACGCAGCTGCAGAAATGGACCCCAAACATATCTCTGGTCCAGGTAAGCCTTCCTTCACCCTGTACTTACGTATTTATATGGAGGTGGACTACTTCTCTCTGCCCCTTGGAAACACCTGTCAGTATGGAGATGCAATAAGGCCAGGCAAAAGATTCTAGAAACATTGCAATTTTACCCAAACCTCACTGCTCCAGAAATCTCATCTTCACCATCTACTCACTTCCCATCTTCCTGCAATGGTCCCTGGGTGAGAAAACTGGAGAATTGTAACCAGACTAATAACATACAATAACAATAGCAATAGAGTCATGATAACCCTCAAGCCGGAGGATTCAGCTAGGTTTAAAGTCCTATGCAGATCAAGTTCGTAGCTTGTCCATTCCACAGGCAGTAAGTAGCTGGATGGCTAAGGAGTTCAGAGCAATCACTGCGCAGCAGCTGCAGTCGGGGCAGGTCCAGGCCAAATGGACTGTAGTAGAAAATACCCTTAAGGGCGATAAGGTACATGATTTAATGACAGCAGAATAGGCAAATCTTTTCCATCAGGTAGAATCCATACAAGAGAGTAGTCCTGTGAAAGGACAGTAGCAGGAATGGGACCTTTTCCTCGTCTAGTATACCAGTCCTTCATCACCCTCCCTGTGGGACTTATAGATGGGCTATGGGAGGTACATGCACTGGCTATAAAGATAAAACAAAACTTCCCTGTAAGATGCTCTTACCTCCCTGACATTTTGGGTATTCTACCGTGATCTTTGGGGGCCATTCTACAGTTACTCCAGGAACACACAGGAGGCCAGCTTCAAGGCCTTTTCCCTGAGGGACCAGAAGGGCCAGCCATTGCTGGTCCATGAGTAGAAATGTCCAGGGCCACATCCACTCAACAGTCTCTAGGGTATAACGCAGTGGAGGCTCGCAGCAGGATGTTGCTCTGCTGGCCATATCCTACCTTCAATAACTTCTCTTTGGTTTCCACATACAGTTGTATAGGAGAGGCAGCAATGTGTGTTATCATGTCCACAGGGCTCAAGGTTCCTTTTTAGGGTTTCTCATTCAAAAATCATAGCACTGCCCATAAGTGACCTGACCAGCCCTGTAGACTATTGGTGTCTGACTTCAGGCCTGATTTCAGTGCACCATTGTACCTCTCTATCATGTCTGCCCAGTAGGGTTATATGGTACATGAAACTTCCACTTTATTCCTAATTGCTATACCCATTCTTGTAACACATGTCCAGTAAAGAAGGTGCCTTTAGCACTCTCCATCACCTGCTGCTGGCCATAGGCTGCAAAGAGACACTCTAAGACCCTCTTCATGGTTTGCTGATCTGTACAATATGCAGGAAAAGCAACCAACAGTCCAGTACAGTAGCTGTGTCCAGACAAGTCATGGCATACTGATATCTTTGTGGTATGGGCAGAGGCCCAATATAGTCTATCTGCCACCTTACAAGGGGTATTGGCCCCTTTACTATTGTCCTATATTGCTGTGGGACTTGGTGTAAATCCCTCTTGGAGCACACAAGGCACTCCTTCCGGGCTCTGCTGACTTCTTCAAAGGTTAGTGGCAAGCCCCACCAATGGGCTAGAGCCCACATTGTCTTTTGCCCCACGTGCAACAAATGCTGATCAAACCATTGGGCCACATCAGAGGCAGGCTTTCCTTCTAGCCAGCACACCTAGGCCAATGTAGCTGCTTCATCATTCCCTGAGGATGCCAAAAGCAAATGGCCAGCCACATGATATATGGTAACTGTCGTAGTCTGACCAGAAGCCCATCAGTCTTGCCACAGCTCTTGTCTCCTAAGGGGCCAGTGACCAACCATCCAGCTGGCATGGTACCATGTCAGGCTACGGGGTCAAGCCCTCATAGACAGCCCAACTGTCAGTGCAGACAACTATAGGGGAGAGCTCCTGGGTAATCATGGGCCATATTGCCTGCAACTCAGCCCATTGACTGCTCTTCTCCTCTCCATCCTCCATCCATACTGTCTAAGTCTTAGGATGGAAAGCCACAGCCCTCCTCTTTGGGGACTGCCATGACTAGAGTTGTCTGTATACCAAGCATCTTCAGGTATAAGAGACTTTTCCTCCTGACAAAGACTCTTGGCTACCAATGGCTTAAAAGAAATTTCTTCCTGCTTTCCACTGTTTATACATCACTAGCCCCAATAAGCATTGGAGTCCTCCACTTAAGGGGCTAGTAGAGAGGGCACTAAGCTGCTGTAAATATACACCCCATTTCGCCAATGTAGCAGTCTGGATCACACCACTCCATGTCCTTTGGATCCAGTTTCGCACCCACCCCGCAATGGGATAGGTGGTTATCACCTGGGTCAAAGCTGTTCTGGTGATGGGCTCCATAGCCAGCAAGGCATGGTCCACAACAGCCAGTTGCTTCTCTATCAAGGTGTTGCAGACCTCTGCTCCTTTCCATAGTTGTGACCAGAATCCAACTGATGGGTTCTTTCAAGCCACTGCCAAAGGTCCCATCCATAACCATCTTTGGTTACATGAACATCTAGTTAACAGTGCCTTGATGAGTCCATTACACTCAAGGCCTCTATGGCCTTGACTGCTCACTTAGCAGAAGTAAAAGCAGCTGCATATGTTTCATCCCAGTCCCACTTGATGCCCTTACTGGTACAATGACTTCACAATTTGTGTGAAGTGTGGGATAAACACTCTCCAGTATCCCAAAAGACCCAAAACTCTTGCAATACTGCCACAGTGGTAAGGGTAGGGAAAGCCTGGATATTGTCTATGAGTACTCTGGGATAACATTAGTTTTACCCAACCAGACAGCACCCAAGAACTTTATAGACAAACCAGGTCCTTGAACCTTGGTGCTCTTCACAACCCTTCCTTTCTCCTGCAGATATTGTAGCAGTCTAGGAACTGCCCCTTCTAAATCTGCAAGAGAATCAGACATGAGCATAATGTCATCAATGTAATGATACAGCCACACTGTTTAAGGTTTCTTCCATGTGGCCAAGTCCTGGGCTACAAGTCCATGACAAATGGTGGAACTGTGGAGGTGTCCCTGTGGAAGGACAGTGAATGTCCACTGCCGGCCTTCCCATGTGAAGGAAAACTGTTCCTGACTTTCCTGTGATATGCAAATAGAGAAGAAAGCATTGGCAATGTACACAACAGAATGATACATCTCTAGGTCATGACTGAATGTGTCCATAAGGGCTGCTATAGAGGGGACAGCAGCATACAAAGGGAGTATGACTTTATTCAATTCCCTGTAGTCCACTGTCATATGCCAGGAGCTGTCTGGCTTTTTCACTGGCCATGCTGGGGAATTAAAAGGACTGTAAGTGGGCTTTATGAAGCACACCTTTTCCAACTCCTGTAGAGCTTCTCTACAATTTTCTCGTGCCCCACAGCAAATTTATACTGCTTAGTATCCTTCATCTGCCTAGGTACAGGCAGAGCTACAGGTCAGTGCTAAGCATGTCCCCTCACAACTGCTATTACCACATGTACATTCAGTCTGAACTCACCTGCAAAGGTCTGTAACCACAGGCCCTACAGGATATCGACTCCCAAAATATATTCAGGGGTGGGAGAAATATACACAGTATACTCCTTTGGGGGTAAACGCCCTATCCCCAGTGGGATTTGGGCTTTCTTCACTCTAACTGCGTTACCCCCAGAGCTATCTATCACAGCAGGGGTTCCAAGAAAACATTCAGGGTTGCTATAAATCAGAGAACATTCAGCTTCTGTGTCAACATGTGGCAAGACACATTGTACATTCACAGAGGACCAATCAGTTGCTAATTGTCCATGTGGCTTCCAGGCCCCATCATGTCCCCCAAGGTGGGGCCTTGACCCCAACTCAGTGAAACCATGATTCCCAATCATCTTTCTGTCAGGGTGAGGGCCCAGGCAGATCCTGAGCGATTTTCCCCAGGAAGTCTTGCAGGGACACAGGGTGGACATGTGGCTTTGCCTCTGGCTTCCATGTCCCGGAACTCAGTGGCTAGAACTTTTTCTCTGGCTTTAACTGGTACCACAGTTCTAACAAGATCTTATTTGACTGCCCATCAACTTTTCTTTCACTACACCTGCCTTTATCAAATCAACCCACAGCTGGGTCCTTGAGACCTTCACAGGGCTCTTTGCAACTCTCCTTTCAGTCATAGCCCATACTTCCTTCCATGCTCTTACTGTTTCAACCTCCCCCAAATCTGCTAAAGTACAAGTAGCCTCACTTATTGGTTGCTCTATGTTGGGGGCAAGAATAGTCACTAGGGACCCAAAGAGAGATGGAGGAGCTGCATGGAACACCAGATTTCTCATTTGTACGGTGAACAACTGCTTGTCAGGGTCCTGTGGGTCCATATTGCAGATGATATTTTTAATGCCCACCTCCCATAATACCTGCTGAAGCTCTGCGTATGATTTCCAGCTAAATCACCCTGATTAGGCCAAACTTCCCTGATGACCACTGTCAGCCAATCCAGAAATGCCTGATTCCCTGAGGTGTGACTGTCACTTTGCAGCCATTGCCAGAGGGATGAATGCATTGTCAGGGAAGCCATTCTACCCATTTCAGAACTTGATACAATGTTTTCCACCCCCATATTCCAGTGACGCAAAAACCATGTTGGCAGAGTTTCCCATGGCTTCTGCCAAAACCAGATACTCATGTCCTCCAGCTCATCCTGGGTATAGGGGCAGAGCATGGTGTGTTCCACAACCTGGACAGGGCTGCTCCTCCCCCTGAGGAGCCTGTGGTTGATGCATTTTTATTTTCTTATTTACAACAAGGCAGGCCTTTAGTATATGAGGGGCTGGTGCCTCAGGCAGTGCCTCGGCAACTGATCTGCCCTCCCTTCCACCCCATAATCTTCTCCTAACATCTCCTCTACCGTCTCCAGGGCTGAAGGCACTGCTATTTCCTCCCCCTCCCCCACGAACTCCTGCAATGTGGATTCTCCTGCTGCCTCCTCCTCACTGCTAATGTATCTTCCAGCAGTGTGACCTGTCTTCTCAGTAAGGGCATCCCTTAGGTCATTGCCCAGCTCCTCCAAGCAATGCCAAAGTGTGTCTCTCTCCTTGATAACACTTTTAACTATCTCAAAAAATAAACATCCCACAATTCTGGCTGCTGTATGGCCACTCAGGCCCTCTAAGCAGACTTCTATCTCACGGAGGGCTAATTCCATGTCTCCACCCTTCCGCAGTTTTGGAAAAGGGCCACCCATCTAGGAGGTACTTTACCCTATACCAATTTCCCACTAGGGGCTCTCTTAGTGGAAGCCCCTGGATAGAGGGCTCCCTGGTGAAGCAGCACCATCCACCACTGCTGGAGGGAAGGGTGAGTTGTTACTCCCCCCACAGCAGCCAGCAGGACCTCCCACCATCCACAAGGGGTTTCTGGGTATCTCCCCACCATCTATAGGGGCAACCCTCCTAAGTGTTGTACCCATGAACACAGATTTAAGTTTCAAAGGTTCTACCAACTACCACCAGATGTAATTTGGGGGAGGTAATATGTTCCCAGCCCAGGGAAATAACCTTTGAAGATGGAATCAGTCAAAGGAAGAAATAAAGTGGGAGAAACCTGTTAATTGCCTACAAGAAGTTGTCCACTTCTTGCCTGTGTCTCTCACAATCCAGCTGCAAAAATGGACCCTGACAAACCTCTCTGGTCCAGATATGCTCTTGCTTCTCTGATCCTTATAATCACCTGTTGATATGGAGATGGGCTACTTCTCTCCACCCCTTGGAAACACCTATTGTTATGGAGATTCACTAAGGGAGTGGGGGTGGAGTAGGGTGGGGTGGGCATAGTTCTAGAAATACGGCACTTTTACCAACACATGGACACATAAGTTAGGAATTTCAAGTAGTTCTTAGGCCAGGGTAAGAGAGGCTAAAAAGGCTAGTGAAACCAGGAAGCATGTATCAGCTCCTAGGATGCCCAGTGAGGCCTCTCCCCTGTCCCATTGAGACAGGGACCATGGGTGAGGGTCTCTGGAAAAAGCAGGGTAGGATATTTAATCAGAGCAATATAACAATGGGCAAAGAAGTCCCTTTTGAAACTCTATGTTAAGCATTATGCAAAGTCAAGGTCACACTAATTCTGTAGGATCAAGATACCACTAAGAATATAGACATCTTCTATGAGGTCAGTTAAAAGTCAAAAGGCCAGGAGCAACTGGGCCTAGAATGCTTGAGTGTTTCACAAATAAAGAAGGGTATCTCAGTATAACCCGTGACTTCACTGTAAACAGCCCTAGCAAGCAGAAAACAACCCAGACCACCTTGAGGGCAGCGCAGGTGGTACAAGTCCACACCCTTAAGCCTTTTTTTCATGTTCTTAAAAAATTCTCATTTGCCTATAAAACCCCCTTAGACAACGCACCACCCGGGGCTTTTTTGTCCCTTCCTGGTGTGAGCCGGGAGTTCTGTCCTTTCAGTTTATTTCTAAATAACAGCCTGTACCTTGCTCTCCTACCTTGGGTGTTTGCTAAGCTCATTCTTCGGCTTTGTAAACAAGAACCCCGGCATCACCATTACTTAGGCTTTAGCTTTCATGAGGCTGAGGAGCTGTCACCAAACTGTGCAATCACCTCATTACCAGAGAGAGGAGCTTCACCCTGGGAACCTTCCCAGCCCCCTGAGGCACAGAGACCTGGGATAACAGCATGGAAGTGCCCCCTGCAGGCTTTTATTGTATGCTAATGTAATGAGGCCATCAGTCTGAAGGCTGTCTGTGCTGAGAAACAGGATTTCTTTTTGTCTAGTTGGAAGTCATTTGAGATTCCAGCAAGTAGAAAAAAGTGTGAGTGTGGCAGGAGGGAGGGAAAGAGGAAAAGAAAACAAAGTGGAACTGGAGGATGGATGGGAATGGGTAAAATAAAGATTCTGTGAGGGAAAATGAGAGAAATTCAGAGGGCTCTCTGTTTTAATGAAGTATAATTTCAAAGTATAATAAAATGCAGGGTAACAGACCAGCAGATACCTCTCACTGCAGATCACCAGAACATACCCACAGGGCCACGGCTGCACACAACAGGGAAGCTCAAGGTCACCCGACTTCTGAAGAATATGAAATGGAGCCCAGGCACATCTCCAGAGTGTGTTTTTCCTTGGAGAAGAGTTGCCACTTAGTGTGCTTCTTTCTTTCTTTCCAGAAATGACATAATTCTCCTTATGTGATGAAAAAGGTTTCCATGCTGTCTTTGGAATATGTTTCCTTCACAGAAGCATCTATTTCCAGGAGTGACTTTGCAGAAAATATTATCAAATATGCAGAAGTACAGGAAATTATCAAATATGCAGAAGAACAGGAAAAGGCAGTGGAGACGTGAATAGGAGGAGGAAAAGTAGTAGGGAGGGAGGAAAGCAGGAGAGTAGGTCCTGAGGAACAAGGTCAGTCTAACTGGTCACATGCCACCTGCCCGCTGTGGTTCCAGTTTAACTTCTGGCAGCTATGAGGTAAGGCAGGGACATGGGAGAAGCATCATGATTAACTTTTCCTGCCTATGATATAAACAGTATAGTGAGAACAGGAGGGACTCCATCTTAAGGCTAAGATTACATTTTAAAAACCAGGGAGTTAGGAGCTAAGATTTCCAACATGTTCTTTGGCAATCAGCCAGTGACCTGCCTTAAGGCAGGGCAAGCAGTCCTAACTCATATGTTCCCAGTGCTCAAGGGTAACCATATCTTAGAGAACAGACTCAATCAATTCTTTAGGTTACATTTATCTTAAAGAATTATTTAGAGAACTGACTGTGGATGATGACATAACGTCTCTCACCAGAGAAGGACATCATGAGGCCACGTGTCAAGGCTACTCGCCCCTCTTCCCTCTGCCTTTGCCACATTCATTGAAGCCTTAAAAGACAGAATCCTAAGCCCTGAAGTGTGTCTCCTTTCTGAAGTTCCCACACTCTCCTTTCTTTGAGTGTGTACCTCTGCCTTAAATAAAGACTTCTTACTGCTCAACTTGAGTTTTGTGTCTGCACTCTTCTAGTGGTAAACATCTTTGTTACTTTGCTCTCATCCTATTTTCCAGACTTAAGCACTAGGTTTTTCTTTCTCTCTGTCCTACTTCAGACAAGTAGAGAAGAGCTACTGAAATCTCTGACTTGGGCTTGCAAGTTCCTATTGCCCAGGTGACTGGGACAGGACTGCAACTGTATGATCATGTTCCTTAGTAGTCTGTCCCAAAATCTCCTTTCTTTGCCTTTGGGGAGTTTTCAGAACATAATCTCACTCCATCCAATGCTCTACAGCTCACCCAAATCCTGGAGTGGTAGGAGTTTAGTTTCCACGCCATGCAGATTCAAGCAGACACTGGATGCTAGGTGACCCTGGCTTCAACAGTTGGAAAGAGATCTGCCCTAAGTCGAGCAGGAGTTCAATGAACTACCCTTTCCTCCCTCTGTTCTTCTTTATTCTTTGCTGCCTACAGAGCAGCTGCCTTTCCCTGCTACTCTAAATTTAATGAATTCCTTCCTTGACTTCACTTGTCTGACCTTCTTGAGAATTATTTCTCTTTCAGAGTCAAGAACTCTCCTTCATCCAGGTTGAGTTTTAACCTAATGAAGAGGGAGAGACCTCTCTAGACTTAGCTGCCCAACAACAGTTTTATATAGACTTTTACTTCATCCCCAGGTCATCCTTAAGCAGAGGACTACAGGGGGTGTCACATGGACTCATGCATGGGACAGGGGTCACAGAGCTCTGCTCATCATCTTCCTTTGGTCTTCTCCAGCTTCCAGACTGCGAGCCGCTCAGCCAGACTCCCCTGCTCCCCCTGCTTGGGTCCTTCATCCACTCTCCAACTGGGCGTGGGGTCCTTAAAGCATGAAGCTGAGGCTTCTTTCTCTGTGATGTCATGTAGCATGAGGTACATGATGAAGGGTTGAGAACACACTGGGTTTTTGGGACACATCTATAGGTTAATTATTTCCTCTAATACAGATTTTTTTAAAACACAACTCTGTGTACTATCTAAGTTTAATTCTGTCATAAAAAGAACTGTCCCATTGCATAATCTTTGTAATGACTAAAAAGTGTTCATCAGTATTGAATCATTTCACTGTGACAACCCCCGCTTGAAACAGATACCAGCAAAGCCATTTGGTATCAGAGGAATAGGGCTGGGAGATGGGCTCATGGTGTTCAGGTGAGGGGAACCACCACCAAGATCCCTTATCTCCACATTGAAATCTAAGTATATTTCCTATAAATTCACATCACTACTATTCTGTATTTTAGATTTCAAATTCTTTCCTAGCACTCGCCTAGAATATCTTCCATGAGTATGGGTCACAGGGAAGTGGGATATGAAGGAATTAGTGACATTGTTTGGAAAGAGCTCTGGGATATAAGCTGTGCCACCAATTTGGCTGTAAGAGTGGGTAAGTGTCACCCCTTATCTGTGCCTCAGTTTCTATCAGAAAAGCAAGGAGATTAAACCAGGTAAAATCTAGTAACTTCCAGCCTTCACACTCCAGGTTTAATCTTTGAGCCCCACACTAGGAATTCAGTAGAAACTTTGGGGTTTTATGCATATGGTTTCTCTGGCTCTCTTAAAGCTACCTTGTCTTACACAAGATTTTAATCCTAATGTCCAACAAGATCAAAGAGAGTCAGCTTCTGAAATGAAAAGATTAATGTTGCCATGGCTGGGAGAGAAACCAGAGGGAGATTGCGGCCTGAGCAGGAGAATTCTGTCTTACAGGATTCTTTTCTTCTTCAAAGCAAATAAGGTTTATGTATTGCAATGGGGAGTCTGTCACATTAAAATAAGTCTTTTTACAGTATTTTCCCATTTAAGCCTCACATGGGCAGCAGGTTGGATTGGGCCCAGAAAGGCAGACTCACGAGTTTTTCAATTTAGTTTGTTAATAGCCTGCCTTTCATAAAAGCATCAGGCACAACCACACCAATCCCTAAATCAATAGGATGATGCAGCAATGCCTCACAGAAATGATATTTTTGAAATAAATATATACCATTCAGCCAGGCCATTTGACATCAAATTTATATACTCAATAAGAAAACACAATTAATGGTCCCAAACTGTATTTTCCTTCACCTGTTTCACATTTCAAGAAGCACAGGATTTCTTAAGAAAAATAATAATAAAAGAAGAAGAAAAGGAACAAAAGAACATTCCATTCACAAATAGAATAAAGGTATTAAAAAACAATGCTGACTAGGTGCCTCCGTGTGACCCATTTATTTTGCCACCAATCTCATTTCTGTCTTCATTCTGGTCTTTGCACGGATGTTACCTCTTCAGAGGAAACCTTCCTGAGACCTTGTGTAAAACAGCCATCGTCTCTCTGCCATTTACCTTGCTCTTCATAGCATTTCATTACATTAATTTATTGTCACTTCTCCTCCCAAAAAATGTGAGTGCCATGGGGGCAGGATCTTTGCTGTTTTGTTCGACACTATATTCCCAGAAAAGTGTCTGGCTACTTGTAAGTGTTGAAAAGAACTTTTTTTTAATGAATGAATGAATAAATAAATAAACCAATGAAGGAATAACGATGCCATTTCCTCTCCAAGATGTATTTGATCATGAAGCTGTATGATCACTTTCATTCAGTAAAACAGTCATAGAGCACGTACATGCCTCTGCTTACTCACTGGATCAATCAGTAAGAACTTACTAGTTTTTATATTTCCCTCTAGTGTGTGTGTGTGTGTGTGTGTGTGTGTGTGTATGGTATATATGCACATGTTGAAAAAGTATTCTATATTACTGTAAATAATGTAAGATAAAAGTTATGGTATTTGTGGAGTATTAACAATATTACCAAGTTTGCTGTATCCCTCCTTAGTGACTCCCACCAGCTAGAGAAAGTTTTATCTTTGCCTTCATAGGTTTTCTATTTTTCTACTCTTATAGCTCTTTATATCCATTTATGACAGTCTAGTTTACAGTAAACTGGAAGTAAGGGAATTTTATACAATCTTGCTACAGGCTATTCATGGGAAACCTTTTTATGGTCCTTGAAAATATCTAATTAAAGACAGAAATCACATTTTAGTAACTCCTGATTGTTGAGCTGTAGTTCATTGAATCCAACACATGGTGAGACTGGATGGCATAGCTTTTTGTTTGCTGACTTCTGTATAAGACTTATTAACACGCCATCTCCAGCTATTCCTCAGGTAGAAAGACCTTCCTAGACTAGTACCAAGAGTTCATTTTCACCAGAAGTGCCTACCTAGATCTATTGTATTATCAAGGAAGTTTGAGTTCATTCAGCAAAAGCTATTATTGTTGAACTGCAACAACTGGACAAATTACAAAGAATTTCAGACTGCAGTGATGACTGAATTCCAAGTTTGGGGAAAAAACATACGGTACAAGGATGAATGTTTTAGACAAGAACTAGCCTGAAGTAATTTAAATAAAGGGAAGAAATAAAAAATTCCTTTATCAATATTTGAACTGATTATGAGATATTTTGTTCTAAATTCCACAGACATCCATGTTCTGAAGAAATCAGTCATTTCGGAAAAAGACACTGATGTCAAAACTGATCAGATCCACACAGAAGTTCACTGGTACAAGCACAGACCCTGGGGACTGGGATCCTTCTTGGGACAAAGGCAGCTTTTTGTACTTTTGATTCAGACTATTTGATTAGAGAAAAAAGATTGCAGTATCTGAAGTTGTCTATGTCTCCATGTTCTGCTGAGAAGTTACTATGCCCATAACTAAAGAAAAGGATGGTTAATCATGTTTGCAGCATGCCACCGAGACAATAGCACAATAAACAGCTATGAGGGAAGAAAATTGCTGGCACCTAAAGGAGAATTTAAAAGACTATCACATATCTACTTTGTTGCAGAGTATTCTGCCAAATTATGGGACAAAAAAAAAAAGTATATATAATGGTCTCCTCCTTCCAAGAGAGAGAAACTATATACAAGCAAGTGTGCCATAAGTCAGGGCAGAACATTCACCAGGATTATGGGAGACCAAGATTGTTTTGTCAAGCAGGCTACCGAAAAGGATTTATTTGAGCCAGACTGAAATGTGTCATTGCCATAGGTCTTTAGGAGAATAAACACACGAGTGAAATAATGCTACTTGTCCTAAAGATACATATTGGGTTTACTATGGAACATCAGTCCAGTCCATTAATAACCAGTAATCATTCTTACTGTGCATCTGTTCTGTGATAGACACTGTGCTAAGAAATGTGAATTAACTACCTCATTTAATCATTACAACTTCCCTGTGGAAGTGGTGGATACAGTTATTACAGCTTTTTTATGGATGAGGAAACTGAGGCATAGAGATTAAATAACTTATTCATGGTCCCGCAGGTGAAGGAGCCAAGGCTCAAAGCATAGTCTAGCTAATGCCAAAGAACTTGGACTCCAGTCTGCATTGATAATAAAAGCTGAGTCTAACTGAGCATTTGTCATGACTCAGGTGATTGTTCTGAGCTCTATTCAAGTATACCTCTTTTAACACAGCCACATTCTCGGGTAAGTGCAATTATCTCCTATTTTACATATCCAGAAACAAAGGCAAAGAGAGATAAAGCAACTTGTCCCAGGACACACAGCTAGGAAGTGTCAGGGATGGAATCACAACACTGATTTGAAGAGACAAGCTTATAAGCCCTACATTCCCACAGGGCAATGGGGGAATGCCAGCCCAATGCAACCCATCCCCTTATCTGCAGTGGGTTCAGACATAGAAGGAGACTGGCACTGTGTAAAACATGGGGCCTGAAAAAGTGAATGGTGAAATGGTATTGGCCAGCATCGATCATTTCCATTTTAACATGATGGCAAATTGATCCCTTCCATCTATGTGGGGCTTACCTGTTGTAACCATCTCTTCTTCACATGCCCTGCCCAGTTAGACGATCTGGCTTTAAAGCCAGTTACACTTTGTCAATAATGAGTCATGTGTTAAGGGCAACAGACTTCACCTTCTATCTCATATCTTCACATATGTGGTACTGTTATAGCTACTATTTGTCAAACATGTGAGTCATGGATGCTGAATATGCTAAATGTTTGCTGACCAACACTATAAGGTAAGGGTTCTTAATCTCATTTCACAGGTGGGAAATAGACATTCAGACACTGTAAATTCCTCATGGTTAGGGAATTTGTGGGGATAAGTCACGATTTGAATTCAGTTTTGTTTGATACCAAAATTGATGCATCTCACCACTGCTGCCTACCTGTTTTCTGATAGTATATCTAATCTCTTGTTGGGGAATGAAAAGGACAAATACATAAATATGAAACTGTTCTCTTTCAAAGGTATATTTCAGACATCCATATGCTGGGTACTGAGGCTTTGAGGTAGGTGGGGTATGCAAAGGTCTCTGGTGTCCACCTATTAAGCGAACTAGTACGATATCTAGTCTATGGCCCCATATGCCTGACTCTTCTCAACAACTGAAGCTTTGGTTGTGCCTTTGATTTTATTTGCTGTTATTTCAAGTATGACTGCTTTCTGGCCTGCAGATGTGAGTGTGGGATGGAGGAGTGGAGGTAGGGAGGAATGTAATGTAATATAATTTAAATTGCGTTTTTGAGCAACACAGACACTTGGATATCATTCTTTATGTACTAGAATAGGCCAAATCAGCATATTCATCTGGGCATATTTAAACCTAAAATCTTCCCCCTCCCAAGGTGCTTGCGTAAATAGAATTCAAATTTGGATAGAGGATGCAAATCTGGGATTTTGAGTCCTTGGTGTTTATTAGAAGACAACAGGGGCCAAAAATCAATCCAACATGAATGGCATGTCTTTCAAGTGGTGATGCCTGTGAATCACGAAAACAGTCAAGAGGTTAGCTCATCCACTGACCACAAAAGGCTATCTGCCTGCCCACTGCAGCAGAGCCTGTCACCAGGAAACAGCTACGAATCTGTAACAGAGAGGAGGTGTAAAGTGATGCTGGCTTTAATTCTGAAAATGAGTTCAAAAAGCATGAATTAAAGTTGGCCACTATTTCATTATATAAGAGGTTGGCTTCAAGTCCATTTGGTGGACATGATTGATAGATGCTGCAAATTCAGAATCATGAACAGTTGATTTTCAGGTGGATTTTAGCAGGTTTTAACAGAAAATCAGTATCTGGAATATCTGTACTAGGTTTCCTGCCTCCTCATTCAATCTAACTAAATTAACCCTTGTGTTGGTGGAAAAGAGGAATCTTACCAGTGATCTATGATTGTCTGGTTATTGTTCCCAAGTCATGTATTGCAAACAGGAGTCACTTTTGATTATTGGAAACAGTAGAAGCTTGGATTTAGTGAAGCCACCTTAAAGATTAAAGTTCTCTTTTATATCTAACACACAAGCACAGATGCTACAAAGCTTACAGAGGTTGGACACCATGCTTCCTTTGGCCTGTACTGGTTTCCTACAGGCTATAGATATGTGATTTGTGAGTATTCACACCAGTTGCAAAAGTTAATCTATAAAATGAGCAACATCAGATTTCTCAGATTACCAGTTTAGGAAGCTACTGCTTCTCTCACCAGAACTAAGACCTTGTTGAACTCTCTCAACTTTGCCACCACCTGGTGCCCCCCTCACTGGTATCTTATCACTCAATGATTCCTGTAAACCTCTGTATAATACTTTTCACTTCGGATGACTTCCACACACAGTCTCAGGTTTAATCCACACAATAATCTGCCTTCTTCCCAAATCATTACTTTTTCTCTCACTTTAGAGTTGAAGAAACAGATTTAGAGTTTCAGGAAGTGGCCCAACTAGTAAGATACAGAAGAGCTAAAGCTTTGACTGAGGCTTCATGGCAGTGGACTCTGGATTCTGTTCTCCGTGACCCCTGCCTGTGGCCTGTGGGCTTAGGTCTCAGCCTCCAGAGCTTCTGTCATCTCTGTCATTGCTCATCATAACACCGCTTCTGGAATTCATCACATAGGCCACTGCAGTCATATAAGCCTTCCTACTGAGGGCTCTGTTTAAAGATCTCCATCATCTACTCTTTTTCTGTTTGTTTCTTCCTTCTCAGTGAAGAAGACTTTCAACTAACTTTCAGAACCAATAAACAATAAGCTTGTCCACACCACAGTGTAACTGATAATATCTAAAAAGTTGTGTGATCTTTCTGAATATTTGGATTTCGAGATAAAATTAATTGGAGAATCCAAGAAATTAATTTCCAATAATGGAATTTTAGACCTTATGTTGACTGGATTAGGACTCTGACTCTGTGCATATAAAGGCTGTTCAAGAACTTAGTCTACCAAACCTCTTCTTCAGATATGTGTTCACTTTGGGTCACCCTAGCTAAAATTGGGGTCAGAAAACCAACCCCATAATTTGCTAGAAAGCAGAAGAGAAAGAATGATTTGTAAGAGTATCTTTGACTTAAAAAGCTTTCTTGTACTACCTATAATAAGCCCTAAAATTCCACAATTAGTCATTTATTCCTTTAGGTTACACATTTCTCTCCTCATATATCTCTTTTAAAGTGTAAAACAGTCTGAGAGCAGAACTTCATGAAGCTATTTTCAATGGCTAATCTTTCATCATGAGTGAGGTAATCAGATACTTTTCACAATCATAAGAAAATCCATAGCACATGCTTGACAAATGATAAGCATTCAGTGACTCAATGTATCGTCATTTTATTATCTGAAAATGGGAAGAAAGCACAACATCTACATTTTGGGTCACTGTCAGTGTGGGAGGATTGATGTGTGTTTCCTTAATGACTGGGGCTTTATTTTGGACTGTGTAATCAAGGACAACATATTTAACAACTCTGAGCCTCAATTTCTCTATTTAAAAATGATATTAATAATTTCGACTTCATTGGTGATTGTAAAGATTAAATGAAATAAAAGTCAGTGATATAATGATATTTATATTGATCTAAAATAGAAGATATTCATTCAAAATAAAGGCACCCTCTGTGGAACCAGCTGCTTTTACACCCAAGTGCTAGGAGTACCACAGACCCCACTGCCCTGACCACTACTGCGTTCTGAACCTCCTGCTCTGGCTCCACCCAGGGGTTCACAGGAAGAGCACAGTGACCGCCAACCTGGCCTGGAAGGAGACAGTCACCAAACTACTCCACCTCTGCCGTCAGTGACAGTCTTTCGTGGTTGATTTGAAAAACACAATTCTTTGGAAACAGTTATAGGAAGGACTCTGGGAGTTCTATAGGTTGAAGTGACTAAAATCTTGAGTTTTTACATCATTTATGCATCCTGCCCTGCATTCATAGAATTGCTTGCTCAAAATGGTTCTGTCCCCAGGATGGTGTTTCCAAAACAATATGCTCCATAGGCTGCATTTGTCCACACCTTGGGCTAAATGCTATAGCTCCCAAGCCGTATGTGAGTCTGATGACTAGATCTGTACCGGGATCCCAGGTAACTGCACCTGGAATCCCTGGCTGAGCTCCCCACAAACATGTAAACCTACTGGGAAGAGGGACCCTTCAAAATCTTTACATCCACATGACTTTTTTATTTAGTAGAAAAGTCATTTATTGAATAATTTCTTGTACTGACTCAATATAATGTCCTTTTTTGTTATTGATCTTTTATATATATATTTTTAATTTACTTTATTTTAGTATCATTAACCTACAATTACATGAGCAATATTGTGATGATTAAATTACCCCCTTCATCAGGTCCCCCCCACCAACCCTATTACAGTCACTGTCCATCAGTGTAGTGAGATGAGAATCACTACTTGTCTTCTCTGAGCTGTACAGTCCCCCCCGTGCCACCCCACTCTATGTCTGCCAATCGTAATGCCCCTTTTACCCTCTTATCCC
>JAQQAC010022866.1:11480893-11499492 GCA_029783875.1 Phataginus tricuspis
GATGAATCCCACTTGATCATGGTGTATGATCCTCTTGATGTATTTTTGAATTTGGTTTGCTAATATTTTGTTGAGTATTTTTGCATCAATGTTCGTCAGGGATATTGGTCTGTAATTTTCTTTTTTAGTGAGGTCTTTGCCCGGTTTTGGTATTAGAGTGATGCTTCTTTTATATTTTTGATAAAAAATGAGTATCTTAAGGTGAAAAACATGATGATTTGATATACATATGCACAGTGAAATGATTCCTGCAGTCAAGCTATTAAACATATCCATCTCTTTTCAGAGTTACTATTTTTGTATGTATGTGGTGAAAGCATCTGAAATCTATGAGCAAATTTCCAGAATTTTTTACTGCATTATTAACTTTTGCAGTTTTATTATCATGCTGTACATTCAGTCTCTAGACTTATTTATCCTATAAAAATCCAACTTTGTATCTTTGACATCTTTTAATTTCTTTCATCTCTCCATCTCTGGTAACCATCCTTCTACTGTCTTCTTCTATGTATTCATCTCTATGCTAGTAAAGAATGAGAGTCAGCCTTCCACTGCATTCTTGAGCACTGTAATTATGTCTATAAAATAGACACCATCATTTAGCACCTTTTTTGGCCACTGAACTGGAAAGTCTTGAACTGCCTGGATGGTATCTCCACATAATCCATTGAGCTAACTTTCCACAATTCTACAGGCTGGAATATTTTAAACTTCTCCCCATGAGAAGTAGCATTTCGTGGCCACTCAGGGAAATACATGTTGAGGTAGACTCCTTGGAGTTCCTGACCCATACTTTCCATCAATGAGGTCCACATAATGCTGAATATGATGTCAATTCTAATTCTATTTCTAAGGGGCTGTTGAGTGGGAAACCCCTTGTCTATCAAATAATTCTATAATATGGGGGATTAATGCTTGATTACTATAGGCATTACCATGTTTCAATATTTCAATGTGTCCTAATAGATGTCTTTTGAACCAAAGAACACAATAGAAACACAAACAAAAATTGGAGTGTATTTGTTTGGACCTTAGAACTTGTGCAATATCCCACCAAACCAGAATCCTAGAGCACCTAGATTCCTAGCGCCAAGTGTCAAAACTGGTCTGGGAGATATTATGTCTGGGAAAAGACCAACTCCAGAGATTTCTCAAGATTGCACCCAGTGATCATCTACTATTCCATGTGGGATTGGAAAAAGTTCCCCACTTGAATTTGTTTTTGAGGCTTACAAATACACCAGCAAAAGTGATAGTATCTAGTGGCAGTTTGTCTAGAACCTAATTCTTCCTTCAAAATGTGCCTCAGATAGTTAGACAAATGTGAGGAACCCTGGCCCCCCTTGTCCTAGGGACAAAATCCTGTCTTTTTGTCATGTCTTGAATGTTCTTGCTGACCCTAAGACCTTCCCTACTAACCAGATCAGAAGTGTCTGAGACAAGCATGTGTGGCTACATGGGCTCATGGTCTCTTTCATTTCTCAGTGTTCCAAGCTCTCTTGATCTCATATGACATCACCAATCTCTATCCATGTTCTTCATACCTGGATTCTTCTTTTTCGCTTCCTTTCTTGAATGGACCTTTCTTCTAGGTTTCTTGATTGGCGTCAGATATCATTATTGCCCCTATCTTCTGTCACATGGCTTACTCTTGGCACCACACTCTGATCATAGGCCAGGTTCACTGGTCATTCCTTATATCCAGCCACCCATTCAAACCTCAAAACAGTGGAGTAGCTATCAAACAGGAGTGTTTACATAACTTTAAGTTAGATAACTCCATCTCAAGGTATCAAACTTTCTACCCACTATAAATGCCTGCTTTTGTATTTCCACAGCCTTGCAGGAAGGGTCTGGTTGCTTTCAAAATACATGCATCCCTACAAAAGGTAAATTTTGTACATTACCAAACATGTATACCTCCATAGGAATAAAACTTTCTAATAGTTAAAGAAATATGGTAAGAGTGTGAGGTAGGATAAAAAAATGAAGATCACAACCTCTAGACTGCAGCTGAGGTGGAAAAAAAAGTGCCTCACAGCAGGAAATGAAGCTTTTAGAGAGAAAACCTACCACCCTCCCAATTCTGTGAAGAGGCAGCTCTGTGTAGCACTTTTCTCCATGAACTACAACTGCCTGTCAAAATTTTTTTTGATAGGCATTTACCCCTGGTTGGATATGAGCTGTAAATATGTCCCCAGATTTTAAAACTGATACTTTAACTTTTACAATGCACATATTGCATAAATGTATGTTGATAAGTAAACTTGCAAGCTGGCATATGCATTCCATGTAAACTCTCTTTTTTTTAAGAAATGATTTGAATTTTATAGACTGTAAAATATGTATATTGCTCTATTTATCTTGATGTATCTCTATGAAAAGGTGACCGCTGTGATTGGAAAGTCATGCCATATAAGTAAAATAAGATACTTTATTTAGAATTTTAAGATATCTTCTGCCCAATATGTATACCCACAACTTCATTGAAAAATTAGTTGTTTATTGAATAAATATTTTTAAGTGCTTTTGCTATAATTCTGGTGGTTTATAAGCATTGTAAGAAGGGAGGAGATGATCATTGCTATAAACACAGGGCTTAGGGGTTCTGGTTGGCCTGTGTATGTCATGAAGGCTAGTAAAGAGAGACATGTACCAGCGTAGGTATTATGGAGGGACAATGCCATAAAATATCAACAACAATAACAAACTCTAGCCACAAAGTTAGGATATTTATTTATTATTTTTTATTTTTTATATTTTTTTACAACTTATTTTGGTATCATTAACCTACAATTATATGTGCAATATTATGGTGATTAAACTACCCCCTTCATCAGGTCCCCCCACCAACCCCATTACAGTCACTGTCCATCAGCGTAGTGAGATGCTATAGAATCACTATTTGTCTTCTCTGAGTTGTACAGTCCTCCCTGTGCCCCCCACCTTACGTCTGCTAATCGTAATGCCCCTTTTACCCTCTTATCCCTCCCTTCCCACCCATCTCCCCAGTCCCTTTCCCTTTGGTAACTATTAGTCCGTTCTTGGGTTCTGTGAGTCTACTGCTATTTTGTTCCTTCAGTTTTTTTCTTTGTTCTTATATTCCACATATGAGTGAAATCATTTGATACTTGTCTTTTTCGGCTTGGCTTATTTCACTGAGCATAATACCCTCTAGCTCCATCCATGTTGTGCAGATGGTAGGATTTGTTTTCTTCTTATGGCTGAATAATATTCCATTGTGTATATGTACCACATCTTCTTTATCCATTCATCTACTGATGGACACTTACGTTGCTTCCATTTCTTGGCTATTGTAAATAGTGCTGTAATAAACATAGGGGTGCATATGTCTTTTTGAAACTGGGCTGCTGCATTCTTAGGGTAAATTCCTAGGAGTGGGATTCCTGGGTCAAATGGTTTTTCTATTTTGAGTTTTTTGAGGAACTTCCATACTGCTTTCCACAATGGTTGAACTAATTTGCATTCCCACCAGCAGTGTAGGAGGGTTCCCTTTTCTCCACATCCTCGCCAACATGTGTTGTTGTTTGTGTTTTGGATGTTGGCCATCCTCACTGGTGTGAGGTGATATCTCATTGTGGTTTTAATCTGCATTTCTCTGATGATTAGCGATGTGGAGGATCTTTTCATGTGCCTATTGGCCATCTGAATTTCTTCTTTAGAGAAGTGTCTATTCATGTCCTCTGCCCACTTCTTAATTGGATTATTTGCTTTTGTTTATTAAGGTGCGTGAGTTTTTATATATTTTGGATGTCAACCCCTTATCCGATGGATCATTTATGAATATATTTTCCTATACTGTAGGATGTCTTTTTGTTTTACTGATGGTGTCCTTTGCTGTACAGAAGCTTTTCAACTTGATATAGTCCCACTTGTTCATGTTTGCTTTTGTTTCCCTTGCCCGGGGGGATATGTTCATGAAGAAGTCGCTCATGTTTATGTCCAAGAGATTTTTGCCTATGTTTTTTTCTAACAGTTTTATGGTTTCATGACTTACATTCAGGTCTTTGATCCACCTTGAGTTTACCTTTGTGTATGGGGCTAGACAGTAGTCCAGTTTCATTCTCTTACATGTAGCTGTCCGGTTTTTCCAACACTAGCTGCTGAAGTGGCTGTCATCTCCCATTGTATATCCAAGGCTCCTTTATCAAATATTAATTGACTGTAAATGTTTGGGTTAATGTTTGGATTTTCTATTCTGTTCCACTGATCTGTGGGTCTGTTTTTGTGCCAGTACCAAATTGTCTTGATTACTGTGGCTTTGTAGTAGAGCTTGAAGTCAGGGAGTGTAATTACCCCTGTGTGATTCCTCCTTCTCAGGATTGCTTTGGCTGTTCGGGGTCTTTTCTGGTTCCATATAAATTTTAGAATTATTTTTTCCAGTTCATTGAAGAAAGCTGTTGGTATTTTTATAGGGATTGCATTGAATCTGTAGATTGCTTTAGGAAGTATAGTCATTTTGACAATATTTATTCTTCCTAGCCAAGAGCATGGGATGAATTTCCATTTGTTAGAGTCCTCTTTAATTTCTACTAGGAGTGTCTTGTAGTTTTCAGAGTACAGGTCTTTCACTTCCTTGGTTAGGTTTATTCCTAGGTACTTTATTCTTTTTGATGCAATTGCGAATGGAATTGTTTTTCAGATTTCTCTTTCTGTTAGTTCATCATTAGTGTATAGGAAAGCAACAGATTTCTGTGTGTTAATTTTGTATCCTGCAACTTTGCTGAATTCAGATATTAGTTCTGGTCATTTTGGAGTGGAGTCTTTAGGGTGTTTTATGTACAGTATCATGTCATCTGCAAATAGTGACAATTAGACTTCCTTTACCAATCTGGATGTCTTGTATCCCTTTGTTTTGTCTGATGGACCTCCAGTACTATGTTGAATAACAGTGGAGAGAGTGGGAGAGAGATCTTGTTCCCGATCTTAGATGAAAAGCTTTCAGCTTCTCGTTATCAAGTATGATGTTGGCTGTGTGTTTGTCATATATAGCCTTTATAATGTTGAGGTACTTGCCATCTATACCCATTTTGTTGAGAGTTTTAATCATGAATGGTTGCTGAATTTTGTCAAATGTTTTTTTCAGCACCTATGGAGATGATCATGTGGTTTTTGTTCTTCCTTTTGTTGATGTGGTGGATGATGCTGATGGATTTTCGAATGTTGTACCATCCTTGCATCCCTGGGATGAATCCCACTTGATCATGGTGTATGATCCTCTTGATGTATTTTTGAATTAGGTTTGCTAATATTTTCTTGAGTATTTTTGCATCTACGTTCATCAGGGATATAGGTCTGTAATTTTCTTTTTTGGTGTGGTCTTTGCCCGGTTTTGGTATTAGAGTGATGCTGGCTTCATAGAAAGAGTTTGGAAGTGTTCCCTCCTCTTCCATTTTTCGGAAAACTTTAAGGAGAATGGGTGTTATTTTTTCCGTATATGTCTGGTAAAATTCAGAGGTGAATCCATGAGGTACGGCGGTTTTGTTCTTGGGTAGTTTTTTGATTACCGATTCAATTTCGTTGCTGGTGATTGGTCTGTTTAGTTTTTCTGTTTCTTGCTTGGTCAGTCATGGAAGGTTGTATTTTTCTAAGAAGTTGTCCATTTCTTCTGTTTTGCAGTTGTTAGTATACAGATGCTCATAATATTCTCTTATAATTCTTTGTATTTCTGTGGGGTCCGTCATTATTTTTCCTTTCTCATTTCTGATTCTGTTTATGTGTGTAGATTCTCTTTTTCTCTTAATGAGTCTGGCTAGAGGTTTATCTATTTTGTTTATTTTTTCAAAGAACCAGCTCTTGGTTTCATTGATTTTTTCTATTCTTTTATTCTTCTCAATTTTATTTATTTCTTCTCTGATCTTTATTATGTCCCTCCTTCTGGTGACTTTGGGCCTCCTTTGTTCTTCTTTTTCCAATTTCAATAATTGTGTCTTTAGACTGTTCATTTGGGAATGCTCTTCCTTCTTTAAATAGGCCTGGATTGCAATATACTTTCCTCTTAGAACTGCCCTTGCTGCGTCCACAGAAGTTGTGGCTTTGTGTTGTTGTTGTCATTAGTCTCCATATATTCTTTGATATCTGTTTTGATTTGGTCGTTAACCCATTGATTCATTAGGAGAATGCTGTTAAGTCTCCATGTATTTGTGAGCCTTTTGTTTTCTTTCTAAAATTTATTTCTAGTTTTATACCTTTGTGATCTGAGAAGTTGGTTGGTAGGAATTTAATATTTTTGAATTTACTGAGGTTCTTTTTTTGGCCTAGTATGTGGTCTATTCTGGAAAATGTTCCATGTGCACTTGAGAAGAATGTGTATCCTTCTGCTTTTGGGTGCAGAGTTCTGTAGATATCTGTTAGGTCCATCTGTTCTAGTGTGTTGTTCAGTGCCTCTGTGTCTTTACTTTTTCTCTGTCTGGTTGATCTATCCTTTGGAGTGAGTGGTGTGTTGAAGTCTCCTAAAATTAATGCATTGTTGTCTATTTCCTCCTTCAATTCTGTTAGTATTTATTTCACATATGCTGACGCTCCTGTGTTGAGTGCATATATATTTATAATGGTTATATCTTCTTGTTGGACTGACCCCTTTATCATTATGCAATGTCCTTCTTTATCTCTTGCTACTTTCTTCATTTTGAAGTCTATTTTGTCTGAAAGAAGTACTGCCATACCTGCTTTTTTCTCTTTGTTTTTTGCCTGAAAAATCTTTTTCCATCCCTTCACTTTTAGTCTGTGTATATCTTTGGGTTTGAGGTGAGTCTCTTGTAAGCAGCATATAGATGAGTCATGCTTTTTTATCCACTCTGTTACTCTGAGTCTTTTAATTTTTGTATTCAGTCCATTTACATTTAGGGTGATTATTGATAGATATGTACTTATTGCCATTGCTGGCTTTAGATTCATGGTTACCAAAAGTTCAAGGGTTGCTTCTTTATTATCTAAGAATCTAACTTAACTTTCTTGTTAAGTTATTGTGAACACCGTCTGATGTTTCTTTATCTCTCCCTTCCTATTCTTCCTCCTCCATTCTTTATATATTAGGTGTTGTATTCTTTGTCTTTAGTTAGTATTTGGATGGTCTGCTTTCTTTGCTATGATTTTATTTTCTCTGGTGACATCTTTTTAGCCTTAGGGGTGCTTCCCTCTAGAGCAGTCAGTTTATGATATCCTGTAGTGGTGGTTTATGAGAGGCAAACGCTTTCAACTTTCCTTTGTCTGGAAATTGTTTAATCCCTCTGTCATATTTAAATGATAATCGTGCTGGATACAATATTCTTGGTTCAAGGCCATTCTGTTTCATTACATTAAATATATCATGCCATTCTCTTCTGGCCTGTAAGGTTTCTGTTGATAAGTCTGATGATATTGTGATGGGTTTTCCTTTGTAGGTGATCTTTTTTCTCTCTCTAGCTGCCTTTAATACTCTGTCTTTATCTTTGACCTTTGCCATTTTAATTATTATGTGTCTTGGTGTTGTCTTCCTTGTGTCCCTTGTGTTGGGAGATCTGTGGGCTTCTGTGGACTGCGAGATTATTTCCTTCCCCAGCGTGGGAAAGTTTTCAGCAAATATTTCTTCAAAGACACTTTCTATCCCTTTTTCTCTCTCTTCTTCCTCTGGTACTCCTATAATGTGAATACTGTTCCTTTTCAATTGGTCACACAGTTCTCTTAATATTCTTTCATTCCTAGACATCCTTTTATCTCTCTCTGCCTCAGCTTCTCTGTATTCCTGTTCTCTATTTTCTATTACATTAACAGTATCTTGCACCTCATCCCGTCTGCTGTTAAGCCCATCGATGGCTTGTCTCATTTCTGCATAGTCTTTCCTCACTTCCTCCCTCAGCTCTTGCACATTTCTCTGTAGATCCGTTAGCATGGCTATGACTTTTATTCTGAATTCTTTTTCAGGAAGACTGTGCATGTCCATCCCATCAGGTTCCCTCTCTGGGGTTGTCTGGGTCTGAAGCTTTGTCTGTACCATATTCCTCTGTCTTTTCATGGCTATAGAATTGATTGCTGGTAGTTGCCACGTATGTCAGCTGGGCTCTTTATGACCGCCTCGCCGGGTGCTGAGTCCTCTCAGGTGTAGCTGCAGGCTGTGCGCTTTCCTGTGTATTCTGGTCTCTCTTTTAGGAATAGTTGTATTTGCTGTGTTTTCGTGGATAAATATAATGTTGGGAGTAAATTTCTGCTGTTTCGTTCATGTCGTCATCTTCCTGGAAGTGACCTAAATAATTTATTTTTAAAGTACTTATACTGGGACAACTTATTCTTTAAAGGATCAGATTATAAATGATTTTATGTTTGTGCTCCAGGCCTGGCCTTTGTTGCACATAGTTATTTTATTTTTATTTTTTATTTTTTTTAACTGTGCCTTAAAAAAGTAAATGCCATTCTTAGCCCATAAGCCATAGCTTGCCTATCTCAACTATTCAGCAAAATTTTAATACATTTTCAAATAGCAGAAAGTTTATATTCAAGAGAGATATTGTAACCACAGTAATGAAAATCAATCCAAGTGGATGGCTGGGTGGTTGTTAGTGGTCCCAGGACCCATCTCTTCTGCTTTCTCTACTTGGTCCCATATAGCCCTGGGCAACTACACAGAGCATAAGTGCTTTTAGGACCACAACTTAGATATCTGGATGTCTATGCCCCAGAGAATCCCAGAACTTTCATCAAAGTAACAAAAAAATTGCAGCTGTCAAAAAAGCTCAGCCCTTATATCAACAAGGAAGGCAGCACCTGACAGCTAACAATTACCATCAGCACATTTTGTCTGTGTCACTACCATGTTCAGTCTCCCAAGTAAGAACCTCATTCTTTATCTCTTACATGCACCATATCTTGGATAGAAATACCTTTACAATGTACTCATTTCCTTCCTTTCCCAGTTCTTCAAGAGAGAGTATACATTTATCTCCTTACACCAGGACAACTGTGCAAGTCCCTTAACTGCAGGATCCTTTTAGACTCTCTGCTCTTTGCCTTAGCCAGCCTACCCAAGATAGGCTAAGTTTTGTAATTACATTGCTTTTATTTGGTCTCCCCATTCTCTCAATGACCTGAATTCAATCCAGTTCATTCAGCCATTGATCAGATATTTATGATGCCTAGCATTCAATGTGCTGGAAATTGCAGGATACCCAGATATACGTTAGAATCTCTGCCTTCTATTAGAAGAGATAAGACAGTGACAAAACAGCTGTGATAGAAGGTGGAGTGTGACAAGAGCCATTTGAGTAGTGCAAGCGAAGTTCAGTAAAGTAGCTACAGACAATTTCTGGCTGGTAAGATTGAGAAAGACTTGAAAAAGCATTAAAGATTTGCTAGGAAGTCAGTACACTTGAAGACAGAACTGGCAGAGCATTGTGGTGGAAAGAAAGGCATGAGCAGAGCCATCAAGGTAGGAAAGCACAAAGATTATTATGGAAATTAAGACCATATAATTTTAATAGCTGAGTGATGGAATTTATTTGGAAAATGAGTTAAGACAAGTTTGTTGGAGGCCTGGAATGCCAAGCCATGTTGTCTGAGCTGTAGTTAGTAAACTTTGGAGAAGAGCCAATGTTTTTTGAAGTCCAGAGGCCCTATTATTAGGTAAATGTATGTTAGGTTTATACATTAGTGGTGTAGTGGAAGGACTTTGAATTGAAAGGTAAGGAACTATAGATTTCTGTTTACAACTTCTATTTCATCTTTTTAGATTATCAGTAAATCAAAAGAAAATGAATTTTCATTGATATTTATATTTTTACATTTATATTTGTATTAAATATATGTATGGACTATACTGTGCTGGCGCTCTATGCAAAGTGAGGAAAAGGTTTCAGAAAATGGCAAGAAAGACTGGCTGTGGAATTTCTAAGAACAAAGGAGATATAGTGGTTTGTGTTTGGTAAAATTGGAAAAATAAGAAAATACTTGCCTTTAACTTTTTCAACCTAATATTGCAGATCAAGGCTCCCTGCTATCCTCACATTAGATCATGAAATCCTTAGGGAAGGAAGCGTATTTGCTTTGAGTCCTGTTTGTATTCCCAGCACATAGCAGAGAGCCTGCTCATAACAAATACTTGGTAAATGTTGCTGGAATGAATGATCTCTCCAAACGCCATCAAAACCTCTGCTCTAAAGGAATATCTGTAACCAAATGCATGTTAATGAATAAATTGTTATATGTATGTTAAAAGGATTTTCCCTTATAAGAAATGCATATGGAATCACCCATTGCCAAATATGCCCAATTTAATGGCTGTACATATAGAAGGGGAGTATTTAGAAGGGTAAAAATGGCCTGTGCAATGTGTTCCCAATTGGCTACTATCCTGATTTTCCTACACTGTGGCCCTTGGTTCCCATCCAAAAGCTTTCTCAAGTAAACTGTCTAACTGAGCTTACTCTGTCTTACCATGTAATATGGTAAGAAAAGGGCCTAAGGAGAACCCGTGAGTCAGACCCTGTAGATAACCCAAATGTTTTCTGGACTGTGAAGAAAGCCCTGTTCTACCACACTCCTATGGGTGTCACCAGACTCTAGGCCCAGTGTCCTGATTACCTGGCCTTCCTGTCTGCCAAAAAAAAAAAAAAATCACTTAACGCTTTCACATGGAAATCCTTCCGCAGTTGAACACCTTCACTCTGCTGTATTGGGCTGTATTTATGTTAAGATCCCTTCTGTCAGCACTTAGGAAATTTTACATGTCCTGCATTCATGGTTTCCATTGTGATTTCTCTGATTAGATGTCTACTGCATGTAGCTTAGACAAAAATGAATGTCTTTGGTCAAAGCAGCCATATATCTACTGAATGAGAAGATGCCATAATGGTTCAATTTCAGGTATCTGAAAAGCTTGTATCCCAATCCCAAATATATCTGCATTGATGTTAAATGTCCATCATTACCTCCATTTGAGCATAGCACAATCTCCATCCTACATTCTGAAATACTCCGAGCAGTTTTAGAGAGAAAACAACAAGAATATAAAAATTGCAGTAAATAGCAATAATATTTTCCAATTTAATCCAACTGCATCAACTTGTATATGGTGACAAAATTTTACCACAATGCCATGAACTATTGGAAAACCCTGTTTATGTTGCATATTTCACTTGTTACAGAAATATTAAAGGGGTATAGTAAATGACACTTTCCAGTGACAGAAATCCAACTCAAAGTAGTATAAATTGAAGGTTTTGTAAAGACTGCATTGTCTCACATAACTGAGACGTACAATAGGGTGTCATTTAGGGCCCAGCTGACCAAGCAGGTCAGGTAGAATATTCAGGTTCTTGTGTCTCTTTTTCCAGTTCTTTGATAACTTATTTCCATGTAGCAAACTTGATGACTTTCAGAACATCAAGATCCTAGCTGAGAGATAGCATTCCCTTGGACAGGCGTACTAGTTTCCCATTGTTGTTGTAACAAATTATTGAGAACTTGATGACTTAAAACAATACAGATTCATTATTTATTTATTACAGTCCTGGAGGTCAGTCATCTGAAATAGGTCTTATGGGTTAAAATCAAGGTGTTGGCAGAGCTGCAATTCCTTCCTGAAGACTCTGGGAGATGATTCGTTGTCTGCCTTTTCCTGCTTCTAGAGGTTGCCTGCGTTCATTGGCTTGTGACCTCTCACTCCATTTTCAAAGCTAGAGATTGCATCACTTTGTACTTTCTTTGTCACATCTTCTCTCATTCTTCTGCCTCCCTTTCACTTACAGAGTGCTTATCATTGCATTAAACCCACCCATATAGTCCAACATAATCTTCTCATCTTAAAATCTTCAATTTAATTCCATATTTCCATATTCCATATTCATTCCAAAAGTCCCTTTTGCCATTCAGATAACATAGTCACAGGCTCTGGAGATTGGAATGTAGATGTATTGTGAGGGTGGGGCAGTATTCTGCCTAACACTACAGGTTTGGCAAAAAGAGTCTTATGAAGGACTTTGAGTGGTCTCGCCTGTCATTTGCTTACCTTCAACCAATCTCTGAGCCTATGATGACTAAATACTCTGACTGGCTAGCCTGGCTCACATGGACCAAGGCCAGTGGTGAGGGGGCAGGGATGATGCTTTTAGTTTCAATCACACCACATGGAATGGTTTCTCTGCAGGAAAAAAGGGAGTTTCTCATTAGAGTAGCGCACAGGAATGACGGAAAAGGAGCACAAACACCCATATCCATTGCACAGGGCAGACAGGGCCTATCAGTCTCATTCCCAATGCTTGTATAAAAGGCACTATGACTTAAGCATTGGCTATTTAAGAGTAATTTTTAAAATATAAATACTGAAGTTTGGGTGGAGATAAATATTCATGTTGAGTCACACATAAGTATGTATCTGTTTATCAAAATCTTACTCTTCATGATAGAATTGGCTGAGGCAATAGGTTACTTTGGAGTAAAAAGCTAGAGGACCTCAAAATGAGAGGTCCCAAAGAAGGCATAAACAGAAGTTGAAAAACATGAAGAGTGTCCCTAAACCCTCACAGACCGATGGTGGGCAAGCCCTGACTCTTCTCGTGTCAACGTGGAAATGGACCCTAGGTAAATAGACCCAACTTGTCAATGGGACCTTTCCTTCACCACTCATCCACTCCATCCCTTCCTCAGCACCTTCCCAACCTGGGAACTGTTTATGGATCTCTCCTCAGAACTCCCACTCCTTGGGCTTGCAAGGTGGCAAGATGTGCTTTGCCTCAAAGCCCTGGAGGAAAGTCCATTGTTCACAGGCAGAGCTATCCTTCCAAGGGCAGCAGCTCTTCTGTTCTGGAGCATTAATTCATAATCAAACATTGATGAATCATGCTGTTTTACTGAAAAGCACAGTCCTTGAGTCAACCACCTAATCTAAGGGAAGAAATTAAACTCTAAACCAACATAAACACATTACAAGTCATTAGTGTAATTAAAAAGGAATGTATAATTAAAACATTTGTGTATTTTAGCTCAAATTCATCTGCGGTCGGAAATTTTAATGAACTGTTCATCAAAGAAGTCTCGGGAGTCTGGGGATAAGTTCAGCATAACAAGAAACTGAATGTCTTCTTCCCCCTGCTCCACGAGCCCCATTCCCTCTGGTTTCTGGAAAGCAACCTGTCATTGGTTCCACCGAACTAATAATGAGTCTAAGTGGTTATGATTGCTTCTGTGTTTTAAACTGATGTTATCTTTTTATCCCTTAAGAATCATGTTTTTCATAATTACTTCTCTTTTGTCCTTTCCTTAAGACAAATGATTTTGTAATTAGCGATGAAGGAAGGAGTCGTCACTCCAAGACATCTGTCAAGTTGTCAGGAAGTATGTCTCCCTGTAGCTATATTTAAACTTTCTGTTTAATAGCTTCTTGCTTTATTTCACAAGAACATCTCTGTGGAATCATGCCCAGGATCCCCTAATGATCAGGTTCTATAAAACATAGAGGAATTAGATTGTAAGAAATATCATTCCCCAGAATGTCCTTCCTATTCTCAATGTGCACCTCTCCATCCTAACAACTCCTTTCCCTGAGCCTCTCCACCCACATGGATCTGTCCCTCCCTGCACTCCAGTGGCCTCTGGTTTTAGGCTCCAGCAGATGAGATGGTGGAGTGTGTCAACAATTAGGCTAATATTTTCCCCAACTTCAGCATTCTCTTGTAACAATGCTCTCTCTTTCTCCCTCCAGATGAGTGGCAAGCTAAGAATACATCTCCCTTTGAGATGTATTCTATGCCAGTGCTGTGTATTTTCCATGCACCCTTTAGAGAAATGATGTGTTCAGTCACATGTTTGCTATTCTTCTGTGTCATCTGCAGCAAGAAAGATCTGCCCTATGAAAGCCACATCCCTTAGTCATAGAATCCCAACTGAAAGATTCATCCAGTGGAGTACTGAGGAACATGGAAAGCCCCTTTTACCATAGGATTCAAGATCACTGTCAATCTCCAAATCTGATGCCACTCATTCCATAGCTAATATACTAAATGTCACAGAAATCTCAAACTGCTTTAATCACTCTGTTTATTCTTCAATAGTCCAATTGGCCCATAACCCTTGTTCTTCATAAGAGAAAGCTAAACTCAGGGAGTACAGTGGTTTTTGGAGGACCACAAAGAAGTATCAGACAGATCTAGAAATAGAAAAACTTGTTGAACGGCAGACTGATTATGACTTTTCACCTGGCCTTGGTAGTAACATAGAGGCAGAACTGGCCCATGCTGAATGAATGAACATGTTAAGTTCCCTCCGTGTCTTAGGAGAAACCTGAAATCGGTACATTTCCCTCCTTTGGAGCACTCTTCCAGCTTTCCTTTTTTCCAAAATACCCATACTACTGTCCTGGGTCCCAGAGACCTGCCAAGCCTTGAAATTACCTTAAAATTATCATGATAAGAGGAACATGGATTAAAGATGGCGGCGTGAGAGGTGAGACAGAGGCTTCCTCCTTAAACCGCATATAATATGAAAATAAAGCTACTACTACTCTTGAAAGAGCAACAGGAAAGAGGACGGCAACAAACTGCATACACCTGGAGACAAGAGCAGCCCTCAGAGAAAACGGTAACGTACTAAAGCTGTGGTCCTGCGGGATCCAAGCCCTTCCCCCACCCCAGCTCACCGGCAGGAGGAACAGGAACAGAGCAGAGAGGGAGTGGAGAACTGGGACTGCTGAATACCTAACTCTGGAGATCTACTCTGGGAGCACAAACCTACATTTCATGGTGCTTGCATGATACTCTTGTAATTAGGAGCTTGGAAAGCTAAGACAGGTGGAGCTCCTGGAGAGACTAAGATTCCAGCTGCCTGTGAGATCAGGGATCCATATCCAGCTTCTCCAGGATGGGGGAGGGGCAGGAAGTCTGAGAGACTTCCTGGCAGGGAGGACCTTGGCAGGAGGCCTGCTGAGGGGGCAAGGACTGCACGAGGAGAGAAAGGACAGGTGGACAGGATTGTCCAGGTGTACTCTGCCCAGCAGATTGGGAGTTTTCTGATCTTCAGGTGTGCCAGCTCCCTGGACGCCTGCACGGCTCCAGCAACCCCTTCTGTGACAGGCAGACTAGTGCACCTTTTGCCTGGCCAGCCCCACTGGGCTTGCAAACCTGGAAGCCCTTTCCTGGTGTTGGGCCAGCCGGAGGGAGGATCTGTCCACAACAACTAAAAAGGCAAAGCACACAGGCTTATACCTGTGTGCTCAGCCCACTGGTTCAGAAAGTGGAGACAGGCATAGCAGCCAGGAACCAGGAAACAGCCTTTTCCTCCCCCGAGGCACCAATACCACTCCCCTACAATCCCTGACATTGCTTCAGGGGCTGAGCAGCTCCAGAGAGTAGAGCTTCTGGGCACTAGAGGGCTCCATACACAAATATGAAATGCCAAAGGAACCTGGTCCAGAGTAAAATTATGAATGCAACTCCTGAGAAAGATTTAAATGATATGGACCTTATGACTCTCCCTGAAAGGGAGTTCAAAATAAAAATCATTCACATGCTCATGGAGGTACGGAAAGATATTCAAGAACTCAGGAATGAATTCCGGTCGGAGATCCAATCCTTGAAGAACACAATGGACGGTATTAAAAGCAGATTGGATATGGTGGAGGAAACAATAAATGAAATAGAAACTAGAGAAGAGTAATACAAAGAAGCTGAGGTACTGAGAGAAAATAGGATCTCTATGAATGAAAGAACATTGAGAGAACTGTGTGACCAATCCAAACGGAACAATATACGCATTATAGGAGTACCAGAGGAAGAAGAGAGAGAAAAAGGGATAGAAAGTATCTTTGAAGAAATAATTACTGAAAACTTTCCCACGCTGGGGAAGGAAATAGTCTCACAGTCCACGGAAGCCCACAGAACTCCCAACACAAGGGACCCAAGGTAGACAACAGCAAGACACAAAATAATTAAGATGGCAAAGATCAAAGATAAGGACAGAGTATTAAAGGCAGCTAGAGAGAGAAAAAAGATCACCTACAAAGGAAAACCCATGAGACTATCATCAGACTTCTCAACAGAAACCTTACAGGCTAGAAGAGAATGGCATGATATATTTAACGTAATGAAACAGAAGGACCTCGAACCAAGAATATTGTATCCAGCACAATTACCATTTAAATATGACAGTGGGATTAAACAATTTCCAGACAAAGGAAAGTTGAAAGAGTTTGCCTCTCATAAACCACCACTACAGGATATCTTAAAAGGACTGCTCTAGAGGGAAGCACCCCTAAGGCTAAAAAGATGTCACCAGAGAAAATAAAATCATAGCAAAGAAAGCAGACCATCCAAATACTAACTAAAGGCAAAGAATACAACACCCAATATATAATGAATGGAGGAGGAAGACTAGGAAGGGAGAAATAAAGAAACATCAGACGGCATTCACAATAACTTAATAAGAAAGTTAACTTAGATTCTTAGATAGTAAAGAAGCAACCCTTGAACTTTTGGTAACCACGAATCTAAAGCCAGCAATGGCAATAAGTATATATCTATCAATAATCACCTTAAATGTAAATGGACTGAATGCATCAATCAAAAGACACAGAGTAACAGAGTGGATAAAAAAGCAAAACCCATCTATATGCTACTTACAAGAGACTCACCTCAAACCCAAAGATATACACAGACTAAAAGTGAAGGGATGGAAAAAGACATTTCATGCAAACAACAAAGAGAAAAAAGCAGGTGTTGCAGTACTTGTATCACATAAAATAGACTTCAAAACGAAGAAAGTAGCAAGAGATAAAGAAGGACATAACATAATGATAAAGGGGTCAGTTCAACAAGAATATATAACCATTATAAACATATATGCACCCAACACAGAAGCGCTAACATATGTGAAACAAATACTAACAGAATTGAAGGAGGGAATAGACAACAATGCATTCATTTTAGGAGACTTCAACATACCACTCACTCCAAAGGATAGATCAACCAGACAGAGAAAAAGTAAAGACACAGAGGCACTGAACAACACACTAGAACAGGTGGATCTAACAGATATCTACAGAACTCTGCACCCAAAAGCAACAGGATACACATTCTTCTTCAAGTGCACATGGAACATTTTCCAGAATAGACCACATACTAGGCCACAAAAAGAACCTCAGTAACTTCAAAAATATTGAAATCCTACCAACCAACTTCTCAGATCACAAAACTATAAAACTAGAAATAAATTTTAGAAAGAAATGAAAAAGGCTCACAAATACATGGAGACTTAACCGCATTCTCCTAATGAATCAATGGGTTAACGACCAAATCAAAACAGAAATCAAAGAATATATGGAGACTAATGACAACAACAACACAAAGCAACAACTTCTGTGGGACGCAGCAAAGGCAGTTCTAAGAGGAAAGTATATTGCAATCCAGGCCTATTTAAAGAAGGAAGAGCATTCCCAAATGAACAGTCTAAAGACACAATTATTGAAATTGGAAAAAGAAGAACAAAGGAGGCCCAAAGTCACCAGAAGGAGGGACATAATAAAGATCAGAGAAGAAATAAATAAAATTGAGAAGAATAAAACAATAGAAAAAATTAATGAAACCAAAAGCTGGTTCTCTGAAAAAATAAACAAAATAGATAAACCTCTAGCCAGACTCATTAAGAGAAAAAGAGAATCTACACACATAAACAGAATCAGCAATGAGAAAGGAAAAATAACGATGGACCCCACAGAAATACAAAGAATTATAAGAGAATATTATGAGCATCTGTGTACTAACAACTGCAAAACAGAAGAAATGGACAACTTCTTAGAAAAATACAGCCTTCCATGACTGACCAATCAAGAAACAGAAAAACTAAACCGAACAATCATCAGCAACGAAATTGAATCGGTAATCAAAAGCTACCCAAGAACAAAACCCCCAGACCTGATGGATTCACTTCTGAATTCTACCAGACATATAGAGAAGAAATAACACGCATTCTCCTTAAAGTTTTCCAAAAAATAGAAGAGGAGGGAATACTTCCAAACTCTTTCTATGAATCCAGCAGCACTCTAATAGCAAAACCAGGCAAAGACCTCACCAAAAAAGAAAATTACAGACCTATATCTCTGATGAACGTAGATGCAAAAATACTCAACAAAATATTAGCAAACTGAATTCAAAAATACATCAAGAGTATCATTCACAATGATCAAGTGGGATTCATCCCAGGGATGCACGGATGGTACAACATTCGAAAATCCATCAACATCATCCACCACATCAACAAAAGGAAGAACAAAAACCACATGATCATCTCCATAGATGCTGAAAAAGCATTTGACAAAATTCAGCAACCATTCATGATTAAAACTCTCAACAGAATGGGTATAGACAGCAAGTACCACAACATCATAAAGGCTATATATGACAAACCCACAGCCAACATCATACTTAATAGCGAGAAGCTGAAAGCTTTTCATCTAAGATCGGGAACAAGACAGGGGTGCCCACTCTCTCCACTGTTATTCAACATAGTACTGGAGGTCCTAGCCACGGCAATCAGACAAAGCAAAGACACACAAGGCATCCATATTGGTAAAGAAGAAGTCAAATTGTTACTATTTGCAGATGACATGATACTGTACATAA
>JAQQAC010022866.1:11504492-11527909 GCA_029783875.1 Phataginus tricuspis
CTAACAGAAAGAGAAATCAGAAAAACAATTCCATTCACAATTGCATCAAAAAGAATAAAATACCTAGGAATAAACCTAACCAAGGAAGTGAAAGACCTGTACTCTGAAGACTACAAGACACTCCCAGGAGAAATTAAAGAGGACACTAACAAATGGAAATGCATCCCATACTCTTGGCTAGGAAGAATAAACATTGTCAAAATGGCTATACTACCTAAAGCAATCTACAGATTCAACACAATTCCTATCAAACTACCAACAGCTTTCTTCAATGAACTGGAACAAATAACTCAAAAATTTATTTGGAACCAGAAAAGATCCCGAATAGCCAAAGCAATTCTGAGAAGGAGGAATCAAACAGGGGTAATTACGCTCCCTGACTTCAAACTCTACTACAAAGCCACAGTAATCAAGACAATTTGGTACTGACACAAAAACAGACCCACAGACCAGTGGAACAGAATAGAAAATCCAAACATTAACCCAAACATTTACAGCCAATTAATATTTGATAAAGGAGCCTTGGATATACAATGGGGAGATGACAGCCTCTTCAGCAGCTGGTGTTGGAAAAACTGGACAGCTACATGTAAGAGAATGAAACTGGACTACTGTCTAGTCCCATACACAAAGGTAAACTCAAGGTGGATCAAAGACCTGAATGTAAGTCATGAAACCATAAAACTCTTAGAAAAAACATAGGCAAAAATCTCTTGGACATAAATATGAGCAACTTCTCATGAACATATTCCCCTGGGCAAGGGAAACAAAAGCAAAAATGAACAAGTGGGACTATCTCAAGTTGAAAAGCTTCTGTACAGCAAAGGACACCATCAGTAGAACAAAAAGATTTCCTACAGTATGGGAAAATATATTCATAAATGATCCATCGGATAAGGGGTTGACATCCAAAATATATAAAAACTCACACATCTTAATAAACAAAAAGCCAATAATCCAATTAAGAAGTGGGCAGAGGACATGAATAGACACTTCTCTAAAGAAGAAATTCAGATGGCCAATAGGCACATGAAAAGATCCTCCACATTGCTTATCATCAGAGAAATGCAGATTAAAACCACAATGAGATATCACCTCACACCAGTGAGGATGGCCAACATCCAAAACACAAACAACAACACATGTTGGCGAGGATGTGGAGAAAAGGGAACCCTCCTACACTGCTGGTGGGAATGCAAATTATTTCAACCATTGTGGAAAGCAGTATGGAAGTTCCTCAAAAAACTCAAAATAGAAAAACCATTTGACCCAGGAATCCCACTCCTAGGAATTTACCCTAAGAATGCAGCAGCCCAGTTTCAAAAAGACAGATGCACTCCTATGTTTATTGTAGCACTATTTACAATAGCCAAGAAATGGAAGCAACGTAAGTGTCCATCAGTAGATGAATGGATAAAGAAGATGTGGTACATATACACAATGGAATATTATTCAGCCATAAGAAGAAAACAAATCCTACCATTTGCAACAATATGGATGGAGTTAGAGGGTATTATGCTCAGTGAAATAAGCCAAGCCGAAAAAGACAAGTATCAAATGATTTCACTCATATGTGGTGTATAAGAACAAAGAAAAAAACTGAAGGTACAGTACAGCAGCAGACTCACAGAACCCAAGAACGGACTAACAGTTACCAAAAGGAAAGGGACTGGGGAAGAAGGGCAGGAAGGGAGGGATAAGAGGGTAAAAGGGGCATTACGATTAGCAGACGTAAGGTAGCGGCGGCAGGGGGAGGGCTGTACAACTCAGAGAAGACAAGTAGTGACTCTATAGCATCTCACTACACTGATGGACAGTGACTGTAATGGGGTTGGTGGGGGACCTGATGAAGGGGGTAGTTTAATCACCATAATATTCCACATGTAATTGTAGGTTAATGATACCAAAATAAATTGTAAAAAAAAATTATCATGATAAATTGGAAAAAGTATTTATTGCTTAAGGTATTTTTTTCTCACAGGGATATTTTCATTTAACAGCAGACTCAAAGATCAAAAAGCCCTGGAGTATAAGAACAAAGAAAAAAAAAAACTGAAGGAACAAAACAGCAGCAGACTCACAGAACCCAAGAACGGACTAACAGTTACCAAAGGGAAAGGGACTGGGGAGATGGGTGGGAAGGGAGGGATAAGAGGGTAAAAGGGGCATTACGATTGGCAGACATAGGGTGGGGGGGGCACGGGGGGGACTGTACAGCTCAGAGAAGACAAGTAGTGATTCTCATCTCACTACGCTGATGGACAGTGACTGTGGTGGGGTTGGTGGGGGGGACCTGATGAAGGGGGTAGTTTAATCATCACAATATTGCTCATGTAATTGTAGGTTAATGATACTAAAATAAAATAAATTGTAAAAAAAAAAAAAGCCCTGGGAGACAAAAAAAATATTATTATAAATTAGAATTACAGGCATCAGAGATATTAGGACATTGAGGCTTATGTTTTCTGGATCCCTTCTCACCGCACTGTGTGATGACTCCTTATTCTTCCTGCCTGAGTACAGCACACGAGCATAGTGCAAGATGTGAGTAGAGGTGTGAGAGCTCAGTAGCTGGAATGAAAAGGGAAATAATGAAATCAGTGTGTTTACTTTCCTGGTTAATTCTCTAACTTATTTTTTCAAGGATCTCGCATCATAATTTTATTTAAGGTGAAATAAAACCACAAGATGCCTCTAAGCTTGCAGTTCTCTACTTTTATTCCAAATGCCGTTCCTCAGTTATGGCTATTTCCATGTTCCTTACATTTTTTTCCCTCCTGTTTTATCTTTTTTTTTTTTAAGCCATTTTTCACATAAATATCAGATCTAAAATATTAGTTGCAACACTGCCTTGTTTTCCTGCTGTCAAGAGGCTGCAAAGACTCCCTGACACCTGTGGGTTAATGTGTGGCTTCATGTCACCTGCTCTCACTTCATCCACCCCTTGTTGCTCATCATCTCTCAGCAATGAATTTTCTGAGTTCATTAAATTGGGCATTTCCCTTTGCTCCACCCACTTCATCTGAATTCCTACTGGTTCAAGCTTTTTGGCAATAATGCATGAAGTAGAAATATTGAGAAGGTCTGAAAACACCATGTAGCTGTGTCATGCTGGCCCTAGTCTCTCCATTTCTAGTCTTATTTCATATGAGAGAAAAATCAATCCAGTTTAAGCCACTGTTGTGTCCATTATTGACTACTAGCAACTGAATTCAATTCTGAATTGACCCAAATGCATGGGAACAATTAATTTTACCTGTATCACCTCTTAGTTACTCATATTCAAGGACAAGAGATCCTCCTCCCTTATTTGTTCTTTAGTTTGTTTGTTTATTCATCTGCTTGAAATGTTACATAGAATGATCTGAAATTCTGAAACTATTTAGTTCAAATGATGAAACCACCGTTTGTCCCTTTATTTGGAAGGTGCTACCCACTCAGCACCCCTCACACTTATCCCTGGGCTCTCTTTCCTCTTCTTTCAGCACTGCTCTTCCTGACACATACCTAAGGAGGAAAGACGTCATATAAACATACAACCATATCACCTTCCCATTATATCACTTGCCTCTAGTTAATAATTAATAAGGTCTTGGGTGGTTTCCAGCCCTTCGTGTGAGCTTGTAAACAAACAGAGACACAGCTTGAGGGCAGGAGGTAACCCAAAACTCTTCTTTAAATATTTTCCAGTCTATAGAAGTTTAAAAGTTGTAGGTGCAATAAATGAGTGAATAAATGAATCATAGACAGTGAAAATCAATATTGAAAAAAAGAACAAGGACAGATAAGACTATAATAAGAGCATGAACAGTTGAAAGGATTTGACGCGAGGATAGTACAAAGTTTCACATATGTTTACATAATGTGAACTGAGGAATATTTTTTAAATATTTATGTGATTTTTAAAAAATACTCTATTGGTGTCTTTGATCCTTACTCCCATTCTTTGAAGAAATTTTTTTGGTATTTTGGGGGCCTACTAGCATTTGTGTTTAAGACTATGTCATTAGGAGAAAAGAGAAAACAGCACAGACAGAATTTTGGGGGTATACTCCAAATAGAGCAAAGATCTTGGCCTCCAATATAGGAAAATGATGAAAGCAGAGACATCATAGTTTCAGGGAGAAGAATGCAGTATCTACACTGTAGGGAGAAACATGGAGAGTTAGAAATGCCAGATGAATTTGTGAGATATAAAAGAAGAAAAGATACATGCCCCACTTGCCTGGTAGATTCCTAGACTGTGCCTAAGTAAGAGAAGTCTAAGGAGGAATAACCATGGTCGGCTCACTATGATATAGAAACCAAATGAAAATTTTCATGACCCCAGAGTGTGATGTGGATGTTGCCTCTATGTAGTGTGTATGCAGAAAGAATAATTGAACAAAAAGGAGAGACAGGCCAATAGAGGTCAGGGCCATCTCAGTGGCAATCTATCTGGACTATTGACCACTGATTAGACGTACCATCACCGCTAACCCTTTGGCATCACCTATGCCCCTCTGAGTGGGAGACCAAACCCTTGGGAAAAATGAAAACTTCATCTCCAGTTTACCAAAAACAAAAAGGGCAAAGTAACTTTCATAGGGCCAGTCTCATGTATAGATAAAAAGAGCATCAAGCAAAAGGCTGTGGGGGTCATTTGATGGGAGCCAGAATAAGATGCTTTCAAGCTGTACATCCGGGAGTGATGTATTAAGCCTTCATGATTGATCCCTTAGGCTGAAAATGACCTTTATAAGGTTCTCCACACTGCAAATCCCTCTGGGGAAGAGATACATTAAATGCCCAAGATTTCAATATGAAGACAGATATAAGGTAACCTTTCTGAGAGGCTGGGAGATTTTAGAAAAATAAGAATTTGAGGGGGGTCAAGGAAACCTAGATAAGTAAAGAGGCTGGGGTCTTGCTATAAGATGACAATGGAGTCAGTCACAAGCGATGTTCCTTGTTTATAAGTCCAGAATCAATATTAGAACTGCTTTTGCTTATAATTTGTTAATATCTCTGGGTACAGGTCCTACTTATACCTTAGTTTCTCCTAATTTTTCCTGCAAGAAGATGAGAACACTTCAGTACATACACACACATACACATTCATTCATATTATGCACTTAAACACATATTCCCACTCATGCATGCATACATAGACTAAACCTTGTGGTCTCCACTGGGATAACTAGTGAATATTGAAGGAAGTCACAATGAACTACATATATATAATTGAGACGCCAGGTCCATAGGCCTTTCTTGATAATCTTGAAATCTTTAATTTCACTGAAGATGCCATCATGGATCTTTTTGTGATGTTTGTATTCCTGGCTAGATCAATGACTTTTAAATGTTGGCATGAAAAGGGAAGAAAGAAAAAGGAAATAAGAAAAAAGTAAAGCAATCCAAGGGTAATCAATAAGAATTTACAGATTAAATACAATAAAGACCTTTCCAACCATTTCAGTTGTTGAATACAGGAAGATTTACCTCTGAAATGGGTGATGTCCTATCACCCTACAAACACTAGTGACATCAGGGATGCTATAGAAAAGAGATCCTCTTAAAGATCCTCATTTGGGTACAAGAATCATGGATTTCTTGTGCCATTTTCTAGCTTCATGACTTCACTCCCAGATGAACATCGTATCTTTATAAATATACACCTTACCGAGGAGGAAACTGGGGAAGCCACCTTTTTATTTCTCCTCACCATATACATGTTCAATCATTGTCTGGAACATTGTCTCAAGAACTTGCTATTTTTTATTTTGGATATTACCATGTCTACATAAGGAGCTGAGCTGACCTATCCACAGAGAGGCCCTGAAGCCTAAAATGGTCAGAATAATGAATTTATTGGTGTCTTCTGTTATACTTGTACCTCTTTTTTTCCAACAATAAAAATTCTTACTGTTTTCTCAAAAAATACCCAAAATTCCTGTTGAAAAAGGGCACGTCCTGCTGAAAAGCTTTTGCATGTATTGCTTGCTCTGCAGCCTTGATGAAATTCATGCCATCTCTGTACATGTATGTTCCCAAGTACACGCATACATTCACACTGTGGCTTACAAAAATCGTTGATGTCAGCAAAGTGGGTATTTAGGTGAACTGGATCTGTCAGAGTAAATATTTTCAAGATGTCTCTGGTGACTATGGTTTTCATTAGGGTTTCCAGTGACATTTGGTATTATTAATACTAAGGTTGTAATCTTATTCAGAAAAATGAAGTATCAGAGGATGCTTGTAAATAAATGTCCTGGCTATGAAGATACTACTCCAGAGACTAAGAAGCAAACATGATGGCCACTATTATCTTTGGAATGACTCTTGAAAATATGTTAATAAATATTGGCTTTTGCAATCCCCAAGCAAATAAATATTTAATTCTAATGATGAACATTCATCTAATAATCCTGCATTCAATCTTATGTATTATAATTTGGGAAAACATACATATAATGATTTAAGCCTTGAGTATCTCCCACAATACATCCTCTTAGGGCTTAGAATGCAGCCATGAACATCCTATCCTGATTTCCAGTTAGACATCGTGAATTAAACATATACAATTATCTATTACTGTTTATTGAGACTCCCCTATACTGGGACATCAGAAAAGACAAAAAACCCATAATGACAGAGAGAGACGAGAGCCAATGAAAGATGTGAAAAAAACTCAGGGAATTGGAACAAGACAAACAGGGGGTCACTGGCTGAACATCTCAGAGGAAGCTGATACCTGAATGCTGCAAAGAAATTGCCAAACATTGACAGAATTATTCATGGCAAAGGCCTAGAAATTTTTAATATTTAAACATTAAATAGCATCTCAGATGATAAAAGTGCCAATCAGGGTTTAAAACTGGAGGATATATTGAAAGTCTTCATAGGAGCAATTAAAAACCTAGGTGCCAGCCTTTACCTTGTATAGCCAGGTGTTACAGTGGTCAGAACACTGGAGGTTTGTTTTCTGGAACAACGAGACCATGAAAGCTCTGATTTTATAAACAATAGCTTTAGCCAAAGGTCAAGGTGAAAATGCATCAGAAACAGATTATTAATGACAGTCTGCATAATAGACTAATCAGGTCCTGGCCAACTCTCTCTTATCATCCAGAATGCTAGAAAATCAAACTTTTTACTTTTCAAGTCAGTGTCTGAATTACCCAGAAAACACTCTAGCCAAATGAAAAACCTGTCACCTCCCAATTGACCTAGAATGACACCCACCATTTGACAGCCTCTTCTATGAACACAGATATCCCGATCATTCTTTTATGCTTCATTCTTAATTATAAATGTATCACAAGTATCACCAGGCCTATGCATAAGGCCTGAAAAATAAAAATGAAAAACAAATCAAAACAAAGGAATAAAATAATACCAGAAGAAACAGAAAGAATGTAAGGGGCAAAAGAAAACTTCTAAAAGTCTAAAATGACATTTTCCAGAGAGAATAGTGAAGACATTGTGTCTATGAAATGAAAATTGGTTGCTTCACAAAAGAAAAATTCAGAGAGAAGGCAAGGATGATTGGAAATTAAATATTTAGAGCAGAAATGTGAGAGTTCAATCCAAGGAATAAAAGTTAAAGAAACTTTCTAAAAATCAGAACAGAAAGACAAAGAGAAAACTTAAGAAAACTAGGATATCTGACCCAGGTTGGTTACAGTACAAGAGTAACAGCAGTTAAAGAAATGGAAAAGAGACAAAATTGAATTGATATTATTATCAAAGAAAAAATGTAAGGGAGCTTCTTTACATAGGACATATTTCCAAATTAAAGTAAAGGGGAGGGGGACAGATATCATGTAAAAAGAGTGAGAACAAAAATTCAGCAAAGGATATCATTGTGAAATTGCAGAATTTTGGAGCTATAGAGAAGATCTTAAATTCATATAATCTAAAAGCAAAAGGGGGCATTCTGGAAACAGAATCACAGTTCATTTCTAAAGAGAAGATACTTGAAGCTAAAGGAAAATGGAGAACAGCATTCAAATGACTTAGAACTTAATATCCAGCCAAACAACCAAATATGAAGAGAAAATAAATGCTCACAATATGCTGTTTCAAAAAATGCATCTACCATCCATCTTTTCTCAGAAAGTGACCATAGGAGATTTTTTATATAAACAAGAAAGATGGGGACACATGATCTAGGAAATAGAGTTTCCACAGAGCAAAAGGCAATGGATTTCTCCAGATAATAATGGTGAAGGAAAATTCTAACATTATAGATTTGTCTGGCATGTATCCAGCCTAGACTGACACAAGAGGAAAGAGGGCTGCAGAGAAAATGTCTTCAAAAGAAAAAAAGTGGGAAATAAAGTTCAACTGATGTTTATTGTGACATTTGTCACTATATTTAGAGATTATGTGCTCTATTAGAAAACTTTGAGGTGAACTGGAAAACTAAAAAAAAAATAGAGGCAATTATTATCTTCAGAGAAAAGAAAAAGTTGGGCAAGAATTATTACGTAATCATAATTTATGATTATAACATAGACAGGTTGGTAGCAGAGAGTGTGGCTAGCAGGGTTTCTGTCACGGTGGCATGTAAGATTGCAAACACTCTATCCAGTCACTTTGTGTACTGTGCTCTGTCATTACATACTGCAAGCGTGTGTGTGTGTGTGTGTGTGTGTGTGTGTGTGTGTACCTCTTGTCTTTCAGCCTAAACCAGAAGCTCTCTGGGAAAGGAAAGGCATCTTCCATTTCTGTACATCACCCGCTTCAGTGGGATAATGTCTCAGTAAAAAATAGCAACACAGTGGGCACGACATTAAATCACTCACACCGAGGCATGAGGGAAAAGCTAGGCTAGAGTTAGGATCTAAGAGAACTAAACAATCATCAGTACAAGCAAGATACTTGCAATAATAATGGGAATAGAATAATTGGTTGTTTGCTGGGTGCTAAAAAACACCAGACACTGTTCAAATGTTTTTATGCCTTAATTCATTGAAACTTGCAAACAAAATTAAAAGTTGAAGGGTATTATGATTTCCACTTTACAGGAGAAAAAATTGAGTTACAATGAGGTTAAATGTGACAGGGTCAAATGGAGCTGGATGTATGTTCCTCTTTGTCCATCCAGACCATGTGTTTTGCTTTACTGTCCAGAATGTTCTTATTTTTCTTCATCTGATACCTCTCCAGAATCTATTCTCTGAGGACAGGCACCTTGTCTCATATGTTCTTTTAACTCACACATTTCTCTGCAGAGCATCTTGCATGGAGGGAGCATTTCCGTAAGAGCTGAACAAATGAGGAAGCTGCGATGGGTGAGGAAGCCTGCCATGTAATCTCTGACATAACACAGATGGAGGGAGGTGTGGGAGATTAGGGCAGACATGGCTCCGTATACCATTTACCATTACATGATCCAAAAGAACTGATCCCAAATGCAAATGCTAGTCAAAAGTTTTTTATGTGATGTAGATGAAAGCATATTTGGGAGGGACTATTTTAAAACATTCCCCCAAAATTAAATCAAAATAGTATCTCTAGATATCTTTTTGTGTTGATTTGTATTGCTAATGGCTTATCTTCAGGGGATTTGAATCAGTGTAACTCAGGATAGTTTTAATGTGTATTTTCATGATAGGCACAACAAATAACATGGTTTTTGCTAAGTTTCAAAAGACAAAGATAAAATAGTTTTACTCAAATATTTCACAGAATTTCTGTTAACTTCTCACTTTAACACATATGTAAAAAGTTGAGGAAAGATAGATTTCTTAGAGACGGACCAGACACTGTCTGTTTTCTTAAATTGCGGGCAGCAAAGCAATGCTGAAAAGCTCTGGTGTATTAAATTCTGATTAAACAGGTTTCTGTTTTTGTGTGTTTTTCTGTGTCAGAACTTCACAAGCTTGTCATATGATCAATACATGCTTTTATTTGTTTCTTTACCAAGCTGTGGGACTTTCAAATTACTGTCTGGGTTTTAGTCACTCAGGTGTGGGGTATTTCAGTCTAAAAGGACTTCGGAGCCCTTTGCTATGTGTGTGTTAATTAGAGATGGTTTCTTGATCTTTGCTGTCAGTTTCCTCTGCTCCACATTTGAGAGACAGTGATGCTAAACCAATCCTCAAAGGTCTCTGGAGACCATTTCTAGTTGCATTACTGATTTATTTTTGTCTTGACCAGATGGCTCCGGGTTCCTGTGACTAGATGGGAGTCCTTTTGATTACTCTATTTATCTCTCCCAGTGCTCAATTTAAGGGTCAAATCTCATGTAACACATTTGCCAGCAAGATAAACCATTCAAGCCCACTGCTGCTTGGACCACGTACTTCTGACATATGCACTGTGCCTCATTACACACCAAAGTTATTACATTTATTACATGTTTTTATAAACTCCATAACAAAAGCACGCCAATCCTTCAGAACGAGTAGCCAATGGAAGAACATGAATCAGGAGGACTTTGCAGGAAGGAGGCGACTCTGTGTGTCCCCCAAGGCTTTCTCACTGAGGCCTTTCTTGCTTTTATGGAGGTGGCCATGAAAAAGATGAGCAGAACATTTTTAATGAAACCAATAAAAATGCAAAGGAAGATTTAATGTTTAAAGAAACAATAAATCAAAACTGACAACTGAAATGCAATATTTCACCATGAGATTGAGGAAATCAATTCATCCAAAGGGCACACTAGGCTTCCGTTAAAAAAAAAAATCCCGCATACTCACACAATAAAAGCTATCATATCAGATGAAGCTAAATAAGCTCTAGTTAATGGATTTTGAAACCTAGAAAAACATGCATGAAACCTGCCAATACAGACTCTCATGGCATTTGGATACACACACACACACACACACACACACACACACACACACACACACATACACACACTCCACGACATCTATACCCCAATAATAATAAATTACTATGATCAGAACCCTCCCTAAGTGGGGTTTAAAGCATCCGAAAAAATGTCTATTTAAGAAGCTCTATGAGTTCACGCATGCTGAATTGTCAAATTATTTATTTTGACTCCTAAACAATTTCCTTTTAAGACTCCCCATGCAATGAAAAATATAAGTGAGTCCTAAAAACAGAAAGAGTAAGTTGGCATCTGTTCCCAGGAAGAAAACAAAGAGAATTGGATGCTCTGGGCCCATCTCATCAAGCTTATGTAGAGTGACCCTGGGGAAAATTAAAGTTAACTAAAAGTATTCTTGCCTCATAAGGGCTCACAAGTCAATGAGAAATTGTCACCTGTACTAGAATTATAATACAATACAGTTTATAGCAAAAGCTATAACAGAGGTTAAAATGTGTAATAAAATGGTCCCAGGCATCTTAGAATGGTTTTAAGAGGGGATGTAGATCTTGATGGATGTGATGGATGACAGCAAGATAATATAATTTGGGGAACAGAAAAAGACTTAAGGATAGAGATTAATTATAATAGTGCAATTAGGGGAGTTTCAGTTCAAGATGGCGATATAGGAAGTTGCTGAGCTGACCTTCTCTTAGAGGCTCACCACATCCACAGCTCTATAGGGAGCAAGTTCTTCAGGAAAAGTAAACAACCACAACTGAAAACTGGAGGAGTAACCCCTCTGCACTGGGCAAACAAAGGGAAAACCACATCAAAGAAGGAAGGAAAGGCTGAGGCACAATCTTGTCATGAACCTCACCCCAGAGAGGTGACTCATGATCATGAGAGGACTTAGACACAAAAATTAACTCAAAATGGATTAAAGGCCTGCAATCATAGAACTCCTAGAAGAAAACATAGGCACTAAGTGCCTTGATATTTGTCTTGGCATATGTATATATGCATACGTGTATATGTATATATATATATATGTATATATGTATGCATACATATGCATATGTATGTGCATATATACATATATATATAATGAAGTATTATTTAACCATTAAAAAAATGAAATCTTGCTATTTGCAACAATATGGATGAACCTTGAGGTATTAGATTAATTGAAATAAGTCAGACAGAGAAAGACAAATACCGTATGATTTCACTTATATGTGGAATCTATAAACAATAATAAAAGCAAGCTCATAGACACAGAGAACAGATTTGTTGTTACTAGAGAAGGAGGTTGGAGTGTGGGCAAAATGGGTGAAGGTGGTCAAAAGGTACAAACTTCCAGTTATAAAATAAATAAGTCCTGGGGATGTGATGTGCATCAGGGCGACTACAGTTAATAATACTGTGTTGCATATTTCAAAGTTGTTAGGAGATTAAATATTAAAATTTCTCATCCTAAGGAAAAAAATTAGAACTATTTGTGGTGATGGATATTAACTAGAATTATTGTGATGATCATTTTACAATATGTACAAATATCTAGTCATTCTGTTGTACACCAATATAATCTATGTCAATTACACTTCAATTTTAATTTTTTAAAGAATAGAGTAATTCAATATAAAAGCAAGATAGTGCAATGAGCATACGAGAGACAGTGAACATGTATTTAGGAGGTGATGTGAGAGAACAGAGGACAGCAGGGTAATATCCACAAGAGAGAACAACGGAGCTCATGAAAACGGCTGTTCATAGGCTACTGAGTCTTGGTACTGTGCTAAGTGGTTGTCGTGCATTTCTACAAGTAATCTTCTCTACAGCATTTCAAGGCAGATATTAACTTCATTTTATAGCTCAGGAAACTGAGGTACTGCAAGTTATATCAGCTGTAAACGTCCCAGGGTTTGCAAGTGGCTAAACCAAGATCCTATGTCTCTATGTGACTCTGTGACATGGGGATGCTGTGGAGCTCTGGGCTGGCGCCCATTAGGACCTGAACAGGAGGCTTCTGACGGCCCAGTCAGCTTATCCATGGCTGGCTCAGCTTCTTCCCACACTCAGGCCCCTACAACACCTCTGTGCCCTTCCCCAAACTGTCCAGTCCCACAATTGCCGCATAACCTCCCATGGCATGTCCAACCCTCAGTGACAGTTTTTTCTTTTAGTTGCAGTAATTCCAGCTCCAGTTCCATCATCTCCTTGGATTATTCAAGTGTTGTTTCATATGTGTATTTTATTAACTTAAGGAAATTCTATTCATTTAAGGGTAGAAATATTTTCTGTGCCCCCTCTTTTTTTTTTATCTTCCACAGAGTCAAGAAGTTCATTACTCTATACTGATCAATTGATTTTTTTTTTCTTTAAGATTCTACTCAGCCGCACTCCAAATGCATGCCCATGCAACTTCAAAAGTCAATTCCTGGATAGCAAGATTTCTCGTGTGAGCCTGATATGGATCCCTGAACATATAAAATCTTACTTCTCACAGATGTTGCTTGGTATGATTCAGAAATATTGGAGAATATGACCAGAGTCACACAATACCAGTACAGAGAAAGGAGGGTTAAGATTTGAACATGAATTTGTCCTTGTCTGGAGCAAAGATCTCTGGGTGGTCTTCTCTCATCTCAGTATGATTTCCACTGATCACCACTCCTGTAGGTTTTTTCTTGAACCTTGTGAACTTTATTTCATTATAATGTTAACTGAGCATTCATATGCATGACACTGAATTCTATCTGAAATACTTGAAATAAGGTGGAGCATATACATAAATATCCTAAATATATGTTATATTTTGCTTCATCCAAATTTTAACAATTTTGTAATATACTTTTCAATAGCATACATATTTTGTATCTTAACAGCAATATTGAGCAGTTTATGGATATTAATTTTTGTGCTGTGAAGCAATATGTTTGTTCCTTGTTTTCTGCATTTTTTCATTTGTTTCTTCCTTCAGTTACATATCGGCTGTCACATACCCTTCTGTTATCAGGCATACATCTAAAAGCCCACTTCTAGGTCACTGCTTCTAATTCCTGTGGGAAGACATGCTAGAAAAACAAGCTTGTTAATGAAATCAAGATGCCTGAATGAGGCCCAGGGGAGTAAAATGTATAGGTTTAATGCCCAGGCTTTGTCAGAGCTGTTTTAGAAACTTGAAGGCCTTTTGTGACATCTTCCTCATCCACGTCTTTGGCTGGGCTGGCTGAAGTCAGATACTGTGGGCAGATATTATGACAAATGTAAATTCTGTGGAGAGAGTTTCCTGCAAAGGTTTTGTTTAGAGAGAGCAACAAAGTGACACACAATTATTCTGATTCTTAAACTCTTAATCTAATTTTGAAGTAAAACAAACAAACAAATATGTCACAGATACATTATCCATGGAGTAGGTAAGCATCAAAAATGATTTCATGACCAGATAAGTCTGGAGCCAGTGTTCCAATGTATCTTTAGGTACCCCTGGAACAGACACTCTTGGCTGAGCAAAACCATGGAGGTAAGAGTAAGGAGGTCACACATGCAGTTGTTAATAACTTAGGTGAACTTGATGTCTAACCAGTAGGAGACACGATTTATTTTTGAGTGAGGATAGAAGGTTAGATTTCACATTCACTATATCTTCAGTGCCTAGAGTTCCCCTGTGTTCATGCATACTCAGAATGTATTTGGGATTCTTATAGGCTGCTCCTAATTTAGACCTGTGACCATCAGCTCTTTCATAGAGCCACAGCCTCTCTGATGTCACTCTTTATGAGGCTTTGTGAAACATTTGGACAGCTTAGGACATACACATGTAGGGGAGGAAGAAAGAGAGAGAGATGAGAAAGTGTGTAGACTGTATTTTTCTGCAGTTGGTCTTTATTTTTTAAATCACCTTGTACTCCTTTCAATTTCCCTTCAAAACAGTTTTTCCTCCCTTGTTCCCTTTTTCTTCACTATTTTAATGGCTACATCTTTGCTCTGATGTGTCAATGGGAGTGGAAAATCCTGTGAAGCCGGGGCTTAATGAATTGCCAGCTGGAACAGAGGGGTAAAGTTTCTTTGGAGCAGCTTCAAAGAGAAGCAGGCCAGGTGGGCTCTGGACAACGGCACCCAGACCTGAGGACAGGGCCAGCCGGGCCAGCTGGCCCAGTCTAGCCCTAACGAGCCATGAAGGAAGGGATGGGGACCCACGTCACTGAGCAGTCGCGGGTGCAGGATGGGAGATTTTAAATGCTCTCACACACACAGCCTGCATCCTTATATTTCACAGCAAATGGTATCCTCATGAAATGAGGGGCCAAAATGTGACTCCTGCTGGAAAAAGCATGAGCTAATTTTGCTCAAAAGCCCTGGCTTCCTGATAGCTGCCAGGCATTTTCCCTCTCCACTTTCTCTGTTTTGGAATAAATTTTACATTTCTTTTTATAGTAGAATTACCACAGAAACCTTAGTTTTGATAGGACTTGAAAGAGATTTATGAATACTCACTGGTCATTTCTGGTCAGGTGGCATTTCTCTTTTCTTTTTTGTGAATAAAGCAGGCAAAGTAACTTGGAAATAGGCTATAAATCTAGAAGACTCAAATGCCATGTCTGGTTGTCAGCCCCATTTAGACTTTGGCTTCAGAGACCATTGTATTTTGAATGACATCAAACATAAGCAGCTGCAGTTTTTCCTTAAAAGGGATTTTTAGGAAACTACAAGTTACTTCAGCCTCTACTTGGTTCATTTATGTATATTAATATACCTTGTATAACACCTACTTTCTTATCCTTGGTGTTTTGTTATTGAAGGCATTTAATTAACTATATTGACTAGTCATTTTATTAAGTTTACTTTCAGAATTCTTAAAACTGTAGTTATGAGTAGTTATGTCTTTGTAATCTGAGTTAACTCCAAAAGCTGAGATAGCTCAAGTCTAAAACAGGCATAGAAAAAATAATTTTCACCTGTTTCCCTTGTGCATGAGAACTGACAAATAAAGGTTTGAGATACACTTTATGTCCCAAACAACAAATATTTACTGAGAAAGCAAGATTGATATGGTTCTTGCTCTTCATGGCTTAGAAAAAACATGGACCTTTTGTTCAGTTTTGTTCCATAAACAGGTATTTATAAATCACCCACTATTTGTGGCTATTGAGCTATCTGTCAAGGAATAGACCTGGAGAGGAGGTTGCCCCACCTTCGGGAGACTTGCCTATGGGCAAGAGAGACAGGACTCTGTGTAGCACAATTGGTAAAAAACCAGAAGAATAACAGAAATGTTACATGGTACATCTAATTTTAGGGTAAATTCTAAAAAAGAAATATATATATAGGATGATGTAGTTTTGGCCAAAGCTTCCTAAAGGAAATGACATTTGAGTTTGATTGGTAAAGAGAGAGGAAGGTTATTTCAGAGGAAATTCCATAAGAAAAAGCCTAAAGGCAAGAAGTGCCACAATATATAAGGAGAACAACAAAAGCCCAGTATAGTGATTTAAAACCATCCAAGGAGGCAAAGAGTATCTGAGGATGGTGCCATCGAGGTCAGTGGGACAACAAGGAGGACTTTGAGTGTCCAGCTTGGGCTTTATTCTGTAGGTGGGGGAAAGAGGGGCATGGGAGGGTTTTAATGACTGAAGTGATCAGGCATCCAAGTGATCCTTCTCTATCCAACAGCATGGTGGATACACCATCTGGACTCTCCTGTGGAGGATAGATGGGGGCTTGGTTGTCCTGAATTCGCCCAACTCCCCAACACTCATTCTCTATACTTCTCCGTCCTGCAGGGAGACCACGGTATCCCGCACTGCTCAGGCCCCTTACTGTCTCACTGCTGGTAGGGACTTCTCAATAGCAGACATTGACAAGAGATGGAGCTCAGCTGGAGGGAGGGATAGCTTGTTATATTTATTTCCCTGGCCCCTCTCTGCCTCCCCACATGTTTAGTGGTGGCTGTACTCCTCCGTGACCACAGCATCTATCGGGAAGGTCCTCTTCTTTGACACTGGCTACTACCCGACTCCAGGGGTGGTCACAGCTTTCTGCTCTTGCTAGTTTGGGTCCTTCACCACATCCTTTTGCTTTCCTTAGCCTGCTCCTCACTTCTGAGAGTAGTCCCTTTATTAGACTCAGTTAAACTGGAGCTCGACAACTCATTTATTGCCAGGTCTTTGATAGAGAGTCAAAGATGGAGACAGAATGCTTAATTGGGAGAATTAATACGTGATAACTATGAATTAAGCTATGATAGCTGAAATGAGAGAGATGAAGGGCTAGATTACATCAGATGTATTCTAGAATTTAGAATGTGAAACTTAGTGACTGATTAAACTAGGCACTCTAAGACCAGTCAATGTGAGGTCATTTTTCAGAGGGGAATCAGAACACTAGGAAAGAAGTCCTAAGAGGCAAAAGTCAGTGTTCAGGGGGTCACAAAACAGTTACCATAGGTACTGAGGTGAGCACTGATCTTAAGGTAGTAATAGTCTGAGTCCAGTCTTCTTGAAATACTTAGAGAGTTCTGAGTATTATAAAGCATTATACCCATATGAAGTCAAATATATAATTGTAATAATTACTGCATTTCCTCTGGGTATTTTTGTGTCTTAATTGATAGGCTTTGATGATACACAGGCATAAATCAGAGGTTTGCAAGTGGACAAGAGATGGTGTATCCCCAACTCTTTAATTAGAGCCATTCTTTCTTTTAAGTGCTTGTTTCTTCCCAAAATGTTCACTTTTGGGGCTCTGTCTACCCACTCACAGCACTTACTGTCAGTTGTACTGAGAGAGGGGAAATAACACCAGTCGTAGTTTACTATTTTGTCATTGTCTCCAAAGCAGCTTTGGCTTTTAGTGGCTTCGATGTGATCAATATTTCCCCTGAGTGATGGTGATGAGGCCATTTGGTAATGTACCCAGATGGGACACAGGTTTATCCAGGTAAAAATCAAACAGATAACCTAAGGTAAATATTTCATACACCACTTACTCAATTTAGTGCATGTAAGTTACAGAACAAACACTTAATACTTGGATAATCAATGAAGCGTTGATGTGATCTCACTACTTTTGGTGACGCAACAGGCAAAAATTAACCAGATGCCTGAAAGTTCTCTAGTCATGAAGGGGCTCTTCTCTTGCCTCAGCTGTGGATGCTTTTGTAGGAATCTGTGGCCCACTGCTGCAGAGCCCTTCTATGCCTTTGTCCCAGTCTGGAAGACTCTACTTTAGGCTAGCGCACTCAAGAGCTGTTTTCTTCAAGCTGCCACTATAGCAAAGGCTTCTCACCTTTGGAAAAGGGGCCCTAGTAGTCATGTTCTGCCAAGGTCAAAATACCTCATAGTCCACTTAAGGCCTTATGCCATGTCCAAAATATAGAAGCCAGTTTCACAACTGACTTAATAAAAAGCTTTTTCAAACTTCAAAATCAAAGTACCCTGTCCACCCATTCAAAGCTGAGGCTTAAAGCTACAGTCTTGGCCTTACCAGAATGCTCAGCCACTACACGCTGATTTGCTTAGCCAGTCTGTTTTTTCATCACTCAGTCTTACCATAATGCACAAAGTAAGTCACTTAATTTCTTCAGAATTTATTTCACCGGAAGAACAGTGACACCCACCTCACCACTGCCTTAACTGGTAAGTTTTAAATGCCAGATATTTCACACCGTCTCTGTGTATATTCCCACCCCTGTGATTGGCATTATTTGTTTGATCCGGATGCCACAGAGACTTTCATTCCTACAATAAAACAAGGTGACCACACTAAGGATGTTAGGGAGATCTAAGCTTCTGATGTGAAGAGAAGGCTTGTGTGCATTTCCCTTTATTGGGACATCTGTCGGTAAATTCTGCTGGTAAAATTGCTGTGACAGAAAAGCCCCATCTCTCCGAGGAGTTAAAGGTTCATCAGAAGTCTCTAATGCAGTAGCCCAGGTCTTATCTGTAGGGCATACATTCTAAAAACCATGGATAAGGGGGCTACTCCATTGCTCCTTGCATATTGCTGAGACATTTATATAAAGGCATTTTTGTAATTGCTAGAATTGAAACTGATTGAATTTCAAAATGAGTTTTCAGCCTTTATTTCTGGGTTAATTTTTATAAAGAGAGGTACTTGTGACCATGGCTACACCACGCTTGATGGACTTTCATTCCTTCCTCAGTGGGGAATTACCACCTGTAGTTCTCAGAGGACTCTGCCAATCCATATTTCCCCTGCTTCTTTAATTTTGATGGTAATACATGCCTCTTACCTGAATATTCATATTATACCTTTTTTTTTATACCTTTTGGTTGTAGGGAAGGGATACTTGAAGTAGGAGCTTTATATCTCTTCCTAGATAAAAAGGTAGATATGGAGATATTTTCTAGGACTGCCATCTTGTAGTGACTATTTTTGGAAGTCCTTAAGAAAGGCTTATTGAAACTGAATTTAGCACATATGACATTTCAGAGGCACTTGAGGATGTATTTGAACACCAAAGATGTTCTACCACAGCAGAAGAGATAATCTCTATGAAATAATAAACATTCTGTTTTCATAACACTTAGAAAAAAACTATTTCAGCTGGATGTGTTACTTAATGGATTCAGATCTATTTTTATGTGAGTTCCTACAATCTGGCTGGGACTGGGCTACACACCCAAGGAAGGCAGAGGAATAGTTGACATTCTTAAAATATGGTAAACACACACACATACTTGAAACATGACACACATTTAGAAAAATTAATTATGAAGGTACCCCAAATGCAATAATATTATGGGATAAAATGATTCCTCTTGTAACAAATCTGCTACTTACTTGGCCTTTCAAGACCTCAGTTAGAAATTCTTTGGCTGTTTTGTGGCATATGCCACTTTAGGCATCTAACCGAAAACTATATTCAACCTTGAGAAACACATTCACATTCACACTGTACAATCCATATGGGGGATGTGTGTTATGGCTTCCCTAAACCACATCTATGATACTTCCTTCTGCCTGGGAGTCTGTCAAACCCAGATTAAGATATTTAACTTTGCTGGACTCTTCTCAGCTCCAAACACTGGGAGGCTTTGGTTTTTCCATTCAATATTGGTCTCAACTTTTTTACTCTTTCAAGCTTATCTTCTGTTAAACTGCATCACAACCCTTCTCCTGTCAAGAGGACAGCCTAGTTTGCTCTGGCATGCTGGTTCATTTTCACCTACATACTCTGCTCCTGACGTTGCCCCTCAGTAATGTAGTGACACGTGTTTATAGTACCTCAACAGGAGAGTTGGCCCTTGACTACATCAAAAAAACAAGACAGACCAAAAGCTCTGTCCTCGTGGAAGTTACATTCCAGTCTACAGAAAAGACTGACTCCTTGTTCTTGGCCTCCCATGGCCTAACAATTTGTCAGATTAAGATAGAGCCTTACTTCCTCTGTGAAAGTTAAATTTCTTTCCTCTGAGATTTTGTTGTTTTTTCTAAAATGTGAACCTCCTGTTTGGTCTTCAACAATCAGCGCTTCCACTGAGTGTGATCTTGCCTGTGTGTAGTCATCACATCTATTTAGTTTGATGTACGTCCTTAAATTCTCATGATCCTGACATATTTTTTGCCCTCCCTATAGCACCTATTGGGTACTCGGAACATCTTGATTGGTTGATGACTATATATGTTATCCTTTACTACACTAGCCATCAAAAGGAACCATCTTAAGAAAAATGTTGCATTTGTATGATATTTTAAACCTTTAATGACATATAGTATGCTAGGACATCCTCAGTATAATCTTTTTGTGTATACGGTAAGTAGGGAAAGGGATATTATTCCAGTGTTAAATACAGGAGAGTTAAAGGAAATTCAGTGACTTGCTCGAAGTCACAGAGCAAGTTCCCAAATTAAGAGTAGATTCAAAGTCTCTTGGGTCTTATTTTGTGCCTAGTTCCTTCTACATTCCCAGGGCTCCAGTATTATGAAACAACCCACCAGAAGATAAAATCAATACTTTAGGTAGAACAAATTACTATGTATAAGAACTTTCAATTACATGTGACGGGGTGAGAGACATACAACTGTGATTGAAATCTGTAGGTAATTCAAAGATTTCCATTCAGTTTAGCATCCTCCTCCACAAAATGGAAACAAGTGGCTTATTATGACACACTCTTCCTCTTATTTCTGATCCTACATTTGTGTTTATAGAGGATAATTCCAATTATACTGCCCATAGTTACAGATTCTATCCTTATGGAGTAGCTTGCTATGTGATCTTGCGCATGATCACGAACCTATTTATATGGACTTAAAATTACCTAAAGGGCCAAAAAGGCTAATAACTTATTCCCTAATGCTTCATGAAATAATAGGGTTATACTGAGAATGTATGGATCATATTTGTTAACATAGGTAAAAGCACTACCAAAATGAAAGCTCCAATCCAAGACACAGTCCCATCAAGGGTTATTTCCGACTACCAATGCAGATATGGGTTTTACCTTCTCTAAATCCACAGGGTGCATAACATTCACTCCATGGATGTGGAGCTTATGTATAACCTTGTAACTAATCACAGTCTTGTCTTCCTCCCTTAATAGAAAGATTATAGTACTTTATTCATACAGTCCTTCAATATTTTCACAGATTTTTTTTTTATATTATCTCACGAAGTTCTAACTAAAACCCATTCATATTAGTCTAACCAGATACTAGTCTCATTCCTCAAGGACAGTAGGGACTTGCTCAGTCAGGTGGTGGAGAGCCAAGACAAGAAGCCTAGTCCCTCCCACGGCAGGCACCTGTCTCTCTCCAGGACAGCACTCCACTCACTCCCATGAGAAGCGCACGCCAATAGGAGCCCGAGATGAGTGCTTTGTCTTCTAGAGCGCCATGCTCACAGGACGAGCTCCAAAAAACTTGATTGGGTAGATGAATTCATGACTCCCAATAACATCACTTATCATTTGGTAGAGAAAAATAAGGACTTTAAGCTTCTTTGTTTCTTTGTTTTTCAACCATCCATTATCTATTTTAAGTGCAAAGTGTTAAGTGTAAGACAAGAGAACATGTGACATTTACGTAACGGTCATAATACAAATTCTTTTCATGTGATTGCCTCATATTATACCAGCTTCAGACTGATTTTCCATACCCAAAAGGGAAGAAATATGTGGTTGTAAAGGTTATTATTTCTATTTAAATTATAGATGTATTTAAGCAGCTGTAATAGTTTTTTTTGTGTTAAGAGGAGGGGTAGCTTGGAGACCTGGAGGCTGTCTCTCAGCTTCACAACTGAGGAGCTGTGTGACATTTGTCAAACCAATTAACCTCTCTGTGTTTGAGAATTTCCATGTTCTGAGGAGGTTAAAATAATACTTGTTTTCTATAACTGTCTACACCGAGAAAGTGAAAGACATGTCTTAGGGGAGCTAAAGTAATTATTCAGATGATTCAGGCCAAAATCAATCCTTCCATAAAGGAAAAGGAAAAAAATGTGCATGTGGATCTCAGCTGTCCAGATTGCCTGTTGACATCAATCAAATTCACAGAATAAATGTTCCAACCCTTTGCTTCCCTTTGCTTGTGTTACAAAAGCACCTTTAGGGCCACATTAGCTTGTTAAGATCAATGAATGAATCATTAATGGCTTCAGGCTACTTAATATACAACCATGAATACTTGAAACACAAGAGGGCTCTGGATTACTGGAATGCCTGGGTTTTAAAGGCAATCTATCTCCCAAAGCCACTTTCACAAGCAGCATCAAAGGTGAAGGGGAAAAAAAGAACACAGGTTTGGTTTTGTGTCTGGTCTGTGCTAGACATTGTGGTGGGCATTTCATTCATCCTCTTACTTTATTTAATTTTTGCAACAAGAATCAGGTACAGAATTACAGAAGAGGAAACTGAGGCTCGAAGAGAGTGAGGAGTCCCAATCAACAGCTAGCATTCTGAGGTTGGAATTTCATTCCAAGTCCATGAGCTGTCCACCATACCACACTTGACCCTAGCACGTGCCTGACGGGACTCCACGAAATTCAGTAAATTCAGTGAGTCCCTAAAAAATGCTAAGTGTGATGCCAGGAGTTAGGCACATTAATGTAAATGGGACATGGTCTGACTATCAGGTACTCGTACCTGGACAAGGTGAGGTGAACACCACATTGACCTGACAGCAATGCCGCATGAGCCATCTGCATGCAGGTGCAGAGAAGGGGCTGAGCCATGGCTTCCCAAGAGCATTTATTTCTCAGGGACATAGTAGGAAAATAGTGTCCCTTGAGCCCTCAATCCATTCTCCTCTTGCATTAGATCAGGGTCAGAAGAATCTAGACTAGGTGGGCTCTTTGTGTGGAGCAGATAGAGCTTGACACCTAACCCATGCAGGACAGAGTTTGAGTCACAACTACAGACAATTTCTGACTTAGGATTTTTTGACTTTACAATGGTGAGAAAGCGATGTGAATTCAGTAGAAGCGCTACTTTGAATTTTGATTTTGGATCTTTTCCTGGCCTAGCAATATGCCATACAATCCTCTCTGGTGATGCCGGGAGGTGGCAGCAAGCAGCCATTCCCAGTCAGCGATCATGAGGGTAAACAGCTGATATGCTTACAACTCACCCATACATAGAATATATATATATATATATATATATATATATATATATATATATATATA